>WHVD01000159.1:0-184941 GCA_015178975.1 Hysterangium stoloniferum | reverse complement strand
CTCGATTTTAACAATGGGGACATTGGATATCTCTTATGAGTGGTTTATTCGCTGTATTCCGACGAACCGTTGTGGACTTCTCAGATGGCCCGTCTCATGGTTCTTTTACTTCTGGTTCTTGTGACGACCGTTCTCACGCTAGAAACGCTGAATGTTCTCCTTGAGCTGTATGTTCTCCTTGGGCTGTTGTTTACAATCATTATTATTGTAATTTCTCAGAAGATCTGCTAGTTAAAATCCTCCGAATGTTACATAGTGTGATGTTTGTGCCTTCTTTACACTCTCAATACATGCAATATGGATACACAGATGTGCACGGTTAAGAGTTGTCACAGACGAGTTCTCATACATTCAAGGACCTGTCATCCTACACCGCTTTGGCACCGAAGATTCCAAATTGGATCAGAAGGTTGACGACATACATGCAGATACCTAAGCCTCACACCATTATCAATACAATTCCTTTGCTATGCCACCCTCCAGTCTTTCAGCTCGCTGTGCTAATATATCTTTCTTCAATAGCTCTTTAATAAGCCTGATAGTAAATATTTCTTGGACACAGACATGCACACGCACAGCTAAGACGAAGATTCACCAACGTTATCGAACGTGCCAAGTCACAAAATCTAACACTGTCCTCAGGAAAATCCAGCGGATTGCGTTGTCCCACAAACATCAAGTGGACCTTTGACAAGAGACCCGGCGGTGGGGTTAATGCGGAGGTAAGGGACTATGCGGAGTTGGTGACATGCGCATTTTTCATTCTGCCGCAACAAATCGAGAGGCTGTTTTCTAGCGAGAGTGAGTGATGTAGTCATAGTTGCATACATTCAAGTTTTCTGAAGGACACACCTTTGAATAAGATAAGACATTCAGGTAACGTCACACGAAATCCTGTAACTGTATATCATTGCGTTTTTATATGGACCATGCGTGCAGGCGGGTCAACAACGTACCAATTGTTTCAGAGAGATTCACAATCCTCCATGATCTTGTCTGCTACAGCTCGAAATTTCTGTTCCCCCTCATCTGTAAAGATGTTATAATTCCAACGTGTCCGCGGTGCTGTGTCTATCATTACTTCGGGGTCGGCTGGAGTATGGAGGGGCACAGTCGGTTGATTGAGGGGCTTTTCATAGAAGCAAAGTTGTGTTCCCATAGCACTGGCGCCACGGAGAACATGCAGGAGGCACTCAGCTATGGGTCGAAGGCAGTGAGTGTTAGAGTATGATATTACAGCTCTTACATAGTCTATGATGTTCCCTATATTTTTCTGATATTTGTAGTATTTTTCCCAGCACTGTAGGTGCAGTATTGAGTGAGTTACCTAGTAAGGTAACTGATGTGTAGGTGCTTAGGTAAGCACCCTGTAGTATACTCCGCTGTGGGTGTGGGAAAGTCTCCTTAGTGTTTACTTTCCTCACACTCACAGATATGTAGTTATTTCACAGTTGAATACATTAAGTGTTTACTTTCCTCACACTCACAGGGTGTTTGTCAAGAGTTATTCAACTGTTTCAACAGGTTATGGGCCCCGGCTTCTAAACCGGTACATCCAGTTGTCATCTGCGCAATCCATCACTTTGCACATCTTTTCTGACAACTTCTACTTGTCCAAAACACTCTACATTGCGTTTGGATTTTATTTTGGTTATATCTCCTTGGATTTTGGCCTGATTTGGTCGCTTTTTGGACTCACATCTCACACCTGTGATTGTGCGCATTTTTCGCCCATTTAGGCGCCCGCGTCCATAAAAGGAAATATATTCCCACGCTCCAAATCGCTTGTCGTCGCTCAATTTCCCTTTTTTGGGCAACTTCATTTTTATCACCCTTGTGACTCACCCTGTCACACCCTGTCACCTCTCTCTCCAGTCACACTCTTCCCTCACACCTCAAGCACTTCACAGTATCATCTGGGTCTGTGCCACGTCATTTTCCCTTTTTAACACGGTCTTTTAGATACATTGAACTTGAACTGTTGGCATTGTGCTCTTCAGTGGGCCTTTGTTTTTACCTTCCTTGCAATATCACGGTAACCCTGTTGAGCAAGGCGGTGTTACAACTGCGAGTCCAATTACTTAGTTCTTTTTAAGTTAAATTCTTGGTGGATATTGACGTGTCATGGCATCCAGTGATACTTACAAACGTAGTGTCATATTGGGAGAGAATAATTATGAGGATTGGAGACATGACGTAATTGGTCTTTTGCGTATGGAGAACTGTCTCTCTATTGCCACTGGCAAAGAAAAACAACCTAGTGATACTAGTTTACAGTCTGCCTGGTTGGAACGCTCCAATAAAGCAGCTGGTATCATATGGCGCTCTCTTGGACCTACACAGCGCATCCATGTTGACATTGATGACGGTCCTGATGATATGTGGTCTAAAATTGAAAAGGCACATAATAAACAACTCCCTGCAGTTCGTTTTAGTGCCTACAATGACCTCTTTAATATTCGGAAGGAACCTGATGAATCTCTGACTTCATTAATGAGTCGTGTTGACAAGGTTTGTGCACGTGTCCAGAACTTGCGTCCAAAGGGGTACACTCTTGCCATGCTGGATGATGAGCTTGCTGCTCTCACTTTACTTCGTTCTCTGCCTGAATCTGACTCTGTGTGGACTTCATCTTTAATGATGAATACTGCTATCACATTCTCTGATGTCAAAACTCACTTTGCATCACAAGAGAGTTTGCAGTCTGCCAGAAGTTTAGAGATGGCGAACAAAATTGTGTCAAAGACTTCCAACACTTCTGGTAAAGTTCCTTGCACATTCTGCAATGGTTCCACCCACACCCAAGACAATTGTTACGAGTATGCAAATGCACAGAAACAGGCAAAGGCCAAAGTTGAGCAGAAGAAAAAGGAGTATAAAGAAAGAAAGACTGCTAAGGCTGACAAAGCTAATGCGTCTGACAAGGTATCAGAGGAGAAGAAACCAGAGAGTGCTGGAAATGCAAGTGTTTCTATCCCTGACTCTACCGATCCATCTTGTGCTCTCCTTGTCAATGCTAGTTCTGACTGGACTGCTGACACAGGTGCTTCTTCGCACATGACTCCCCATCGTCATTGGTTTTCAAGTTATACCCCGTTTCAAACACCTATCCAAGTTGCAAATGGACAAATAGTTATGTCTGCAGGGATAGGAGCAGTGCGGTTTAAGCCTAAAGGGAATGGAAATGTAATAATAGAGTTTGAAAGGGTTCTCCATGTTCCCCATCTCACAAGTAACCTCCTCTCCGTCTTGTATTTGACAAAGAGAAAGAATTTCTGTGTCTCTATCTTTCATTCCACCATGTCTTTCTATTTGAGAAAGGTCTTGCGTTTCACTGCCACAGTCAATGAACATAACCAGGCCTATTTGGATGGAATGACGGTACCTATGACGGATTATGCAGGTCTTGTTACAACCTGTCCCTTGGACTCCACACTTTGGCATCGTCGCTTTAATCATCTCAATCATGCCGATATCCAGAAGCTCCTCAAAGGTGATTTGGTTGGTGGGATAAAGATTGACTCTCACACGTCTCCTGATCCTATTTGTGAACCTTGTTTGGCTGGAAAACAGAACAGAGTGATTAATAAAATAGCAACAACACGCTATACTAAACCACTTGCACTCATTCACAGTGATGTTCATGGTCCCTTGCCTACACAAACTGTGGAAGGGTTTCGCTACTGGATCACTTTCATTGATGATGCCTCATGCTATGCTTCGATTGCATTACTCAAAAATAAGAGTGATGCCTTTCAGGCATTTAAGCAATATAAGGCTAAAGTGGAGAACTTGCTTGGTCAGAAGATCAAGATATTCAGAGATGACAAGGGTGGAGAATATATGTCTAAGGAGTTTGATACCTTCCTTTCCACTGCTGGCATCAGCCGGCAGCATACTGTGCGGAATGAACCACATCAGAATGGGGTTGCTGAACGCTTCAACAGAACATTGGAAGAAGGGGCTACTTCAATTATGGCTGAATCCCACCTCCCTCCCTCATTCTGGGGACATGCTGTCATTGCCATTACTCATGTGCACAACTGCTCACCTACCACTGCTCTTAAGCATTCTGTGCCTTATACTGTTTGGCATAGTAGGAAACCAGAAGTATCACATCTTAGGGTATTTGGCTGTACTGCTTATGTGCATGTACAGAAGGATCAACGTATTGGACTTGGCTCTCATACACAGAAATGTGTCTTTATTGGATATCCTCCAGATTATAAGGGTTGGATGTTTTACAATCCCTTGACTAAGAAGACTATTATCAGTAATAATGCTGTCTTTGATGAGAGAGTCTTACCAGGCTTGTCTAAACCTGCCATACCTTCTACTCCTACTGCTCCTGATGTTCTTCCTGATACTCCACAATTTATTGATTTGTTTATTCCTGGACCCTCTAGGTCTATTCAGGTGGGAGCCCAGCCTAATCAGATGGAAGCTCCACAGGAACCAAATCCAGTGGGAGATGGTCAGAATAATGCTTTGCCTCCTGGTCCTAGTTCCAACTCTGATTCTAATTCTGAACATTCTGAACGTTCACCGAGTCCTCCTCCTCAACCACGTCGCAATCCACCCAGAAACAGAGTTCCTCCTAAGCGTTTCTGGCAAGTTGACCCTGCTCACATCCACAACTATAGAGAATCTACTCCTGTAGTTGAGTCCAGTGATGAGGCAGAGGATTCTCCACTACATTCTCCTCCTCCAGTTGAGTCTGAGGAAGAAGCCCTAGCTGCCAGTGAGGGAGATCTTTACATTGGTGTGGATGAAGCCTTTGAGTTTGCCTACAAGGCCAGTGCTCATGATGATGCACCGAGAACTCTCAAAGAGGCCTTACAAAGTCCTGATGCTGACAAGTGGTATGACGCTGCATATGCAGAAATGCAATCCCTGCTTGAAAATGGCACTTTTCGCCTTGCTAAACTACCTGAGGGTCGTAAAGCTATTGGCTCTCGTTGGGTGTTTGTGATCAAGCGTAAGAAGGATGGGTCAATTGACAAGTTCAAAGCTCGTCTTGTTGCAAAAGGCTATGCACAACGACCAGGGTTTGACTTCACTGATACCTTTGCTCCTACTGCCAAATGGGCCACTTTGCGTGCTGTCCTAGCATTGGCTGCACTGGAGGACATGGAACTTGAGAGTGTAGATATCTCCTCTGCATTCTTGAATGGTGAACTTGAAGAGGAAGTATACTTGCAGCAGCCTGAAGGTTTTCACCAAGGTGCTCGTGATGAGTTCTTACTTCTTCTGAAAGGACTATATGGTTTACGCCAGTCACCTCGTATCTGGCACAAGAAGTTGAATGCTGTCCTGCTCAGTTTGGGTTTCAAACAAGTGCTATGTGATCATAGCATTTGGGTCTTCCAAAAGGGTGATGTCAAAGTCATTATACCAGTATTTGTAGATGACATGACTATTGCATCTAAATCCAAGGAGGCTATCAAAAAGCTCAAAGATGATCTAAAGAGCCACTTCAAATTGCATGATCTTGGTCCTACTTCTTACTTGTTAGGTGTTGGCATTGAAAGAGACAGGACAAAGCATACTATTACTCTATCACAGCGTCAATACATCTTGGACATGTTACAGCGTTATGGTCTTGCTGACTGCAATCCCATTGGTACACCTATGATACCTAACTCAAAATTGAGTAAAGACCAGGCTCCAGTGTCTCCTGAAGAGATTGCATACATGAAGGACATTCCATACATCCATGCTGTTGGTTCTCTTATGTATTTGGCTGTTGCCACTCGTCCAGACATTGCCTATACTGTTGGAGTATTAGCCAGATTTAATCACAATCCAGGAAAGGCTCATTGGCTAGCAGTACAACATCTCTTTCGATATCTCAAAGGCACCCTTGACTTGGGCTTGACCTTTGGCCCTAGTAATGACAGGGAATTGTTTGTGTCTTATTCAGATGCTGACCATGGAGGTGATAAGTCGACTGGAAAATCTACTGGTGCTTATGTGGTTAAGATGGGTACTGGAGCCATTAGCTGGCAGAGCAAACTCCAGACTATTGTAACTCTCTCTACTACTGAAGCAGAGTATATTGCAGCAGTGTCAGCTGGTCAGGAAGTGCTATGGTTGCGAAACTTATTTGAGGAATTGGGATATCCTCAAAAGACTGCATCCACTTTGTATCTTGACAACCAATCTTCTATTGCAGTTGCCAGAGATCCTGAACATCATGGCCGTATGAAGCATCTGGATTTGAGAACATATTGGTTAAGGCAGGAAGTTGATAGTGGGAAGATCAAAGTTGTTCATCTCCCTACTTCAGAGATGCCTGCTGATTTATTGACAAAACCATTGGCTAAGCCAAAGGTAGAATACTTACGAAAACTACTGGGACTAGCATAGAGCTGTCTCATCAGGTGGGAGTGTTAGAGTATGATATTACAGCTCTTACATAGTCTATGATGTTCCCTATATTTTTCTGATATTTGTAGTATTTTTCCCAGCACTGTAGGTGCAGTATTGAGTGAGTTACCTAGTAAGGTAACTGATGTGTAGGTGCTTAGGTAAGCACCCTGTAGTATACTCCGCTGTGGGTGTGGGAAAGTCTCCTTAGTGTTTACTTTCCTCACACTCACAGGTATGTAGTTATTTCACAGTTGAATACATTAAGTGTTTACTTTCCTCACACTCACAGGGTGTTTGTCAAGAGTTATTCAACTGTTTCAACAGTGAGTACCCCAAACCTGAAAAGAATTACTATAACAAACCGCTCAATTCTTGGACGCGATCTTGTATCTGGTCGTCGGCCTCCCCACGAGTAGAGATAAGCCGAAGCTTAACGGGTGACTTCAGCTCAAAAATAAAAACCGGTTTCTTCTTATGCGTGACAACGAAATCCACTATCTTCCCTGACTCTTTACATTTGTATTGGGGAACGACGGTGAAATCGGTGTCGAGTGGAAATAAGGTGCACAGGAGCTTGTTATAAGGTCCGTATAAGTCGGTCTCTTCGGGTCGCCCAGGCATAGTTTTGAATTCACTGATGACTTTGGGTGGCCAAGGCATAGTTGCGGCAGTCGACACCGTCAGATTTTAAGGACAATTTCCCAGAGCCTTTCAAATTTAAAACTCCGTTCATGTACTCGATGTAAATGTAAATACCAATACCTAACATGTTTCCTTAAAGCCACCGAGTCACGTGTCAGATTGCAGCGTGACGCATCTGTGCCACGTGACGTCCTTGCGTCCACCGCGGTCACAGCTGTGACCTGTAAGCGGAAATAAAACAACATTAATAGCTAGTTATCATTAGAAAGTGTCAAAATTATAGTAATTGAATTGAAGCGAGTGGGAACTAGAAAATCATATACCTCAGTCTATTGGACTCAACTAACAGAAATTATGTACCTAGAAAATAATATCTAATGATACTTTTATGTAAAGAACATTAGTGAACGCTTCTCCGCCTGCCAGTCCGTTGCCGAGTGTCCCAGTTATGCTGGGGGTATCCCCCGGCATTATCGGAACCAATATTCGTAATGATTTGGTCGGTGGTGACGCTTCTGTTTATGTCTGAGCATAAGTCGTTCAATAAACAATTTGTTCATTCAATACTTACATCAATGCGCCATTGACCACTTGTGAAGATAATGGTTCGGTTACCCGAGACGAGTCCGAAGCAAACCTGTCAATGTATCAAGAAAGAAAGTTTTGTTGATCATCAATGTATCATAAGACTTTATGCAATAAGTGACCCTTCGATTGTGGTGTGGTTGGGCTTCTGATGTGTCCGCTTAGGAACCGTTTGCAGCCACCAAAAGACTAAAAGATGAAAAAAGATGAAAATAAAGAATGTGGAATATGCCGTAAAATGAGTATATTGACTTGATAGTTAGTCCGTTGTTATTGCTTCACCTAGAAGCTTCAGAAATAGCAAGGAAGGCGCGAGACAGGGGTGTGTAGCAGTCAGATATATGCTGATACGCAAATGCATACACCAATACCTGAAGGGTTTCCTTGAAAGCCATGAGAACACGTCTATCGGAGCCAATAGAACATATTTATGGCCAGACCAGCCTGAGCCGTATTCACCAGCTTGGTTGTTGGCTTCCACCGCATCAACTTCTCAAGCCCACTGACACCGTCCTGTGGGGTAAGCATTTGAACACCATTATGGATATGTATATATGAATATGACATTCTGACAATTGACAACATTTACCGGGTCATGTGGCAGGAGAGCATGCACAAGGGCCGTAATGTTGTTTCAAGTTCCGGTCACAAAGGCTGCCCAAATACCGCCCAGGTACGTGTTCATATTTCTATATACTACACGATTCTCATCTTTCACGATTTCTATGGTCTCTGACGTTCGCTAAACCGGCAGTTAATCCAACCTCACCTTCCCCAAATTACGTGAGTTCATCCAATTTCACCTCAGCGCTTCAGCTGCAGTAAATGGTGCTGCATTTTTGGTAGATTTATATTTGCAGGGCATTCAGAATATCCGAATATTCATTCCTCAGTAGATCCTTTTGAAAACACTGCATTCTCTGTCTAACACAAGGGTGAGTGAACCATAATGCATTCGCGACATACTTACACGGATCATATCTTCAATCATAGTCCGTCCTCAATTCCTTACGAATTATTTCTCGCATCCACATCCTCGAGAGTCCCACTATCTTATGTCTGTTTGGCGGCTCAACCCTCGGACTCGCTGCTGATAGTTTTATCATTATTCCACCGTCGCCCCACCGAAATAAGTGAAATTATTGCTTTAAATGTCTACATTGACCCTTTTTGCTATGGTGTTACACCATCATGAAATTTTTGGAGAAAAGGGAATCACATGGGCCACCTACCAAGAGAACCTGCCGTGCAGTGGTTACAACGGAACTACGTACATCGAAATCTCTCAAAGATTTCAATAAGATATCAGGCTGAATTGGGAGACTAGTTTCTCCTCGAAAAATTTACCTTCAGCCAACAACGACGACACTCCTTCTGTTCTACTTCAGAAAGCACAACCCTCTCGTACCATTTGAAGTCATAAGATTTAACGGCGAAACGCATCCGCAATTAAAACAACTTCGCTGCTGACATCAGGCAAATAGCCTCCCGCCGTACGTCATGATGGGCGATTGTAATTTGGGTGGTGTCTAATAGGGGGCTTCAGCCCGAGTTGTAGAAACCTTGACGCACGTAGAACGAAATACGCAACTACATTACCCCCTTTGCATATCACGGCAGCATATAGCGGAGTTGCATATTTGTATGGCCGCATGAACAACATGAAACCTGCCGCAACTATGGCTACCCGATGTCCTTCGCCAGTTCGAACAGACCCTCCCCACGCCCTCTGAGACCGACTTCCACGGTGCTTATAACAAGCTCTTGAACCTTCTCTTTCCACCTGACACCGAATTTACGGTTGTTCCCCAGTACTTTCCAGGTCCATCGGAGCCAGTGGACTTTTTTATCTTGTACGAAGTCTTCCTCGAAGACAAACCGGTCTTTATTTTGCAGCTGAAGCCACCTGGTGACCTTCGATACGCTTCTACTCGTGAAGCCGCCGACAAACAGATCCGATCTCGTCTCCCGGATTTGTATGGTCGGTCGTAGTCATTTTATTCAGGCTTGGATGCTCACTGCCTTCGACTCGATAGCTGACTGTCCTCTGCCTGTTTCCCACGCTGTCAGCGCAATGAGAACCCAGCTCTGCTTTTATAAAGTTTGCAATCGAGTCATTGTGCCTCGTTCCATTCCAGCCCACCCTGATCAGTTGACGGACATGGCACCGCGAGCACGTTGGAGCTGTGATATCCTTCAGGATGAGGGAGAGCAAAGATTTCAAGCTGTAGTGGACGAGATCAAGCAGGGTTGTGCAGCTCTCTGATATGCTTGGTATGCTGATGACCCGTCTGTAAATGGGCCATAGAGAAACTCTGATGTGCGGAATTTCATGCGTCACGTATGATGCTTAAGATGCAACAAGTGTTATTGGGTATTGCTACCCTTGATCCAGCGTTCATATATACTATATTTGAGACGACGAGATTTGACAATAGAAGTATGAGCATCGCTTGTTGTCGATGTTGTAATCGGCCTTTATCAGAGCAAGCCGAGGTTGAATAAAAGTGAATACGTGAATTGAGATGATGATGGGGATTAGGTTGAAACACTCACGCGGAAAAAGGGGTAGCCCAAGCAGTACGAAAACGTCGATAGAAGACATACAGGTATCACAGGTTAAACACAAGAAGAAATGTACTCGAAATAAAAAAATATTGGAAGCTGACCTTGCTGACGCCCCTTGGGGCTGATCCAGATTTGAAGTCTCTGGAGCCGCCGCATGGGGCCTATGCAACAGTGCAAAAGGTCAGCGTCTATCAAGTTATACCATATTTTGAGTTAATATTGTCTTTTCCGCAGTGGATCAAATTATCTGGATGCAGTCGCTATTCCTTTGAAGTTCTATATAGACCATATATACAGGCGGGTCCGCAACATACCACGACATAGCAATAGTTTCAGAGAGTGGCACAAGCCCGCTTGATCTCACCCACGACAGCTCGAAATCTTTGCTCTCCCTCTTCCTCAAGGATATCACAGTTCCAGCATGCTCGCGGTACCGTGTCCGTCATCAGAACACGGTCGGCTGGAATGAAGGGAGGCAAAGGTCACATCACTCCTCTTCTCGCACAAAACAACTCTCCTCTCATTTAAGCAACTTGAACACATAATTGCACCATGTCTGCCTGCTACACAAATGTCCATGAGCAGCCAAGGTTCTCCCCAGTTCTGTTACATTCACTCCCTGCCTCAGCCCCAAATGCAGCGGAGCTAATCACGGATGGCTGAAGACTTTCCACACATTCTCTCGTTCACATTGTTAGTGCATACTTTCTCGTTTAAGCAACCATGCACACTCCACACGGTCTCCTTTTCTACAGGCTGTACTCGACTACTTGAGCCACACCCCATCTTCAACTCGCCCGGTTTCTTTGGTCCTATTTGTCGATGAGAAATGTGTTTGCTTTTGCCAGCCAGTGATGAGTGATTATCTGCTGATTATTATGCCAATTACTGATCTCTCTCCCTTTTTTCTTCCTCCTGGTGTTTTTGGGTTTTCACTTCTGCTCCCCTCCACTCGCTCCCCTTGCCGCTACTGCACCCTCCTCTCCAATCCAACCCCACCTTCAACCTGCCTTAGTGAGCATGCCCCCCCCTTTCCCCTCAACCAAACTTTATCGTCGTGGTATATAATCGACTGTTTTGTCCGTATATTAAAATAGTATAAATAAATTTGGATTGAAACGGCTTGTGTTTGTGACTGGGTGTATAAAATTGACACTGAGACTGAAATGACTTAGTGTAATAAATAAATATTGAGTCTTACAGTGTGTATCGAATGGAGATTGAAATGATGGGTGGTGTTGTTGTGTATATCATGTCATGAATTTTTTTTTTGATTTTGATTTGACCTTTATGGCTTTTTCGCGACTTGATGACCTCCCTGTCCTTCAGATCATCCGTGATTGCTTCGAGCAATTTCTTGGGACCTTCATGGGCGGCTGGCCATTTGGTGAGAAATACAGTGTCGTCTTGCTGGCATCTGCGCAACGGTGAATGTGGTGAATTGAGAAAATCAAGCAAGGAATGGCACTGAGTGAGATACTGTAGATAGATAGAGATAAACTGTGAGACCTGACTCGCCTTTCGATATATTCCATTGCGACGAGCTTTCTTTGGCGGTACTTTATGCCAAACATCATTTGATTTTCTCCCCTCAACCACTCAGGATCCCAATCCTTGAGTGTGTTAGGACACACACACAGGCCGGGTTTCTGGAGAAACCTGTGGGATATCTGGTAGGACTTGGCTTCAGCTTATAGGCTGCACCCTCACTAGATCGTGTTGTCCAATTTCAAACAGATGGATGGGAATCCCGGGGCGGGGTTCGTGTGTCGTAGGTCATAAGTTGGAGGTCATGGGTCGTACGTCAGAGGTCGTGGGTCATGAGTTGAGATAGTTGAGAGAGATAGATGCACCGGAGCCCGTGGGCTCCGACTAGTGCAAGCGATGTGAATCAAGTAAGGTTTTAGAGCGGAAAATGTTATTAGATTACTGGGGGGAATCTAAGCTAATTTTCTGACTGGATTGTATGTACAACATCTGCCAGTTTATATAGACCATGGAGTGAATGACATACCAAATCCAGTAATGACAAAATGAAACTAACAAAACATAAAACAGGAATAGTAAACACCAAATTGGTGTTAGGAATGGAATGGAACGGAGCGGAGTCTGAATCGTGACAAAGCATAACCCATAATGGGAAACGGAGCAGGAGCGGAGTCCTAAATCGTGACAGGTCATTTGACTAAAACGGGAACGGGGCTCGATTAGAGCGGTGACAGGATTCTGAGCAGGGTCCAGTGACTGATACGTGGGACGAAGACGGACATAGACAGAGACAGAGTCTGGGGGAAGTCCGGTGACTGATATGTGTCGTAATGAGGTCGAATGTAACAAGTCTTGACATAACAGAGTCCGGGCGGGAAATCCTATAAACAGACAATTGGGGCTTGTAGTGCATGGGGGCGTACGGGTTAGTGCCTGGAGTCCGGCGGGATTGTCCGGTCATAACAGTACCCTCCCTTTATGCCGAAGTCTCAAAAAGGCTCTAGACCTAGATAAGGTTCTTGTTGGCTACGCGCATGTGTCAAAAGTCATGTCGGTTACACGTATGTGTCAAAGAGTCATGTGATCTGGAAGGTAAGGTTCAAACGCGACGAGCCTATATATAAATTTGAAAAAATAGAAATTTCTTCTTCTTTATTACCCCCATCATTGAAAAAAATGGGACCAAAGCCCATGCCGCGCAAGCCTATGCCAACCGCCGGGCCCTCCACGGGCAGTCAGTACCGGGTGCTGCTGTCTGCTGCCCAAATCTTGGCACAGTGGGACGAGCAACATCAACAGCGAGAAGAGGCAGAGCGAGAAGCCCGGGAGGTCGAGGAGGCCCTGAATAGGGAATACCAGGTGGCTGTGGCTGCGGAGGAAGAGGCTGCGAGGCAGAAGCAGAGGGAGGAGGAGGAGGCTGCATGGGTGGCTGCGGAGAAGGCCAGGGTGGCAGCAGAGAAAGCCCGGGTGGCCGTGGATAGAGCCACGGTTGTTGCAGGAAAGGTAAGTCCCATAGTTCAACTTCTTGCTTTTTTTTGACTTGGCGTTTTCAGCGCAAGGCAGTGGAAGTCGAGTCCGAGTCCGAGGGGGAGCCAGAAAGCCCCAACAAAGTGAGTCTCGGGTCTGTGGGTATACCGTGGAGCTAACCGTATCAACAGAAAGCAAGGAAGGCGGCGCCAGTCCGCCTACCGACTCGGAATGACCCACAGTGTTCCGGTTGTAATGACCAGAACACTGAGTGTAATTGGAAGTCCGGCCGGGGCCCGGGCTGTTACCAGTGCACGCACCTCAAGGCGAGGTGCTCGCTCGTTCACAAGCAGGCTGCGGGGTCCGGTTCACAGGAGAATGGTGGGTCGGATGGATACTCCAGTCTGGAGGAAGTTTTGGGACGGATCGCCGAGGGCATAGAAGCCCAGAATGAGTTGCTCCAGAAGAGCAACAAGGTCAGTGTTGTGATGGTGAACGATCTCCGTGCACTCCGTGGGGACCATTTTAGGTTCCTGATGGAGTATGCCAGCTTTGTTTATGAGAAGCTGGAGGCTGGGAGTTCCAAGGAAGCCAGTTCAGATGAGGAGGAGGTGCCTGTGGACATCGCGGAGCTACCCAAGGAGATGAATGAGGCGGGAAAAGCTGAGGTGGAAAAAGAGGCGGGGAAAAAGGATAGCCCCATCAATGTAGATGAAGAATAGAAATAAAACTTAATAATAATTGAACATAAAAGTAAAGTGTGAAAAACATAAAAATAAAAGTCAAAGCCAAAGTCCACAGAGAGTCCGCTTAAAGACTTGACAAGACATGTCAGAACCTGTAAAAGCAAAGAGAGACATAGGGTGACAGGGAATAATGAAAATGAGTCCAAACGTAACACGGGGCCTGTGGAGTGTGGTCATAGGGACGATAATGGTCCAGGTTTGAGTGGGTAAGCTGTATGAAAGTCAGTAACGATTTCCATGGCATTACCAAGTTCCGTGGCCAAAATCCATGAGATCTCTTCATTGGTGCCCTCGTAACCCGCCCACTTGACCAAGTAAAGCAGTTTACAAGTGCATCGACGCTTATCAATTTTTGAATCTAAAATCTGTGAGATTTCAAACTCGGGTTCTCCGTCAATAATGACAGGAGGAGGCAGAGATTGCACACGATCCGGAATAGTGTTAGCAGTACAAGGTTCTAGCATAGAAACATGAAATACCAGGTGTACCGTGCGCATGCTATCTGGAAGCCGTAGAGTCCAAGAGACTGAACCTACTTGTGCAATAATTTCAAACGGACCTAAATATTTTTCAGCAAGCTTCTTTGATGGACGGGTAGTCCAGAAGAATTGAGCTTTGACATAAACACGGTCGCCAATCTTGAAGTTTGGTGGTGGGATCAGGTGTTTGTCCACTGAATGTTGGTATTGCTCTTGGGCAGACAATATTGCAGTCCGGAGTTCCTCGTGGAGCTCGTGGAGGTCCATGGTGAACTCTTGAGCACCAACAGAGGCAAGATTTCATTCTGGATGTACTGTAATATTTGGATTATATCCTTTATTTGCAAAGAACGGGGAAATGCCAGTAGTGGCCGAGGGTGCATTGTTGTAAGCAAACTCTGCAAGTGGTAACAAGGATTTCCAATTGTCCTGTTGGTAGTTGCAATATACGCGGAGGTATTGTTCCAATGTCTGGTTGATGCGTTCGGTTTGTCCGTCACCTTCTGGGTGATGTCCGGACGTGAAATGTAATGTCATGTCCAAGGATTTTCCAAGGGATCTAAAGAAGTGAGACACGAACTCTGATCCTCGATTGGAAGTCACGTGGGACGGAACTCTGTGCTTGGAAAATACGTGGATAATGAAAAGTTCTGCTAACTGCACGGACGTAATTGTG
This sequence comes from Hysterangium stoloniferum, assembly GCA_015178975.1. NCBI lineage: Eukaryota > Fungi > Basidiomycota > Agaricomycetes > Hysterangiales > Hysterangiaceae > Hysterangium > Hysterangium stoloniferum. Next base: position 169,918 of record WHVD01000159.1, on the reverse strand, counting down.
TCATAAGTAGGGATGAATATACCTTGTTTTGAGAATCTGTCAACAACGACTAGAATAGCAGAAAAGGCTTCGGAATCCGGTAGGTGTTCAATGAAATCCATAGAGATAGAATTCCACGGGTGTTCCGGTACCGGGAGTTGTTTCAAAAGGCCGTATGGCTTGTGTCACTGAGATTTCAAGTGGGGACAAGTAGTGCAAGATTTACAATAGTGCTTAATGAATCCACGGAGTCTGGGCCAATTATATTCTCTTCTTATTAATGATAGAGTTTTGTTGTACCCGAAATGTCCTGAGAGTGGATGATCATGTTTGTATTGAAGGATCCTGAGGCGGAGGCCGTCGGAGTCCGGTACATAGATACGATCGTCAAGTCTAATGAAACCATGCTGGTCAAGAGACCACCGGGGTTGACCGGGGTCCACGGGATTGTCCTGGTGAGCTTTAGTAATTGGGTCTAGCATAATTGCCGATAGAATATCTTGATGTAACTTCTCAATATCCATAATGATAATTCCACGGACAATGGGATTGATGAGGAAAGTTGCGCAGACCAATGCGGTAAGTTGTTGATTCGTGAAAATAGGTTTCAGGTTTTGCGGATTTACCGTTGCATAGTCGTTGTTCCCCTCTTTAGGATAGATGTTCCATCGTCTAGTTAAAGCATCGGGTTTGCCACCGAGACGGCTGGGTCGAAAGTGGATAATCATGTTGAAGGCAGATAGATATTCAGACCAGTGGGCCTGCCGGCAGGTCAAAAGTTTTGTGGTAGAAAAGTATTCCAGGTTTTTGTGATCTGTTACAACATCAATAGGAGCTCCTGAGCCTTCCAAATAGTGTTGCCACACTTTGAAAGCTGAAAAGATTGCCAGAAGTTCTTTATCATGAACATCGTAGTTGAGCTCTGCTCCGGTAAAAGTCCGGGACAGAAAAGCTATGGGGTGGACTTCTCCGTCAGAGTCCTGGATAGTCAAAATGGCTCCAAGTGCATAGTTGGAGGTGTCCGTTTCAACAATGAGCAGGAAGTCCGGTTTCCAATGTGACAGAATAGGAGCTGTAGAAAAAGAATTTTTTAAAATATTGAAAGCTTTTTGACACTTATCGTTAAAGTTTCATGGAGTACCCTTACACATAAGATGGGTAAGGGGTACTGTAATGTCGGAATATCCATGGATAAAACGTCTGTAAAAATTGGCAAAGCTGAGGAAGGATTGTATATCTTTAACTTTTCAGGGTTCAGGCCAATCTTTGATGACTTGCACTTTAGTTTTGTCCATTCGGAGTCCATCGGGTCCCATCATGAAACCTAGGTATTCCATGGAGTCCGTGTCAAAAGTACATTTTTTACCATTTGCAAATAAACCATGTTGTCTGAGCCTCCGGAGAACTTCACGGACTTGTTTGTCGTGTTCCGTGGGATTCTCGGAGTAGATAAGAATGTTGTCCAAGTAAACAATGATGCATACATCGAGCATGTCGGAGAAAATGTCGTTGATAAAATGCTGAAAAACAGACGGAGCATTGGTGAGTCCAAAGGGGATCACCAACCACTCGAAGGCCCCATAATGGGTTCTAAAAGTGGTTTTCCATTTGTCGCCCGTGGCAATCCAGACCAAATGATAGGCATGTTTGAGATCTATTTTGGTGTAAATCCGGGCATTCCACGGAGCATCGAGCAGATCAGATATAAGTGGGAGTGGATATTTATCCTTCTTGGTGACAGCATTGAGTCCTCTAAAATCAACACATAGTCGAAGGGATCCACCCTTTTTTCTGACAAACAGAACAGGTGCTCCAAAAGGAGACTTTGAGGGTCAGATAAAACCTATGGACAAATGTTCATCCAGGAAATCGTGGATTGCGGAAAGTTCCGTGGACGAGAGTGGGTAAATATGTCCTAGGGGTGGCTAGGTGCCATCTTCAAGATCGATTTTTAAGTCATATTCTCTGTGAGGTGGAAGCCGGTCAGCTTTCCACTTGCTAAAAACATCTGCAAAGTCATGATATTTCTCTGGGATGCCTTCTAGGTCAGCAGCTTGCTCAGATTCAGATACCAGGGTTGAAAAACGTCCAGTTGCTTCATCAATTTTTAAGTTGATAGTGAACGCCTGGGACCCATCCATTTTTGAAGCCCTAATAAAAGCTGCAGCATTAATCAGAGAAATGGACGGAGGTGCCGTGGGTTCTGGGGAAGCCATTGGTGCCGTAGGGATCACAGGAGTCCTCGAGACTGCAGGTGCCGGGAAGGTCATGGGTGCCGGGGAGGCCGAGACAGGTGCAGTTTCCTCGGCTGCCACGGGAGTCTGGAATGTTATACTGTTAGCTATCCAGTCAATCAACGGATTGTAGTGGGTAAGCCAGTTGAGTCCTAGGACCACCGAGCAACTTGAGTCTAACTGGGTCACATAGAACATGACCGATTGAGATGTTCCACAAGGGAAACTGATGGGTAAATCACAAGCTTGGGTAACAACTGAATTACTTGTGCCATCGAAGAGGTGGAGAGTGACGGGATTTATCGAATAAGTTGACAAAGAATTTTTTTGCGTGAATTTTGTATCTAAAAAACAATGAGTCGAGCCAGAATTTATGAGAGCTGAAAAAATGAATTTCGGAATCATATTAGACATAAGTTTAACAAAAAATGAATCAGAATGTGAAAGAGCAGATGCGTTGAGGCGAGTAAACTCTTGAATGCGTGGAGAGGCAACGCAACCCCCAACCCGCATGGAGTCCGCAGGGTTGCTTACTCTTTTTTCGAGTCGGAAGCTGGTTTGTCCTTCGACGGGGTTTCCGTGGAGGCCTTGGCTGTTTGACCCTTTGAAGAGTTTGCTTTTGCCAGCGGACATTCCGGGACTCGATGACCGGGTTTCCCGCACAAGAGACAGAGGTTGTTGTCCATACGACATTGTCTTTCCTGTGGGGTCAATTTGCCATCGGGTCCGAGTTTGCCTGAGAGGTTGGGTTTTCCAGCTTGCTTGCCAGACTGTTGACCCTTGTTATTGTCCTTATTGTCCTTATTGTTGTTGTTGTTTGAAGACTTTTTATCGTTCTTCTTGTCGGATTGCATGGAGTTCTGGTTGCTGGTTGACAAATTATTGTTGTTGTTTTTATTGGCCGTGGACTTGTTTACTTTGTCTGTGGAGGTCTCGCGGGCAACTTCCGCACGACGTTCCCAATAAAGTGCATCCACATTTTGAGCTTTGAGGAACATACGGGACAGGGTTTTTGGCTTGCCATCTTCTCCTTTTGAGACTTTGTCTTTAAGGTGGGACGGCAGACTGGTGGAGAATTGGTGGCGGAGAGCGGGATCACCCCACTGACAACGAGCTGCAAGATTATTGAATTGGACGATGTAGTCCGTGATACGCTGCATGTCCTTCATATGAAAATTTGTGAGACTATTCTCGGCTTCTCCTGTCGGGTCATATGGGCTGAAGTTGGTTTCAAGCTCCTCAACAAAAGCCTCCCAATTTTCAAGCCAGAGCGGCTCTTCCTCGGAAATCCCACTAAAAGCCGGTTCGAACCATTTCAACGCGGATCCCGACAAATATGAAAGTGCATAGTTGACTTTTCGGGAGTCCGTGGAGAATGCAGTGGCACAATCACAGAAATTGAAGCGACATTGCATGAGGAAAGTAGAGAGTTTGTTTGGGTTGGAACCCGTGAAGGGTTCTGGAGCATTGACTTTTGACCGTGGAGATTCTTGTTCCTTTTTCTTTCGTTCTTCAAGCAGGTGCATCATGAATTTATCTATAGTACCTGCTAAAAATTCAGAAGTAGGATCCCCCAAGTGTGGTCGTTGAATAGGCGGAGGATTTTCGAGAGGAATTTCAACACCTTTGCCCTTGTTGGGGGCCACGGAATCGTCCTTGTGCTTGGATTCGTCCTGATTTTCCAGGACTTCTTCGATACGGGCTTCTTCCATGGTTTCCAACTGGTTCGCAAGCGTCTGACTGGCATACAGAGTTAATGGGGAATGAAGAGTCGACAGTCCAGGTAATGATGACTGTGTGCGTGTACTTCTTCTTGGTGGCATAATAAAAACAATCTGCGAGTATTAGTCAGAAAATACTGTTAGGATACACACACAGGCCAGGTTTCCGGAGAAACCTGCGGGATATCCGGTAGGACTTGGCTTCAGCTTATAGGCTGCACCCTCACTAGATCATGTTGTCCAATTTCAAACAGACGGACAGGAATCCCGGGGAGTCCGGGCAGGGTTCATGGGTCGTAGGTCATAAGTCGGGGGTCGTGGGTCATAAGTCAGAGGTTGTGGGTCGTGAGTCGAGATAGTTGAGAGAGATAGATGCGCCGGAGCCCATGGGCTCCAACTAGTGCGAGCGATGTGAATCAAGTAAGGTTTTAGAGCGGAAAATGTTATTAGATTACTGGGGGGAATCTAAGCTAATTTTCTGACTGGATTGTATGTACAACATCTGCCAGTTTATATAGACCATGGAGTGAATGACATACCAAATCCAGTAATGACAAAACGAAACTAACAAAACATAAAACGGGAATAGTAAACACCAAATTGGTGTTAGGAACGGAACGGAACGGAGCAGAGTCCGAATCATGACAAAGCATAACCCATAACGGGAAATGGAGCAGGAGTGGAGTCCTAAATCGTGACAGGTCATTTGACTAAAACGGGAACGGGGCTCGATTAGAGCGGTGATGGGATTCTGAGCGGGGTCTGGTGACTGATGCGTGGGACGAAGACAGACATAGACAGAGATGGAGTCCGGGGGAAGTCTGGTGACTGATATGTGTCGTAATGAGGTTAAATGTAACAAGTCTTGATATAACGGAGTCCGGGCGGGAAATCCTATAAACAGACAATTGGTGCTTGTAGTGCGTGGGGGCATACGGGTTAGTGCCCGGAGTCCGGCGGGATTGTCCGGTCGTAACAGAGTGGGACATAATGGCCACAGGATGGATCAGCACTTTCCCAATCGTGAATTATCTGTTTCCAGCACAAATGGAGTGGGCCTTTCCGTGTGATTGAGGGGATACACAGCCTGTGGTTTTCTGGCAAGGTGAGCATGGCAGGGTTTTTTGTGTTTGTGTTTGCATTGATCTCGTTTGGTGTCATTTGGGATGTTCGAGAGTGTGGGCCAGGATTGTCCCCTGCTGCTGCATGGCCGGTATTTGTGTCGCCTGAAGCAGCAAAGATGATGGGGGCAGCAGTTAAAGAAGTGAGGATTTTTTCTTCGAGTGCTTTTGCCTGTGCCACCATCATCTCATGTAGCTCAGATTTGGAAGGTGGCCGTGACTCAACGTGTTCACTGAGAAAGGACTTATCGGCTTCATGAGAGATTGGCCAGAGTGCATCACCGTGTGATTCTTCATAATGGTATAGTTCATACAAAAGGTACCGAATCAGGGTGTCCCACTGTGATTATTGTGGGGTTAGGGGTTGGGTTAGGGGGTTTAGTTAGAGGTTGGTTAGATATCCATTCCAAAACATAAAAAAAATCAAGCCTACATACATGTTCTCCTTCAGCCCACCCTCCCCACCATCGAATGATTGCCAGACTCCATCGCTTCCCAAAGTGTGCATACATAAAACAATACTGCGCTCCACCTCGGCGAAAACAGTGTGTGGTCAGCCGGCCTCGACCTAAATTGATCTCACATGCCTCAAAAAACTTGTCAAGCCATTTTTGAATGGTATCATGGGGAATGGGAGTCTCGATCCGGGCAATTCCATTTGAGCCTATGGCAGGGAAAATATAGTCGTCCACTTCCAGCAGACAGTGGTAGATGAATTGGTTGGAAAATTGGAACCATCGAAGAAAGTGGAAGTGCATGTCGATATTTGGATTCTCCGGCTGCTCGTATATATGATATTCGTGCCCTTTTTTTGTAATTCATTTCCAAATTAAAATATATACATCAGAGTGGGTCATTCAAAGAGAGAGTGAACTAACTGTGTATAATTTCATCCCTGGTTTGATGGTGAGCCCAGTTCTTCCTATTGAATAAAGAGACCTTGAAGTAGGTGTATTTGTAATCGTCATTTGTCTTGAGGTCTAGGGTGATATGTTTATACTGTAGCTTGGCAAGTTTGAAATTTCTGAAATAAATTAAATAGTTCAAATTCATGGGCATTTCACTTCTATTAATATGTAGCTACAAAGACACACCGGGTCCATAGGGTGAATCCACTTGTAGCAAATGCATCATAAAGTGCTTCACTACAAAGGGAAGTTGCTTCCAGTATTCTCCCTGGGATAGCTTCCCCAGTTCTTCTAGCATCGAATCTGGACAGAGTTGATTTGACCATTGAATTATTTTGTCCATATCCTGTTTCGTCATTGCCATGGAGTGTGAACGGCTTCCCTCATTTCCGTCACACCATTTGATGGCATCAATGATGCGTTCAACATCTCGAGAATTGCTGGATTGCCACAACCAGTCCCTTTCTCATGATCCCACCGCCAGGGGCCAGACCATCTTCCGTTAGGGTCCCTAATTATGTATATATGTACCATACAACATCAGTAGAAGAAGACACGAGTAGTTTTATTTTTACATACACAGTTTCCCACACCTGTTTGAATGCTGTATGTATCTGCCATGCTGTTGTCACTTTAGTCTTCTGGGTGAAGCACTTGTATGCAATGAATAATCCAAGAATCCAAGGTGAAGCCTGAGTTGGTATATTGTTGAAAGCGCCTTCTAGCTCTCCTGGTGTCCAGTCAAAACTGCCTAGGTGGCAACCTAGTTCATTAGCCCCTGGAGGAATAGTCAGGGATTGTTCGGTTTCCACCAGCTCCTTCAACCACATTCTTGCCTCACGAACCCGTTGGTTATATTTAATGTTTGTAGTTTTGGCAAATCCATGCTCTTTCACTGAGATGTCTTTGACCATTTTTAACTCAGCAACGGACAGTCTTGCCGGCTTTGGCTTATTTTTTGTCATAGAACAGCCACATTTCTTTGTTGAAGTAGTTGTATGCATGTGCTTCAACTTTGGCAACATCCCTTTGACAAACCTTGAGAAGGCAGAGGCAAACTTTGCCCTTGTTACTCAATAAATCAATCTGAGACAATACACGAATACAGTGACTTTTTCAAAGTGATCATTCACATAGATTGGTTTAAAATACATCCAATGTGGCAATATTTAACTACATACACAAGAAAAATACTGTGATTTGGTTCTACCCCTTCTTTTCCCCATTGATCCCACCCTGCCCCAGAATCAAGTCCAGCTCTTATCTATTGCCACCTCATTGATGATGCAGAAGGAAAATGGGTGGGAGCTCCTCTTTGACTTCACCACCCATACCATATCACATTTGTTATAGTGACGGTAGTAGTGGTAGTGGTGGGTTGGTAAGGTGTTACGTTGTCAGACATTGTTTCTCATGCAAATGCTTTGCCACTAAAATGATTATATTATAGGGGTCAGTAATCATCGAAAGAAACTGTATTTGGAGGAAACGTACCATGTATGTCCTGCATACATGCTGTTTAACTCAGGCCCTTAAGACCGTTGTTTTGCCACCATGTAAGAGGAAAAAACAGGACATCACCAATAAGCAAACATGACCTGTTGACGATCACCATTTTGACTAGTGAGATAGTAGTTCAAGTAGTTACATGCACTATGTATTGCACCCGCATTCCTTGTCAATACCCAAGTGCTTGCAGATATGCTTCCTAGGCCTGATCCTTTTGCTGCTGATGGTGATGGTTTGGTGGTGGGCGGCGTTGGTTTTGGCATCGGAAGAGGACATTGTCCTGAAGAGGGCAAAAGAGGACAATGATGATGCTGGGACAGAGGAATCCTCAGAAGCGGTATCTGTAGCTTTCTGGGATGGGGGCAGGCTGATGGAACAGAAGATGCAGTAGTAGGGTTGGTAGATGTGTCCATAATGCTTGGAACCTAATAAAATACCATTAGAATCCAGTCACATTTCCAAAACAGGGTCAAGAAACTCACAACTACATTGTGGCAGTCTCACCCACAGCAAGAGAGAGAGCAAGGCAATTCATGGTAACAACCTGACCTGGTGTCGCCCCCAGTGGGTCATATCTTCCATTTCAGATGCACTCCAGTTTTCCATGATGAAGGCATATTGTGTCCAGTCATCAGTTAGACCGTGAATGCAGAGGTAGCCCACATAGGAATGAGGAGCTAAAAGTCCACATCCTATGTAAGTAAAACCGAGCATTAGTACTGTAAATATAATGTTGACATATATACATAGCATGATAAGAAATGACAAGCATTCAGAGGCAGTCATCGTGGTTCAACTTCAACTGCTTTTTGTAGAAGTGGAGAATACGCACCATGATGGTGACAGACACCTCATAGCTGCTCCTCCCACTCTCTTGTGTGCCACCAAATGTGGTGCTGGGATATAGGCAGTCCTGACTGTACGACAGCGTGGCTTGGCGGGGTTGATGGTGGTGTAAACTGGGACTCTTTGTCTTGGTGGTGCAGCGGGATGGAGATGGATGATACGAGTACCGAGACAGGCGAGAATGCCAGAAGAGGGGGAGAGAGAGAAAGAGAGACATGGGGTGCGGTAGGGCATCAGTGCATCCACCGCTGCATCCTCGATCACAATGTGATGTCTTTCTTGGAGTGGAGATGGGCGATACGGGGGTACCATGACTGGCGAGAATGCTGGAAGAGGGGGAGATGAGAGAGATATGGGGTGGGGCTGGTGGGCTGGCTGGAGGGTGCAGTAGGGCGCTGGTGCATCCGCTGCCATGTCCTCGATCATGATGTGGTGTCTGTCTTGGAGTGGAGATGGGCAATACGGGGGTACTGTGACAGGCGAGAATGCCGGAAGAGGGGGCAGGCAGGCGGGAGAGATGGGGTGGGGCTGGGGGAGTGTGGTAGGGCATCGGCATCGGTGTGTGAGGAGTATGCTTTTACCACAGTTTCATTGTGGTAAAACACTCCTTTTATTTTATTTATATTTTACATATTCTATTCATATTTTTCTATCTTTCATATTCTTCGAATATTGCATATTTCATTAGTTCGAAGCATTGTGTATACTTGTGGGTGCACTCAGCACCAATTAGAACTCAGACACACTTTAACCCAAGAACCACCACTCATAAGACACAAACTAGGTCTACTACAAGCGGTGATCAGGGTAATGTGTCAGCTACTACATAAGTAGCAGTATCTGAACTACTGAGCACTTCTGGCCTCGAACTGTAATAGTCGAGGCCTCCACTCGAACCATTGCACTCGTTGACTCCTTCGTCATCTCGTGCTCTTTCTCTCACTTTCTCCTATATTGCACCGAATAGGTCAATATCCTTCCTTTCTACTCATTTCTTCGTATATAGAATGGTCAGAACTTCCGCCACTCTTCACAGTGGTGATCCGGGCTGGACCGTACTTTCCCTACGAAGAAAATCTCTTTTTATATTCAATACGAAATTCTAACTACACAGCTGCAAGCTGTCAACATCCACAACTTCGCAAAACGCTGTCTGGAACTTCTTGCACGCTGAGCATTGTGAATCTGGTCAAATAAAAGGTAACTCGAACTTCGAGCAGTCGAGTCCCTTGGAAAGGCAAAATGCTCGCATCTTCATGAAGGATACCCTGGTCTTCCCGCCAAGACAAGTTATGCTCGAGCATTGTGGCCAACTACTTTATTCGGAGCCTGTCAATGTGAAGTGGAGCTCCTATTATGCTTCTCGAGTTTCGAGGGATAAGGTTGTCATTGCCACAAAGGATTACAAGACAAAGTACCCATCCATGCCTACGAGAATAGCCATCTGGCTGGGAAGGTACCATGGCATCATATCGGCACAGGACTTATTCACTTGGCCTGGAACTCTCAATGAGGTAACAAAGTTAATCCCAAGGTGGTCAAATGAAGTGATGCTTTTCTGAGAAAAGGGAATAGCGGGTATCAAGATGGAATTGTTCATTCTGCTCTCCGATTTACTTTGTGTGCATGATGATTTGCTACAGATTATGCATGTATTGCTCGGAGGAGACCACATCGTGCCAAAGGTCGATACAGATTTCATATACATTCAAATGTTGAAGGAATCCATATATGGTAAACCCTCGAATGTGTGTTTCACCTACTTTACTCTCAGGTCGAAATTGATGCATAACCTGGAGAGATGTAACAAGATGATGGTGGAATTGCTCAGTGGATTTGATGAGCCAGAACACACATCTTCATCCTCCAGCTCTAGTCCCTTTCATGAAGAATGTCCTGGGATCCATGCCAGATCAACTGACAAAAAGGGACAGTTGTCTTCCTCGAATGTGTCTATGGAAAAGATCACAGTCAAAGTCGTCTCCAGTTCCCCATCATTCTCAGGTCGAGATTCGCAGTGTCCTGACGAATCTCACCATCCATCATCTATCCATCCTATCCCATTTACTTCCCCGAGTGGACCTTCCAACAAGTCATCCAATAACTTGAACGATTGGAATTGCGATAGAGGCCTGGGAACTGGGGAGCAGAAATCAGATGATGGTTTTAAGGATATAAAAGGCATGGGACAGAACTCACCAACGGTAAAGCCATCCCATCTTGCAGGATTCGACAAAAGCTTTCCCATGGAGATACCACTGGGAATTTGTCGACATAAACCCCTAATCCCAGAATGGGGGGCACTGATGAAGTTTCTGCAAATGAAAGGCAATCACGGACACACCATGCTGGACACCTCTCGACAGACCATGCCAAGGACAGATACATTCCCATTTGACCCAGGACGCTCCCTCAAAATCTATGTCGTATGGGGGACAATCGTGATGTTGTGAGATTGTTCTGGAACAACAATGTCACAACAGGGGGGCAGTATAGGGGGTATAGGAGAAGGCACATACAGGATCGTCACCTATTGCCAGCAAGAGCATGCAAACGACTTTGTCACCACTCTCGCTGATAGAACAGTCGAGAGTGGGGTGCAGTGCATGAGCACATAGGCGCAAGTGTGCAGGAGTATGGGTGCAGCACATGGATATGGGTGTGGCAGTGTGTAAATGGCTATGTCACCAGTCTCGCCAATGAAACGGTCGAGAGCTGGGTACAGTGCATGAGCACATAGCTGCACAGGTGCACAAGCATGCTGTGCGGGTGCATGAACACATCACACAGTGCACAAGCACACTGTGCGGGCATGCGAACACATTGCATGGGTGCGCAAGCACACTACGCGAGCACTTCACATGTCGCATGGGCGCGCAAGTATGCTGCGTAAGTGCAGGTGTATGGCTGCGGCGCATGGACGTGGGTGTGCAGTGCATGGATGCGAGTGCGACAGCGCAGGCATGTGGCTGCGTAGGTGCGCTGCGCAGGTGCGGGCGTATGGGTGTGGCGCACGAATATGGGTGCGTGCGTGCAGTACGTGGATGGGGGCATGCTGCGTAGGTTCATCGTATGGAAGAATTTGTCTCGAAGTATACGGCACAGCTGCCAGAAATGTGAGTGCCCGAAAATGGAGCAGCCAAAACACTGTACTCCAAGGAGGTTGTTGTGCTAACAGGTTCGACTGAGTCATTGGGCACTCAAATTCTTGCCTCCTTGCTGAACAACCTGTGTGTCTCTCGTATATTTGCCCAAGGAGGCTAGCTGGCTCTGGGCATTATTCATGGGGATTCATTTTCCTTACCCTGAATCCACACTATCCTTTGCAATAAAATGCCACTTATCTGAGGATCCCGTCTTACACTCCCAGGTCAAACATATTGATATTAAATACCACTTCCTTCATGAGTGGGTCCATGCTGGCAATTTTGCCTTACAATATGTCAACACTGCAAATAATCTTGCTGATATCTTCACTAAAGCACTGGAACCTTCCAAGTTTACTTATCTTTGCAATTTACTAGGTCTTAGATAACAGGACTTCCATGTGAGGAGTATCTACAGTGAGAAAGAGCGTTGGATATTTACTAGGTCTTAGACAACAGGACTTCCATGTGAGGAGGAGTATCTACAGTGAGAAAGAGTGTTGGATAACACTGTAGAAATTCCATTACCATATACAGACGAACAATAATACACAGGGTTGAAATAACATAGGGACCACACAGAGACATAAGGAATCGACATGTGGTCGCACATCTTATTGCATGGACTGTCCCGCTTTACCCCTATTAATCCTGCCTAATTGATTCTCGCGAAGATTCTTCACTAAATCCTTTGCGGCCCGTGAGATTGTAGTAAAGCTTGAAGCTTAAGGTTGGCCCTTCCAAATAAGGTCTATGCCTCATTGAAAGCAGCACGCAATACCTGGAGCTTAAATCGACCTATATATAATATTTAACATTGACGTGCCGCTTGTCAGGATAAATCTGGTAAAGAGCAGTCCTTCTAGAATGTTGCGACGCTCTACTTCCTGATATCGGCTATTAGGACATCATTTGCCGACAAGATCTTGCTGCTTGTACTCTGTTATACCGCCGATAAACATTAACGGTGGTCCACGGCCCGAATGCTACAACACGGGGTAGAATTCGTAGGCTCTGCCATATTTCATGCTACGTAACAGCGTTTGATATATGAATCCATACTCCAGCCGTACGGACTGGGAAACAAACCTTCACATGTCCGGATCTCGGTTTGTCCTCCTCCTGTTTATCGAAGCCATTCAGGTTAAACATACACAGCTCGCCCTTCCGATATCAATGTAATTATTCTTTGGTGACAAGTTGGCAGAAAGACGGACGCTCTCTCTTCTATTCTGCCCCGTTGATCCTTCGAGGCTTAAAGTTATATACTCACCACTGCAGATATTCAACCTTGCTGGTTCCTGCTCCGCATTGTTCTCGGCCCGATCTGCAAGTTTCTTCCATCACTTGGAAGCATTCTTGAAGCTTCTAGTCATAATAGGCAGCCAAAATGGTATCAACCCCCCCCCCCCTGTCACCTTCAATTATCTTCAATTATGTTTTTTTCAGTTTGAAAAGAAGGTAGGTAAGTTACGTTTAGGGCCATAATGTCTCAGTTCGCCTGGATCAAAATTCTCTCTCGACGCCAGTCCATATCCGTGTATATGAATTGATTCAACAATTAATCCTTTGTTTATTTGATGGGTTACATGTGGAACTACGTGATCTGACAAAAATGGTAAAAGGGGGCGAATATCTGTGTTCAAATTATCGCTTTTGGTATAATTGAACGGCTCACCTCCTCTTTCACAATGAAGTGCTTTGAGAAACCAACTTGTACACTTGTACAAGGACGGAGCCTTCAAGTTTGGCGTCTTCAAAGAGCGCTTAGGGACGTGCCTGACGTCGAGTGATTGATTCCCGATTACCGGGTTTAACCATTTCGCGAGATAGGTTGACTATGCACTTTGCATATGCTCTCATTGCTTCTTACACTCTATTTATGTCTATTGTGCCTGCTAGACAGCGCATACGACGGCAAGTTACCAAAGTGTCAATCTTCTCCAGGACTATTTTCCGTATCGGCGCCATTTCTGCAAATTCTAGACCAGTCGCCAATTCCGCGTCTTGATTTATTACAGCACCTTCCAATCATTAATCATTTCAGCTGAAGGATGGATGCTACTAGTAGTCTCTCCCCTGTCAGTCTAGAAGCATAGTATATTCGGCGTATTGCGCAGAGCTCGACTTGGGCCGTATCTAATAATTGTTGTATTGAGGTCGTCAGGCGATCAACGATAATGCCCCCTATCACAATCACATATTTCGAAGCTTATCCGACGAAGATGTACTCTGTTTCAAGGTACAACGCAGACCACCCAAGTCACAAAGTCAAAAGCAGAACCCCAACCACCACACGTCTTATCAGTATCTTTGATAAATCATTCATGGTAAATGCCGTAACTGACAATACGCCACACATGTCAAACAACAATTGCATCGCCCGCCTGGGGCAAGTCCGAGGTGTCAAGCACAAGCACGTGGGTCCATGTGCTCCTTAGAGTTTACGAGATCCAAGATGCGAGTGGCCAATGATGTCCATTTAATCGCCCATTTCACGCACTCGGCCAATAGAGCCATAATTCGACCTAGGTGCCTGCCCCTGCTTCGTGCCGATGGCGTCGTCTCCTTTGTGGTTTAAATAGGTGTCACTCCTGCCTCGTTATCAGGATATTATTTTAACCATTCCATTTTCCTTGCGATATGTCTTTGTTTTCCAGGGCGCATGAATATGACAATGATGACCGTTGCCCCAAGAGCCTGGGAAGCACTGCTTCTATGTTTCAGGACTCCCCGAAGATTCGCTATTTGTCCAAGTCGGACGAAGTCAACGCCGTCGAGTGATATACATATGACTGTATTTTGGTGTACATCGTGTAGTAGAAGGCCCTTCGGAATATATACTGGCGCACCACCCATGCAACGAAATGCAATACACTTCAGAAGTGTTATGACATAGATAGACACATCCATATCTGGACTGCTGACACCATCTTTATTGCAAGCATCGCACTTGGAAGCTTAATAATACATCCAGATTGCAGTTTTCAGGGGGAAGGCTAATCATAGGCCAGCTGGCGGCCCGGTGGGTATCCGGATGCAAGACTGGAATTTGGAACGCCACAATATGTATGTGCTAAAAAAAAGAGTTCTTCGGAGTTTTTTCATCCAGGTCCGTCTCCGTTTATTCTCCCGTCGCTAGCCACGTCCATGTAGGAAGGTGGGATGTGGTAATTTAGGACAAGTCACTGTGTGCTGAATGTTGCGACTCGAAAGAGGACGGTACTTACAAATGAAGATTTGAACGGGTCTGAAGAACGTTTTTCCATATTGGAATGATGTGGTACGCGATAACATCAATAGTGCCAAATCACCTTGCGAAAAAAGTGGACGATTCGACAAGCAAGTGTGCTCCAAGCTCTAGCACCATCTTGTACAGGTACAATAACCCACAGCCCTTAGATCTAATTGCCGCCGCTTATTACAATAACCCACAGTCCTTGGATCTAATTGCCGCCGCTTCCGAGCTATTCTAAAGCCGTCGATGCCCCTTTCGATAACGTCATTCGTGCTCCAAAGTTGGGTGACAACATGACGATCCCGATCCAGCCTCGAATTCACTGCAGTGATTCAAGCACGTAGATCGCCACCCCATAAAGGCTTATACCCGTTCATCACCAATATTTTTAACAGTCGGGATAATATCACGGTGAGTTTCCATCCAGTGTTGGCATTCATGAACCCCGATATATGATACTCCACACCCTTTTATGGCCTTGTCTATATCATTCCGTCTGCCCTTCAGGATAAAGATAAGAATAAAGCCTACGATATCCGTGGCACGCACACCACCTTTCTCCTAGCCGTAGCACTGTTCCATCGATAATGTAGAAATGAGGTATCCATATCAGAAACAATACCTCTCCCATCAGGTTCTAATTATATAGACCCCAGATTAGTCCACAATCGACACTTGCCCGCTTCCTCCTCGTCAACCCAAGGAGATCGCCATCTCCCGAAACACTGCGGCCCCGAGAGTGCATGGCGTGATTGCAATATTTCGTGATTCGATTAATAAGACACCACTCATGGGGATGAAAAGGACGTCATTCTGTCCGTCTCGGTCAGATTCGCTCGATTTATAGATGATGATGATAATTACACATGTACTGGCTTCGGCACAAGGCTTTATCCTGTTCAGCTTGCACCCCGCGACTGGCAGGTTTGCTCCGAACCTAGCGCGCGACCATACACAATTTTGTAAGAGGGCAAAAGCTTCTGGGACGGTACAGTCACTTCCTGTGTATGCGGTGCCGTATATACATGCACTATACATGGCAGCACCTCCAGTTATGCGGGGAAATACCTCTGCGTTTATAATAGACAATAAAGTGTAACTTTGCTCTTTGTAGCTTTTTTTGAAAGAGCGGACCACAATTTCTTCTTTCTTTTTATGCTTACGAGCAATATATCTAACCTTTTTTTTCTTGAAGAACTGACTAGGGTGATTTTATTAATTCGACGTTGATGCGGGGTGGCTATAATTGATCGTGCTCACATCATCAAGCGGCATCCGGAGAAACCTGCGATGTGATGGCAAGTGTTTGTCGTAGTGGATTATTGGTGAGCGTTACTCAGATCTCACGCGTCGGAAAAATATCAGAGCGCTTACACATGCATTGATACCCGACCTCCACGCACGCTGACAGTCCTACTACAGGGCAAAGATAGGGCATTGCTATAACGAGGCACGTCTGCCGCATTGGGCAGACTGATTGGTCGCCGCTGCGCCAGAAAGTCGATGTCAACACCCCAATATCATGCGTGAGGGCTCAACAATTAGCATTCATCAACTTCTAATTCAAAAGTCTACTGGTAAGCCCGAGGCGGGGGCTCATGTGATCGTATTAGATAATAGTAGCTTTGTTCGGCTCATGCTCGGACTCCGTCCGCAGGCCCGTCATGACACTGAATTTTTTTTTTCTGTTATTCACATCGTCTTTGTGCGCGGCGTTTTTTCATCAGGCGGAGGGTTAGAGAGCTGACAAAAGCTCCAAAGCAACGATTACTCACTCGGGAGGTATCGGGTGCATTCATCTGCGGCGCCTTCAATTGCTTGGATTGCCATATCTATTCTAATTAAGGCCCGGGAGCTGGTACAGACTGGAGCAGTATATATGCTAGCGCCTACACCAGGCGAAGCGCATGTAGCATTTGCACGATGCACAAGTGTTAATACTTACAATAAACCTCTCTCTCTCTCTCTCTCTCTCCCATGCCCTGAAGCAAAAAAGAAACTCCGCCAAGCGTCGCTGAGACTAATGTCATGCCTAGCGCTGCTATTTATTTATAACACCAGGGTCCGAGACTGGTATATCCGAGGTTGTACGCTTCTTCGCAATATACACCATACGCACGCACCATGGCTTAACGCTTCGACCTCAGGCCCTCGGACTTCGAGATGCCAATGCCCGCCCGCAGAATCGGGGCACTGTAGTTACAAACTCACCACAATAAGGAATCGTATGATGACCTGACTCCTGCCGAGATGAGCATAATTTTCGCCAAGATGATGTCGTCGATTTCGGCGCTTCCACAGGCTTCGGAATCGTTGGCACTCAGCGCTTGGTTTGGATTTGGATTTGGATTTGGATTTGGGTTTGGGTTTAGGGTTTGGGGCTATATGGGATAATTGCTGAAAACTAGTCTAGTAGCGGGTTACTTCACGACTCGGATTTGATGTATTTAATAAGAAGCTATTCAAAAGATGACGGCTCACACCCTTCTTATTAGTTCCTTGCGCAAGTATTATTATTTATGAACATTTCTCGAGCGGGCGTGCGTACAGCAGTGACGACAGCTTGTCTCGCTCAAAGTTAGATGCTTTGGGCTGAGTCTCGTAGAGTGCATTCAAACATGAAAGCTGAGAGTAGGGCTGACGCCGCGGGCAAATTTCGTCCTATAGTCCTGAAGAAGCGTTGGGAAGTTGGGAGACACGATCTCTCGAATCGGATCAGAAGAGAGCTTGAAGACCTTGCTAAAGTGGCCATTAGAGGATATTATGGGCCTCGGTTCCGCCGTGCTAATGATATTTGTCTAGAAGCTAGACTGGACGTCCAGGTGCTTTATGTAGTAATATTAATCGCACGACTTGAAGTTGCGTGCACTTCGAATTCTCCTCGCCTCATGCATGCCTATTTTTGTTGCAGAATATTGTCTCCCCAATTTCTTTTATCCTTCTTTGAAGATTTTGCCATGGCATTCATGCAGCGGCGCGTATAATTGGTTCGAGCCCGTTTGTCGTTTCTGTTCCTGTTCCTGCTGCTGCTCTGGTTCTATTCTTTGTTCCTTCTTCAGTTCAATTCCTATATATATATATATATCAAGGGCTTCGCTTCTTCATGCACGGTGACGCCACATCACTTCCCTAGATGTTGAGTATACATCAAATCATCATCACTCTATACATGATGATTAAATTCTTGCCTTGCTGTGAATCTTAGGCTGGCTACTCGGACAGAACAGTGAATTTAACGAGGCAATGTGATCGGTGCAATCAGCGACACGCTCAGAGGTCATCGGCCAGGATCGATATCGACACGTCAATTTCGATGTACAAGGGAAACTTGTACTTCCAGATCATAAAATAAGCTCAAGAAGTCGTGCCGATCGGTTTTTTTTTTTTTTCAATATTGTTTAGGTTGTTTGGCCGAGACAAATTCTCGTAGGGAATATTTATACTTTCTGATCGTAAGCTGTATCTGGGAGGATGGGTCCTCGTGATCAAGCTCAACGGATGTCAATCGGAATTTTTTTTCTTTATTATGGCCGCCCCCTGGAGAATTACACCCATATATCATATATAGCAATAAGAATCGGCGATGGTTCTTAGTGCGATAGTCGGGGGGGTGGAAGCATACTTAACAGCGCTCAGGCTAACAGCAATTTTTCGCTTCTGAGTACAGGGGGCACTGGGATGAGTATGGGCTGAAGAAGTGTGAAAGCAGAGGCCACCTACTGCGCAGTGCCAATGCGGGGAAAAAGGAAGGCTTGAAAGATCGATTGACTTATTGATGGTGTATCCGCCAGTTTTAAAAATGGGAAAAAGCGAGCAACGGTCGCGCACACTCCGAGGTGGTGTGGCCAAGTCTCAAATGAACGCAAAAGTCTTGGGTGAAACGGGGAAAAGAGGCAATATCCGTAAGCTAAAGATTTTAACGGTTGGGATGATGATCACCTTCGCTCGCGTGGGATCTTGATGATCAACCGGAAACTAAACCGAAGATGTATTGCTGGAGGTTACCATCAGGATTCGCTCGTATACATTCATTCTTGTTCTCTCGCTCTCTGTGTCTCTCTTTTCTCGCTCTCGTTTTCTTCGGTGATCACTCGGTGCTGCGTGTTGTCGTCTTGACAGCCGAGTCAGGGCTGGGAGCGCCCTCCACTATGATCCGCCGGGTTTGAAAGCGACTTGAAAGTCTAAAATGACAATCAGCACAAAGGTCGTATAATGTGGATTTGGAGGTGTGTCATGCTGTGTTATTACCTAATGAAAAGCAGTTGTGTACCTGAAGGCAATTCGCCGGGGAATGGGACCGTTGCCGGACCGGGAGGGAAGTAAGACCCCGGGACGTGTTAGATAATGTAATATTCGAAAATGGCTTGATTTGGATTTTGATTTGTTTTTACGACTAGGCCAGAGATTATCCTTCGAAACGACTTATATCTACCCCAACACAACATGTCATCCTTCTATCCCAAAGTCAGACAGGAAGGCTTCGACATTCCTCAGTCTCAAGCTCAATCCCAGTCCCAGTCTCAAGCTCACTCCCAACCCCATCTCGACAACCCGCCCTCTCCGTCTGCCGACTCCTTCGACCCATCTAACATGTTCTTCGGCCATCACATGTTCCCCAGCACCGCGCAAGACCCAATACAACACTTCAAGTCCACCCCCGACTTTGCAGATGAGATCGCCGCCATGATGGACACCACCCACCAGAACCACAACCACAACCACCAGCCCCAGCAGCAGCCCCCGCAGCAGCCGCAGCCGCAGCCACAGCCGCAGTCCCACCCGCCCCCGCACAACCCCTTCGACACGAGCATCCCGTACCGCACAATAGCGAGCCCCGGCAGCGCGAGCCACCCGCACAACATCTTCGACGTCTCGAGCACCGGGCCGTTCCCGACCCACTTCTCCCTCCCGACGCACGCCCACCACACCTTCGACACCACGCGCTCGCGCTCGCGCTCCAAGATGGGCCGGGACCCGAACGGCGGGCGGGTCCCCCGCAGCAAGCGCGGCCCCAGCCCCATCTCGCCGCGCCCCGCGCCGATTCTCATCCCCCCGACGAGCAATGGCCATGCTGCCGGACACCACCCCGTCAGCCCCCTGAACTTTGCGCAGACCGCCCCCAGTGCGTGGTTTATCGACTCGCCGTTTAGAGGCGGCGAGTCCTTCAGGTGCGGCACACTTGCCGTTTTATTATTTTTTGTCTTTTATTTTACACATGTGACTCATATATTTTGTATTGTGTTCGCTTAGAACCGCCGACTCGCCCTTCTCCCTCCCGACACCGGACAGCATACCCGTACACGCGCCGTTTGGGAACGCGGGCACGAGTCCGAAGAGCGTCAGTGCGAAGGAAAGTCCGCCGCCGGGCGATGCGGCGAGCAAGCAGTGAGTGGCAGTGATACCCTGTTGTTGACGCCCCGCTTATGGCCCCTTCCCCCCAGAGCACAGCTCGCATCCGAAAAACGCCGTCGCCGTCGGGAATCGCACAACGCCGTCGAGCGTCGAAGGCGTGATAATATCAACGAGAAGATCTCGGAGCTGGCGACCTTGATTCCGGAGTGTATGCTAGACCCGAATGGGGGCGGAGGTGAGTGCGGTTGCATCCCGTCCTTCAACGTATCCTTTTTGCACTATGCATTCCTGACGTCCCGCAACAGAAGACACATTCCCCGGTGACGTCGAGGAGAGGAAGGAGACAGCCGCAAATGGTGGTGCAGTCAAGGCCAACAAGGGAATGATATTGAGGAAGAGTGTCGACTACATCCGGTACGTCTGTTCTCGCCGTTTGTTACCCGGACCCTCCGACCCTCTTTCTTAGCCCATTGACTGACCTGACCCTGTGCCCGCAACAGATACCTCCAGCAACTCGTAACAGCCCAAGCCGACCGCAACCGCGAGCTCGAGAGCCAACTGCAGCTATCGAATACCTCCGACCCCGCCTCGTCTACCTCCCCACCTGAAGGACAGGACGTGGACGCAGACCAAGAGTTCACGCTGGACAAGGACGGGTTTTCGCTGGACCATAGTCAGAGCCATGGGGGGAAGGCGATGGGGGGGGATCTGTTCTTCCTGGGTGGCTTGGCTAATGGGAGCGACGACGCGGGCGGTGCCATGTCGGCATCACCATCGTCCCACCGACGGAAGGGGTCGGACTTTGGGATGGTGGGTGTGGAGGTGGATGGAGGTGGGGATGGGGAGAGGGGGAGGAAGAGGGAGCGGGAGATTGTGAGAGTTAAGCGGGAGAGTGAGGCGAGTGTGGAGGGCTCAGGAGGGCCAGAATCGAAGGAGCGCGGGGACGGGGAGGATGAGGAGGGGGATGGGATGGAGGAGTAGGGGCGGGTTGTATGTGAGGTGAGGAGAAATATGCCCCCCCCGTTGCTTGTTTGATTTTTCCCTTTCTCTATTTTTTTCTTCTTTCTTTCTTTCTTTTGTGCTCTTTGGGAATCGTCTGTCTGTTTCTGCTCTGTTCTGTTTCTTCCCGAGCATCCATCCATCCATCTATCATCCTTTCCTACCTACCTCTGTGTTACCATTACTTTTTTCTCTCCTCTATCACTATCGCACTTTGATTCTCTCTCTCTCTCTCTCTTTTCCATTCCTCTACTCTCTCCCTCTCTCCCCTTTCCTCATCCTCTCCGGCGTCAACGCCCCAACTCCAAATACCACACACGAAGTTACCGTGACACCCTTGATTACAGGGATAGCAACGGGTCGCAGACTCAGACAGACTCAGACACAGATGCAGACGCAGACGCAGACAGACACAGACACAAACGCAGACGCAGACAGACACTAAACGCAGGTGCAGACAGACACTAAACGCAGGGGCAGACAGACACAAACGCCGACGCAGACAGACACAGACGCAGACAGATAGGCACACAAAGCGCAACTTGTAGGATAATGAATATTTGGAATAAAATTAAAACATTGACAATGGATTGGGTGAAGGCGATTGTCCTTGAACGGAAGTGCAACAAATACTATGTACAGCTGAGCCGAGTGGAGGATAGGTATATGCGCTTGGATTATCACTTGGGAAAACGCGGAAATAGATCGGACACCGATGAGTATTAGTATTCGCTGAAAAAGTGAATTCTGCTTTCAAATTGTGGCTGATTGTATATATGAAAATAGGGGGTACGTGTGTTTTTAATTTCGTTTATTAATTATGCCCTCATTTCGTCAAACAAGCTGCTCATTTGATGACAGCACGGCGTTACTGGATGGCGTCCCGAGGCCAGTCCAAGGACGCCAGAGAAAGGGACACGCCGGCGGAACAATGATAACCCAAGCCGGGGGCAATGCTTTGTGTCCCCAAGTGAGACCGCCTGTAAACGTGCTGAAATCCAGTAATTAATTAAACGTCCAACCCGACTTTATGTGCGTCCCGGGACATTCGCTGCCGATATTACCACTTGCCGTATATGAAATACAAACATGAACAATAATGAAATATTAGCATTATTTATATCCCCGGCCACGGAGGATTGTCGCTCTGTTTCAAAAGTCAAGCTCCGGATCTGAGACAGAGCCGAGTACGGCGCCATTGGTCGACGCTGGTCGGATTTGGGGCCCATATACTACACCCCACACCACAGGGCGTTTACGGCGCCTCCCCCCCAGACTCTGCCACCGAATCGGCCACAAACATAAACCCAAACGCACGCTCCGGATCTCCGATCCCGCCTGTCAATGATCGCCGGGCAGGGGCAGGCCCCCTGGAAGCGCACGAGGCACGTCGGGGTGATTGAGGTGGGAAAAAGCGCGTAGGTTCCATTATGGAATATTACGGCCAATTTTGGCTGATCAATTCGAGCGTGCGACTTGGCATAATATGACATGTCTTGTTTGCCTTTCCTTTGCCTTTGGTGGGGGAGGTTTGGCAGCGGAGAGGAGTGTTGGAGCGAGCCAAGGTTCGTGTGGAGCAGATGCATGAGAGATTTCGTAAAGGGGCATAGTCGGCGAATGTCTATTGTTGGGAGTAATTACGCATATTTGGGTGACCCTTGCATCGTGCTTGATGGATTTACTACAAAATGGAAGCAGGAATTTGCAAAGAAGGCTGTGTATGTGTCTGTGTATGTGTCTGTGTGCTTCTGTGTGCAGCTGTGACGCCGCTGTTTGTCTTTTTGTCCAATCCCATTCGCTGCGCCTACAATTTGGGGCTCTGTTGCTTTTTCTGACTTGTTCCCTTGTGCCTGTAAACCACACACCCCAGCAGATGGCCATACTTACAACCATATGACATATGGTTCGCAGATAGCATCACACGTAGGGCATGCGGAGGTGATCAAGTATGCGATTGACAGACGGGACATGCACAACGCGAGTCCTGAATAGCAGCGCCGACTCTGAGCAAGCACTCGCACTGGTAGAAGAATTCCAGACTAGGCGCGCGCGGGGCAAATAGCATAGCCAAGACCAAGGTTTTGACGCTTGGGAAATTAAATCAAGCTGAGGTGGGAACGCACCCCTGGCGCAATTGGTGGGTTTATCACCCGCCAGGTACTGAACAGGCGTGGGGGAGAAGGCGTTAGTGGGAAAGGAAGCCCCAAGAGCCTAGAGATGGGAAGCCTGCGTTAGCGGGGCAGTTCCGAAATTATCCATAGTACGTGTCCGTTCTTGTCTCGGTCGATAATCGTGTTGGCCAATGTTGATATGGTGTGGACAAACAACGCATAACACATTGACAGCAGACAAACGAGCCCCAGTGCCAGTCTGGGACCAAGCCTCAGCTCTATCACGTGATATATGCTAGCCCGGGAGGACGATCTACCAATAAACAAATCTTGGATGAGTGAGGGGGGGAGTAAAGTGCGACTCCGCGTCGAGGGAGGAAAAAAGAAAAAAAAGACACGACACCTTCGAAAAAAAACTGGACTTGACCCAGCTCACCTTAAGTATGCCTCTCTGCACTGCAACCTGCACGTGTCCGAAAAATCCCCCTTTGCATACTCTACCATTCGATCACCTGAATAGGGCTCCATGCTCCACCTCGGTAGCTTACAGACTCGCAATGAAAGTCGCTGCGTGGCAGCGATGAGTCCTCCCTTGTTGGCTCTTCCTCCTCCCCTTCCTCCTCTTCCTCCTCCGCCACCGCCGCCGTGCAACATGAGTGAATAACGTTGGCCGTCCCGTCCCATGGTCAGTCTCCCAAAGCACCAAGCACTTCCAAAAGAGCGAGTGCGAGTGCTTCCATTCTGTACACGTCTGTCGAGTCTCGACTCTCCTATGTGGCTGCAGGGTGTTCTTTCTTTGCTCAGGCCTCCAATTCGCTGTGGGCTCGCGTTTCCTTATAAACAGTGTCGTATGATAAGGTGCGTGCAATGTGATCGCCCCCCGTGATCGATCCATCAGCGTCAGCGCACTCCTCCCCCGCTCACGTGTGTCGTGTTATGGGGATCCCCATCACGTGGAGGACGAGCTGTCAAGGACGTTATCTTGCACTGTCAGACATGGGGTAACAATGGCGTATGTAGCGGCTGTAGCGGAGAATCTCCGACTCAGATAAGAGCAGAATCCTCCCCTCTTTTCGATTATTTTCCATCTCTTACGGTGATGTGGTGTTCATGCGTCTTCTTTTTCTTTTTCTTTTTTCTTTTCTTTTCTTTTTTTCTCGGCTCGGAGAGTGCCCATGTGGGATTTAGGTCTATGCTCATGTGGTGCCTTTTTTTACCCCTGGGCTGAGGAAAAATGTACAGTGTGGGGATTCGCAATAAATTGTGAGTGCCATAACCTGGCTTACCATCCGCAGCTCGTAGTTTTATCGTTTATTATTAGCCCCATAGCACTGGGCTAACGTCATTGGATTTGCCAGACATCTGGTCACCAGAGCGAACGTTGTGATGCTGTGGCGTAATTTTAAAGTCTCGGAGATACGGCATGTGTGTTTGTAATCGCAACTTTAGTGCTATGAATATACATCATCATAAGTGTTACTGAGAAATGGAAAGCACTTACTCTCAGCGTTGAAGATTTTCTAAACTACAAGTATATAATAGTACATTCGGGAGGAGATAGAATGTGAATGACCCTCATTGGGTCTTTTTGAGACATACTGTCGCACCTTGTTCATACAAGCGCTTAGTTTTTCAAACCTCGTTTCCTAATGTCAGATTTAGCAAGTCGCTCATCTTCGCAGGGAAACGCCGCGTATGCATCGAACCTGGCAGTCTGGTTGACCTGCTGCAGTGTTAATATATGTCGCGTCACACAGAGTTAGTGTTCCTAGGCACTTTTGGAGTGATTTTTGCATGTTCAATACGTGTTCTGTACCTGAACGAGACAGCTCGTTTTTCGATGGCCCTCACGATGGATATCGTTGTTCATAGAAGCCTCCGCGTTTTCTGGCGCTCCTCTCGGAGCAGAGAATCCGCCGGGAACGAGGCTCGGTCCTCCTTGGCCGGGTTTGGTGGCAGTTCGTCGGGGGAATCTCTGGATATATGCACGACGTTCCTGATCTCGGCCCTCGCGGTTATTTTTTCTCTCGACGGTGTTGGTTGTGTCCAAACCTTTTATGAGCTCGCCTTGATGGTGGTACGCCTGCGTTGACACTGTAAAGAGGGAGACAAATTCAGCTGCCGAGCCTGTGATCCTCCTGTCTACATGTTATTCAGGCTGCTCTCCGACGCTTTGCCAAAGCTTGCACCTCCCCGAGAGTCATGTGGCATTATTTTCGCCTGTGTCTATCCAGGTGCTTTAGGGCCGGTTAAACTTTCGAGACCGTTTGTACTTTTGAAAAGATATGTCATCGCGTGATTTTTTATGCAGAAACGCTACCTATGTGAGCTCATGGTAATTGTCAATTTTATTTGCTTTTTTCATGTTTTGTAGATCTGCGAAAGACAAGTGTTACTTGGATTCTTATCGATTACGAGGTGAAGCAACGGCGCCAATCGGCTCACGCGACATTCAACTCCCGCGCTCCTACAAAAGGCGCCGACACAAGAAGTTTTTCTTCCACCAACCATCTCAACCATGCCGTCTGTCCACATGCTATCTTGCTTATGGTGAGTCTCGCTTCATATTCGAATATCAGCATCGATATCGTCTCTCGTGATGTTCAATCAGTTCTGCTTCCGAAAGGCTTAGGCCTTGTGGACAACAACTCATACCAAAAAAACAATTTCTGATTCTTTCTTTTGATCTCTTTTTTTCGCGATGGCGTGCTT
Organism: Hysterangium stoloniferum; assembly: GCA_015178975.1. NCBI lineage: Eukaryota > Fungi > Basidiomycota > Agaricomycetes > Hysterangiales > Hysterangiaceae > Hysterangium > Hysterangium stoloniferum. The sequence continues at coordinate 144,042 of WHVD01000159.1, read as the reverse complement.
ATTCACGTGTATTCTATTCTTCAGGTACCCGTCCAGCTTTTATAGCGGAATTGGGACGCTGACGTGTCAAGTGCCCAGTGGGTGAGTCCTTCGTCCATGTCCCGCCTCAAAGACGAAAACATAGTCAATCCATTCGTTGAACAAAATCATCGACCGGCCTGTCTTTTCATTCATGCAGCTCCACGTCTTGTGGGGCCTGTGTGGGTGCGGGTCGTGAGGTGGTGGAATATGAAACCATCGGCTTTCTGATTCCTCTTGACCCTGCATATCGTCTTTCATAACGCTGACTTTTCGGTGTTGTGTAGATGATGTGCGTACCTTTCATTGCATTGTGTCTGAGATGCAAACCTTGTGAAGGTGAGTATCTGTATCCTGCTCCAGTGCTGTGAAGATATCTTTCATAATCGAGATGGGTGACGCCAGGATCCTTGATCCTCGGATGAGCCATCACTCACATGCACTACCAACGGAGCACTTTCTATCACTGTTTGATAGCCCTCGACTTACACAACTTATTTTAGTTGCTTCGTGCTACTTTTTTGGAGGTGGGTATCACACCTTTCCACGTGGGCCTTGTGACGACCATCGTTAGTGGGCGACAACTACGGATGAGCCCTATGCTAACACACCACCCGCTGAAGGCATTCTCCGTCATTGATCTCTTCAAGGGCTGATGACTCTTTATCAGGACAGTTTTCCGCGTCGACATCTTCCCCGCAGGACCACTTCAGGTGAATACCTCTGCTCTGTTTGCGACCCTGTGATGCTTTTATACAAGCATATGTCCTATTCTCGGAGAGGGATGAGGAGCTTTCTTTTTTGGTCATTTATGTCCACTGAGGGTCACATTCTGTGCTAGCAGTTTCTTGTCTCGCAAACTCACCAGCTGTTTTGTAGGTATACATCTTCTTGAGACAGCTTTTGTAGGTACAGCCTTACAGGCGTGCACTGGCTAATATATGTTGCGCGTCGCACCACGAGCGTTTCCTCTCCACCTGGTTTCATCGAGCTTACATTGAATCCTCGGCGAGTACCACGAGCCTAAGGTTAAGAGCGTGCTAACTAAGGTGAGGCAAGGAATGTTGTGAACCTCTATAGATATAGATATATGTTCGTATTGAGTTAATGAAAGGTGTCAGTTGGCTATCTTTTCTGGAGTTATATGTCACAGCTCATTTATGTGATTATGTACAATGTTTCAGATTCTTTGAATTTGGTTTATTTGTCAAGCGTTGTGGGAATAAAAGCCGTACTATATTCAAAATAATTCCTACACAACCTAGTGGATTCCCCGAAGAAGAGGGTAGCGGTCCAACATGAAACAGTGGAATTGAGTGTATTTGCAGTTAAGAAATATTAGCAAAATAAAAGGCCTTTCCCACGATCACGACAAGGTCGCTTTTGAAATACATTTTTTTGCAAATACACAACTGTAAGTATATATATAGTCTCCAAGGCTGTATAACGACTTGGCTGCATACTACTTTGCTACTTTGCTCAGAATCAATATACTACTTTGCCCACAAGTATTCCAAATGAGAAAACCCTGTTCTAAGAGGTGACTCGGACTCTGCCCTGCCTGTACGCACAAAATGTCTTGAACACTTCGACAACGGACCGCGTTATGAAACAGGTTTGTCGCTGTTCTGTCTTGCCGATTGATGTGCTGATGGTAGTACTTTGTGTGTCTGTACTCGCATGTCTTTCTGCTATCAGGTCTGCCTGCCTGGAGAGAAGCCGCCAACTGACGAGGAGTTCTATTCAGCGAAAGATCCTTCAAAGCCCAATCCTGACACCTGAAGGTTCTATTTTTTCAACGAGGGACGTTTGACTGAGGAGCGGGTCTTATGCATTATCAAAGGAGCTACCAACGTCCTAGAACAGGAGCCCAGCGTTGTGAAAATCGATGCGCCCGTGACAAGCAAGTGGTATGTTCATAGTATGCGGCGATATCCACGGTCAATATGTCAGCATGATCTCTCCTGTAATAGATGTTAATTTAATGTGAATATGTTTGTGGTATGATCTTATGAAACTTTTCAAAAATGTGCGGCAGTCCGCTGGCGACAACCTAGTAATTATGTCAACCACGGTCACTTCAGCATCGAGGTATGTAGAGTTCAGTCTTGATAGTAACATTAAGCTTATCTCCCGTATATCGTGTGTATTATACATTTGGGCTTTAAAGATGTGCTATCCCAGATCTATATTCCTCCTACGCGGAAATCATAAGTGTCGCCAACTAACAGATTTTTCACATTTAAACTTGAATGTTTGCACAAACATTCTAAACGTGTATATGAAGCGTGCATACAGTCCTTCTGCACCCTTCCGTTGGCATCGATTTTAAACACACAATTCTTATATATTGGTGGCGGGATTTCGCCGGAACTGCAGACCATAAATGACTTGCGCAAGGTGGGTTGCCTTGGCTGTAAGCATTGGACTGAGCTCAGCGCCACGTAGATTGATCGCTTTTAAGAACCGCCCACGCAGGGGCTGAGATGTGATTTCCTCTAGTCCGTCCCCGTCGAATATTTTGGACAAGGAGAGAAACTCACAAGAATGTTTTCTCCAGAACAATATATGGGAATGTTCTTATTTTTCGTAGGTTGCAAGCAATTATACAGTGCATGCCAAAACTAATAACTGTTTTAGGTACCGTGCAGCGTCTGAAATCGAATTAATCGTTGGATTGGAAGCTATAGAGTATAACCATTGCTGTGTAATCACTTCCTGTGCTTGGGCAAGCGCCTGCAAGCCTCATGGACTAGTACTTCGGGACTTCTACCGTCACAGGTTCTCGCATGTAGGGAATCTCACTGCCAATACGTGATCTAATCAATCTCATATACTGACAGATCATCCAGGACTGGAGTACAAATAATGTCTCTCTAAGCAAGCAGTAATAATGGGCCAATTTGCCAGCTTGTCGCGTTTGTCATTACGGGCAATGCTCAGCTGGATCCACGTTACCAAATTTGAAATTATCCCACAGCATTTTCATTACACTACCGTTTCGCCACCAATGCACATGATTCTGAACACTAAGCGGATAGTATAGGAAGAAGGTGAAACATCTCCTTTACCAGATCAACAGAAGGTCGCTTCTCTCGTACACTCCAGCATGAGTTCATAAGCATCCATAGTGGGTCTCCCATCAGGAAAGTGGGAAGATCAGTAAGTGTGCCGTCTATATTGTCTAGAGCCATCTAGGAGAGCTAGCTAGCTCGGCTAGACACACTACTTTCGCGAGATCCCTATTTACCTAGTCGGTATAAAAGCTTTAGGGAGTCTACATAATGGGTGTAGACATTCCCAAATCCCTGATGTGTAACATTTATTAGAAATAATATAGCTCCATGAGGTTTCGTGCGCAATCCAGTACTTACACAACCACCGCCGACCAATAGCACAAGGTGATATCCAGGGCGTGAGTACTTACAAAATCTCGTATTGGCACCGTTCTATCTTAAAATCACAGGCGAATATTTTAATTGATGAAGATAGGGGAGTAGTCCTCGGAGACATGGGTTCGTCCACACACCTGTGGTCGACCAACAAGTCATCACCTAGCAAGTTAGAAAACGTTGCCACAATTCGCTGAATGGCTCCTGAACTTCTTTACCCATCCAATAATCCACCGAAATTTACGCCCGCAAGCGATATATGGGCTTTCGCAATGACCATACTTGAAATATTTACCGATCACGTACCCTACACTATCATGCCAATGATGTTCTGGTTTTAGTGAATATTATTTGGCCATCCGGTCCTGTTTTACCCACTCGTCCATGTCCGAAGGTTGCGGCAAAAGGGTTAGGCATCAGGGATTTGGGAATGTCTACACCCATTATGTAGACTCCCTAAAGCTTTTATACCCACTAGGTAAATAGGGATCTCGCGAAAGTAGTGTGTCTATCCGTGTCTAGCCGAGCTAGCTAGCTCTCCTAGATGGCTTTAGACAATATAGACGGCATACTTACTGATCTTCCCACTTTCCTGATGGGAGACCTACTATGGATGCTTATGAACTCATGCTGGAGTGTACGAGAGAAGCGACCTTCTGTTGATCTGGTAAAGGAGATGTTTCACCTTCTTCCTATACCATCCGCTTAGTGTTCAGAATCATGTGCATTGGTGGCGAAACGGTAGTGTAATGAAAATGCTGTGGGATAATTTCAAATTTGGTAACGTGGATCCAGCTGAGCATTGCCCGTAATGACAAACGCGACAAGCTGGCAAATTGGCCCATTATTACTGCTTGCTTAGAGAGACATTATTTGTACTCCAGTCCTGGATGATCTGTCAGTATATGAGATTGATTAGATCACGTATTGGCAGTGAGATTCCCTACATGCGAGAACCTGTGACGGTAGAAGTCCCGAAGTACTAGTCCATGAGGCTTGCAGACGCTTGCCCAAGCACAGGAAGTGATTACACAGCAATGGTTATACTCTATAGCTTCCAATCCAACGATTAATTCGATTTCAATGTCCCAGCCCGAGAGTGTCGTCTGTCTAAAACAAGATAGACCACCTATTCCTAAGATGATCGAATACACGGCGCTGTATCCATTCAAGCATGGCTCGACCGTTTCGACAACAGAACGGTATATGAAAGAGGTCTGTGGCAGGATTGCTTTTACTTTCTTTTATCGCTGTGCTGACGGGAAATGGGGATTTGTACCATAATTGGTTTGTCTTCTCTACTTTGTGGCATACTATGTCATTAGGTTCCCTCTCCTACGGCAAAGCTCCCCACAGACGAGCAGTTTTACTCGCTTGACGATCCTTGGAAGCCCAATCTAGATTTTCTGAAGGCCCATTTTTGCAACGAAGGACGTTTGACTGAGGACCAGGCTTTACATATTCTTGAGGGGACGACGGACATCTTACAAGAAGAACCGAACGTTTTAGAGATCGATGTTCCTGTCATAAGTATGTAAATCAGTAATGATTTTTCGAAATCGGCCATTTGATAATATGTCTACAGTATGCGGTGATATCCGTGGTCAATATGTTAGTGTATCTAGCGTAATATATGCTAATTTGATGTAAATATTTTCTCTAGTACGATCTCATGAAAGTCTTTGAAATAGGCGGGGATCCAGTGGAGACGAGGTATCTATTCTTAGGTAATTATGTGGATAATGGCTACTTTAGCATCGAGGTATACCTAAAGCTAAGTATCGATGTCATTATATTGATCTTTTGAATTCAGTGCGTGTTATATATTTGGGCCTTAAAAATGTGCTTTCCGGAATCCATTTTCCTCCTACGCGGAAGTTACGAATGCCACCATTCAATGGATTATTTCTCATTCAAGCTTGAGTGTTCGCGCAAATATTCTGAACGTATATACGAAGCTTGCATGCAGTCCTTCTGCGCCCTTCCTCTGGCATCGATTTTGAATGAACAATTTTTATGTATTCATGGTGGGATTTCGCCAGAGCTACAGACTATGGATGATATAGGGAAGGTGGGTCATCTCCTCTGTAGAGATTGGACAGAGGTTCAGTCTCTTGCATAGATCAATCGCTTCCAAGAACCGCCTATGCAGAGTCTGATGTGCGATATTTTCTGGTCCGACCCCATCGAAATTTTTGGAAAGGAGGAAAACCCACAAGAATGTTTTCTCCCCAATAGCCTCAGGGGGTGTTCTTATTTTTTCACGTATGTAGCATGTTTGTGGCACACACGAGAACTGATGGGTACTCTAGATATCGTGCAGCGTCTGAATTCTTGGAAAGAAATAATTTACTTTGTATAATAAGGGCGCATGAAGCACAAAATGCTGGGTAAACTGCTTTGCAGCTTCCTAGACTGTGGAATTTATGAGGCTGATTTTTTAGATACCGATCCTACCGCAAGCCAGCGGCCACACAGGCACGTGGGAAGCTCAGTAAGTATGTCGTCTATATTGTCTAGAGCCATCTAGGAGAGCTAGCTAGCTCGGCTAGACACACTACTTTCGCGAGATCCCTATTTACTAGTCGGTATAAAAGCTTACTATAAATCTAGGGAGGCTAGGGAGTCTAGGGAGTCTATATAATGGGTGTAAAAATTCCCAAATCCCTGATGCAGAATTTCCGGCTGTCATCACGTTATTTTCCGCACCTAATTATCTCGATGTGCATAACAACAAAGCAGCGATAATCAGCTATGGGGGTAAAGTGATGTATATTCATCCATTTAGTGCGTCCCCCCATCCGTATTGGTTACCTGGTTTTCAGGATGCCTTCTCGTGGAGTTTGCCCTTGGTAGGAGAAAGGAGTAGGCTGTTCCTCTTATTTTTCTATAGTTTTTCAGGTTTATTTTGACCAATTAACCAGTGAAAGAGATGGTATTGGCTATGGTAGACTGTTGCACGTCTGAAGAACTGACTCAGTCGATAACCGAAAGGCGTGGTAACGTTATTCGGGCGAAGATCAAGTTTATTGGCCGTATGCTTAGGGTATTCTGGTGTCTGAAGTTGGTCTAGTTGTTGCAAGGTATATTTTCTATATGTAACTTTGTCGCTCTACAGGGATTCGAAGGGGATATTCCGCCGGAACCTCCGGCTAGCCCACATCGTCCGACGTGCCCTCCTGCAAGGCAGGTATGAACAAGCCATGAAGCTCAGAGGTGCCTCTGCACAGGTCCTAATTGACCAACTGTATTGGGTCCGTACCTTCTGTCCACGAGTACTTGAATTTCATTATTTGTGTAGTTTCAGCATGCCGACATGGATGAACGGCTGATGAAGGATGTAGATGATTTAAAAGAAAGAGCCTACAAGGCTTTACGAAAGCTTTCCTTAGCAGAGAACACTCTGCCGAGCCATATGGTCCTTTCAAAATCTGATTTTGCTTGTATCTCAACGCATCCTGTTGAGCACGGCGGCTTCTCAAATGTCTACAAAGCAAAATATTTAGGCAAAGACGTTGCCCTGAAGCGTTGCCGTACGTTCACGGGTAACACCGAAGCAGACGTTTTAGCAAGGAAACACCGGGTAAGGAGTTGAATGTTTGAGTGACACCAATCCGTATTCATTGTGCTTTCACGATGCAGGCATGGCAACGCGAAATAATTACATTGTCCCAGCTTCGCCATAAAAACATCCTACAGCTTGTGGGTATTTTGGATGAAGGACCGGACTGGCCCGTCTATACCATGGTTTCCAATTGGATGGTCCATGGCACAGCACGCAGTTTTCTGAAGAGAAGGGATGCTCAAGCTCGGATTTTCTTGGTGTGTTGTTTTGAATAGTGTTTTTAGCACTATGGCATTTATTGGAAATAATATAGCTCCATGAGGTCTCGTGCGCAATGCAATATTTGCACAACCACCGCCCACCAATAGTGCACGGTGATATCAAGGGCGTGAGTATTTATGACATCTCAGTTGACGTCGTTCTATCTCAAAAATCCTAGACGAACATTTTTGTCGATGAAAGTGGACGAGCAGTCCTCGGAGACATGGGTTTGTCCATGCACCTACGGTCAACGAATTTTTCGTCATCCATAGGTTTGGAAAACGTCGGCACAATTCGCTGGATGGCTCCAGAACTTTTTCGTCCATCCGACAAATCGAAATTTACGCTCGCCAGCGATATATGGGCTTTCGCTATGACCATGCTTGAAATTTTCACGGATCAGGTCCCCTACCATCATCTTGAAAATGATATTTTTGTTTTAACGCATATTGTTTCGCCATCCGGTCCTGTTTTACCCACTCGTCCAGGTCCGGAAGTTGTAAAAGGGTTAGAGGACTCACTATGGATGCTTATGGAAGCATGCTGGAGCATACAAGAAGGCGAGCGACCTTCCGCTAATTTTATAGAAGAGATATTAAATATAGTATGAGTTGACTTATTGTAATACACAATCTACAAGGGTTTAATAGACTTGTAATAAGAGTACTTGTGTGTCAATCAATGTGTCAGTTAGTGAACATCTTCTGACATGATAGGTTTGGTGATAGTTTAGGTGTACGTGGGTAAAATCATGCATTAACTTCCCTGGGCATGGTCCACAATATGCATTTTCATGTAAAAAGTTGAAGGAGGAGATGAACCGCCCCCTCGGAGAAGGGTGTTTTATCATCATTTCCAACAGGAGATACTTGACCAACTGAAGCTGAAGTTAGAAGAGATGTTTGATTCGCCGAAGCTATGCTGAGATATAAAACTTTATATCATTGTTAGCAAGCTGGAACGGAATATGACAGCTTGTTGGCTCACCTGCATAGTTCAGGATCGAGAGTGTAACTTCTTAGTGAAGTTGTCGCTCACTAAGAGTTCCTTATCGAACTACGCAAATATATATTAACACGTTATTGGACCCGGGAAGAGGGACAATACAGAAGAATGCTAGGATTTGCGACGACTGATCAATGTGTTGTGGCAGGATAGCGAGCAATATTATCTCCTTAAGGTTGAGTGGCTTTGCCTAGTGTCTGTGTCGGGAACAAGGAGCCGACTTAAGTAGAAGAATCCTGTATAGATATCTATTTCATCGAGACTTTTCGATTTGGGTGTGAAATTCTTCGACCTTCTCTGAAACCGAGGCAAACGTTTGATATCTTGTTATGGGCTTGTTACAGACGAAAGCAAAGCAAACGAAGCTCTCCCAGGTGCTCTGGTGGCAGGGTAACAGAGGTTTAGTCTCAAATCGGTAGGATGCTGAGCACTGCTTGATGAATCTCGATGACGAATGCTACAAACCAGTATGACTTATTATTATTCGACCAGAGAGATGTTTTTTTGTACCGCAGTCTTAGGTTAGTATCAACACGACTCGGAATAGCTTGGAACAGTATGTGAAAGACAATGCTACGCCGCTGCTGTCCAGCTATATGAACTCAACTATTACTAAGTAGTGAGTTGCCTTGTCTGTTCGACATGGACGAAGGCTCGGTCTCTTGGGGATCAATCGCTTCCAAGAACCATACAGGGCCTGATGTTCGGTTTCTCCTGGGCTGACTCGTCGAAATTTTTGGAAAGGAGAAAAACCCACAAGAATGTTTCCTCCAAAATAGCACGAAATGCTCTTATTTATTCTCGTATGTAGCGAATTTGTGGCAGACGCGAGAACTAATGAGTATTCCAGGTATCGTGCAACGTTGGGATTTTGGGAAGAGGCCATGTTACTTAGCATAGCCACAGGATAGCGGGTAAACTGCTTTCCGGCTCCCCTTGGGCTGAAGAACTTAAGAGGATTATTTTTCAGATACCGATCCTACCAAAAGGCAGCGGCGACAGGATGGCGGCCTGAGATTATGTTTGAAGAGCTGAATCAATCGTTGATGGGCGTGGTAACGTTATTCGGGAGAAAATCTAGTTTATTAACCATATACTTAGGGTATTCTGGTGTCTGAGGTTGATTTGGTTGTTGCAAGGTATATTGTCTGCGTGTGACTTTGTCGCACTCAGGGATTCGGAGGCGAGATTCCTCCCGAATCTCCTGCCAGCCCAGACCATCCTACGTGCCCTCCTGCAAGGCGATATGAACAAATCATGAAGCTCAGAGTGTCTCTGCACGAGTTCTAGTTGATCAACTGTATCGGCTCCGTAATTTTTGTTCACGAGTGCTTGGGTTTCATTATTTGTGCAGTTTCAGCATGCCGACGTGGATGAATGGCTGATGAAGGATGCATATGGTTTAAAAGAGAGAGCCTACAAGGCTTTACGAAAGCTTTCCTTGGCAGCGAACACTGCCGAGTGATCTATTCCTTTCAAAATTGGATTTTGCACATATCCCAACGTGTTCTCTTGAGCATGGCGGTTTGTCAGATGTCTACACTGCAAAATACTTAGGGGAAGGCGTTGCCCATAAGCGTTGCCGAACTTTCGTGGGTAAACACCGGGCCAGCAGATGTTTTAGCAAGGACACACCGGGTAAATGTTAAATGTATGAGTGACGCTAATCACCATTCCTTGTGCTTTCGTGATGCAGGTATGGAAACGCGAGATAATAACATGGTTTCAAATTTGTCATGAAAATATCCTACAGCTTGTGGGTATTCTGGATGAACGACTGGACTAGCTTGTCTATACCATGGTTTCCAAATGCATGGTCAATGGCACAGCATGCCATTTTTTGAAGAGAAGCGATGCTCAAACCATCGATCGGATTTCTATGGTATGCTTTTAACTAGGGTTTTGGCACTGTGACGTTTAGACATTTATTGGTGTAAGGGGACGTAACTCCCTGCACTGTGATTTGGTAATATTTGGCTCTTGTTTAATGCAGCCTTACATTGGCATCGGTCCAGTCGTTGATAGGACCAAACTGTATTCCTCGAGAACGGCGAATACGATATACGATGATGACGGTAAGTAAAAACGATCTATCTAAAATAGTACTATGCGTGCCTGTGATACTATAAACGGTATGTCGTAAGCCACCAAACTTACAGTGTCACATGCAGGGGTTGACCGGAATAGGTTCCCATTGTTCTTCACTTGCATACATTTTGTATATGTGGATTTTTGATAGTAGTTGTTTGTTCCCACCAGTCATTCCACTATCTGTCTGCATCTGCGACAGATATTAGTCTTACATTGGCAATAATGAAGTTTCGTGCACAATTCAGTACTTGCACAACCACCACCTACCAATAGCGCACGGTGATGTCAAAGGGGTAAGTATTAAAATATCTCATATAGGCATCGTTTTATCTCAAAACTCACAGGCGAGTATTTTCATCGACGAAAATAGACGAGCAGTCCTGGGAGATATGGGTTTGTCCACCGGCCGACCATCCACCGCTTTGTAAAATGTCGGCACAGTTCGCTGAATGGCTCCAAAACGTCTTTATCCATCCAACAATCTCTCGAAATTCACGCTCTCCAGCGATATATGGGTTTTCGCGATGACCATGCTTGAAATTTTCACGGATCGGGTCCCCTTCTACTATCATGCCAGTGATGCTGTGGTTTTAATGAATGCTATTTCGCCATCCCGCCTGTTTTACCCATTCGTCCAGGTCCGCAAGTCACGGCAAGAGGGTTACAGCGCTTTGCATTACGTAAGGCGCGCGCTAGATTTGCGCGGAAATATTGCTGAAAGTTGCGAACCTCGTAGCTTGCTCAATAAGTGACCAATTGTCTTGTAACTTAATATACGTATTGTAATACTATATATATAGTATATTATGATGTTATAGCTCCAAAATTTGACCTACAGCATGTTTCCCAAAATTGCAGTCTATTTGAGCTTGCGAACCAATTCATGAGCCAACAGATGTGTCACTCCCAATGAGCTCGTAATATGTTGTTTTACATGTATATAGGTAGTAAAAAATTACAGCGCCTGGCTTTTGCGGTCAGAGCTAATGTGAGTGAGGTTGCCGAGTAAATGCATACAACTACCCTCATACAGGTTTGCAGCTGGTATTTAGACAGCAAAAGCCAGGCGCTGTCATTTTTTACTACCTAGATACATATAAAACAACATATTACAAGCTCATTGGGAGTGACACATTTGTTGGCTCATGAATTGGTTCGCAAGCTCAAATGGACTGCAATTTTGGGAAACATGCTGTAGGTCAAATTTTGGAGTTATAACATCATAATATACTAGATATATAGTATTAAAATACGTATATTAAGTTACAACACAATTGGTCAATTATTGAGCAAGCTACGAGGTTCGCAACTTTCAGCAATATTTCCGCACAAATCTAGCGCGCGCCTTACGTAATGGAAAGCGCTGTAAAGGACTCACCATGGATGCTTATGAAAGCATGCTGGAGTAAAGCAGAGAAGCAACCTTCCGCTGATCTTGTAGAAATGATGCTTTGCGTTCTTTCTACAACCTCCTAGTAATGCTCAGAATAGTATACATCGGTGGCGAAACGATAGTGTAATTAAAATGCAGTGCAATAATTTCAAATTTGAAACGTGGATCTAGAAGATGTTGAGTACTGCCTACTGCCGTAATGAATCTCGATGACAAACGCGACAAGCTTGGCATATTGCCCCATTATTACTACTTGCTTAGGGAGACATTATTTGTACTTAGTCCTGGATGATCTGTCAGTAGGTGGGATTCATTAGATCACGTATTGGCGGTGATTCCCTATGCGTGCGAGCGTCCACACAGCCCACAGTGAAAGTTTTCCTGGTGACAAAATGGTGAAAAAAAGTGATAATCTTCCAGATTTGATTTTGGACTAAATTGTGAAAAAAAAAGCTCTACATTTGATCTGGATTAAACCCCATATTCAAATATCGACCAAATTTGGCAGATTATCACATTATGCTCATTGTTTGGTCACCAGGAAAACTTTCAAATGCCTGCTCATGTGCCAAACTTGCAGACGCTTACTCGGACACAGGAAAGCGATGAGAGAGCGTTGGCATATACTCCGTGGCTTCCAGTTCAATCCAACACTGAATTCGATGCCAATGTCCCAGTTCAACAGTATTGTATCTCAAAGACGAGATAAACCACGTCCACCTGTTCCAAAGATTGACTATACAACGCTGTATCCATTTGGGGGTGGCTCGACCGTTTCGACAACGGAACGGTTTATGAAAGAGGTCTGTGGCATGATTGCTTTTACTTTCTTTTATCGTTGTGCCGATGAGAAAAATGGGGATTTGTACCATAATTCGTTTGTTTCTCTACTTTGTGGCACACTATGTTATTAGGTCCCCCCTCCTACGGCAAAGCTCCCGACAGACGAGCAGTTCTTCTCGCCTAACGATCCTTCGAAGCCCAATCTAGATTTTCTGAAGGCTCATTTTTACAACGAGGGACGTTTGGCTGAGGGCCAGGCCTTATACATTCTTGAGAAGGCAACGAACGTCTTAAAAGAAGAATCTAACGTTTTAGAGATTGATGCACCTGTAATAAGTATGTAAATCAGTAATCATTTTTCGAAATCGGTCATTTGATGATATGCTTACAGTATGTGGTGATATCCGTGGTCAATATGTCAGTGTGATATCTAGCATAATATATGCTAATTTGATGTAAATATTTTTCTTAGTACGATCTCATGAAAGTCTTTGAAATAGGCGGGAATCCAGTGGAGACGAGGTATCTATTCCTGGGTAATTATGTGGATAGCGGCTATTTCAGCATCGAGGTGTGCCTCAAGCTAAGCGTTGATGTCATCATATTGATCTTTTTGAATTTAGTGCGTATTATATATTTGGGCTTTAAAAATGTGCTTTCCGGAATCCATTTTCCTCCTACGCGGAAGTCACGAATCCCACCATTCAATGGATCATTTTACATTCAAGCTTGAGTGTTCGCACAAATATTCTGAACGTATATACGAAGCTTGCATGCAGTCCTTCTGCGCCCTTCCTCTGGCATCGATTTTGAACAAAGCATTTTTATGTATTCATGGTGGGATTTCGCCAGAGCTACAGACTATGGATGATGTAGGGAAGGTGGGTCATCTCGTCTGTAAAGATTGGACAGAGGTTCAGTCTTTTTGTAGATCAGTCGCTTCCAGGAACCGCCTATACATGGTCTAATGTGTGATATCCTTTGGTCCGACCCTGTCGAAAATTTTGGAAAGGAGAAAAATCCACAAGCATGTTTTCTCCATAATAACGTCAGGGAACGTTCTTTTTTTTTCACGTATGTAGTTAATTTGTGGCATATGCGAGAACTAATGGTGTTCTAGATACCATGCAGTGTCTGAATTCTTGGAAAGAACTGGTTTACTTTGTATAATAAGGGCGCATGAAACACAGGATGCCGGGTAAGCCGCTTTGCAGCTTCCCTTTGGGGGCTGAGGAACGTATGACCTGATTTTTCAGATACCGATTGTACCGCAAGGCAGCAGCGACAGGATTTCCGGCTGTCATCACGTTATTTTCCGCGCCTAATTATCTCGACGTGAATAACAACAACGCAGCGATATTCAAATATGGAGGCCAAGTGATGAATATTTGCCAATTTAGTGCTTCCCCCCATCCGTATGGGTTGCCCGGCTTTCAGGATGTCTTTTCATGGAGTTTGCCCTTGGTAGGAGAAAAGAGTAGCTGTTCCTTTTGTTTTGCCATGGATGTTTAAATTTGGATTTGACTAATTAACCAGTGAAAGAGATGGTGTTGGCGATATTAGACTGTTGTACGTCTGAAGAGCTGAATCAGCCGTTGATAACCAAAAGGCGTGGTAACGTTATCCGGGCAAAGATCAGGTTTATTGGCCGTATGCTTAGGGTATTCTGGCACCTGAGGTTGATTTGGTTGTTGCAAGGTATATTGTCTGCATGTTGACTTTGTTGCTCTACAGGGATTCGGAGGCGATATTCCTCCGGAATCTCCGCCTGGCCCACACTGTGCGACGTGCCCTCCTGCACGGCAAATATGAACAGAGCATGAAGCTCAGAGGTGCTTCTGCACGGGTCCTAGTTGACCAATTGTATCAGGTCTGTACGTTCTGTTTCCAAGCACTTGGATTCATTATTTGTGTAGTTTCAGCATGCGGACATGGATGAACGGCTGATGAAGGATGCACATGATTTAAAACAGACAGCCTACAAGGCTTTACGAAAGCTATCCTTGGCAGTGGACACTCTGCCGAACCGTATATTCCTTTTAAAATCGGACTTTACCTGTATCTCAAGGTTTCCTGTTGACCATGGCGGTTTCTCAGATATCTACAAAGCAGAATATTTAGGCAAAGTCGTCGCCCTAAAGCGTTTCCGTAGGTTTGCGGGCAGCACAGAGCCGGCAGATGTATCAGCAAAGAAACACCGGGTAAAGACTTAAACGTATGTGTCATACCTATCTCAATTCGTTTTGCTTTGGCCGCGATACAGGCATGGAAACGCGAAATAATAACATGGTCCCAACTTCGTCATGAAAATATTCTCCAGCTTGTGGGTATTTTGGATGAAGGACCGGACTGGACTGTCTATACCATGGTTTCTAAATGGATGGTCAATGGCACAGCATGCAGTTTTCTGAAGAGAAGCGATGCTCAAGCCGTCGATCGGATTGCTCTGGTATGTTGTTTTCACTAGGGTCTTGAACACTATAACATTAATTGGAAATAATGATAGCTTCATGAGGTTTCGTGCGCAATCCAATACTTGCACAACCACCGCCCACCAATAGCACACGGTGATATCAAGGGCGTGAGTATTACCAGATCTCATATTGGCACCGTCCCGTCTCATAAGTCACAGGCGAATATTTTCATCGACGAAGATAGACGAGCAGTCCTCGGAGACATGGGTTTGTCCACACACCTATGGTCGACGAATCTTTCGTCATCCACCGCTTTGGAAAACGTCGGCACAATTCGCTGGATGGCTCCAGAACTTCTTTGCCCACCCAACGATCCCTCGAAATTCACGCTCACCAGCGATATATGGGCTTTCGCGATGACCATGCTTGAAATATTTACGGATCGGGTCCCCTACTTTTATCATCCCAATGATCTTGTGGTGCTAATGAATATTGTTTCGCCATCAGGTCCTGTTTTACCTAGTCGTCCAGGTCCGGAAGTTACGGAACGAGGGTTAGAGGACTCACTATGGAATTTCATGAGCTCATGTTGGAGTATACAAGCAGAGAAGCGGCCTTCCGCTGATGATTTAGAGGGGATGCTTCGTCCTCCCCCTGCAGCCTCCGTATAGTGCTTATAACCAGGTAGTAAGGTATATTAGTGGCGAAACGATCACGTAACCAGGTAGAGGAAAAATAGAAATAAAAGCTAAAATTCGCGACAACCCATCATTATTTGTAACGACGTAACGACATAATAGCAGGCAATAATATCTCTTCAAGTTTGAGCGACTTCTGCCTACTAGTAGTTTGGGCATATACTTGCGTTTGTGTTAGACACGGTACAACGAGCAGTTTCAAACAGGAAGAAGAATCGGTATAGACATCTATTTCATTAAGCCTTTTAGATGTATGTATGAACTTCTTCGAACTTCTTTGGAACTGAGGCAAATGGTTGATATATTGTTAAGGGCTTGTCACAGACTGGAGCAAAGCAAACAAGGCTCAGTCAAGTTGACTTTTATCTCCAAAATCATGTAATTTACACTCCCCCACGAGTACTAGTGCACTCCAATTGGAGTCCGAGCAGTCCGCGTGGAGTCTTAGTGGAGTCCGACCAAAGTCCGAGCTATCCAACAAATAGTCCGATCAATCCGATCAGTCCGACTAAAGTCTGCATGGACTCCGAGTGGATATCACTCTGAACCATTTATAGCTTAGCTCTTGGTGGAGTCTGAGCAGAGTCTGAGCGGATGGTACTAAACCATTCTCTCAAATCATTGAATGTCAATCAATAATATTCAAGTACTATCATATACATTGTTTGTAATTACTCTTCACTGTCATCAGAGCTATCTGAGTCCTCAATGTGAGCTTTTTCCTTCTGCCTTCCAATAACCAATTGGGTATGGTAAAATAGCATGATGGATTAGGGGAGGTATTCCGAAATGGGAATCCAACAAGCAAATGAATGAATACTTGTCAATGGACAAGTTAACAAATGTGGAACAAGGATCAGGTTTGGAAGTATGGGAACTGGAAATGTTCCATGGATGGAAGTTGGGTCAGAAGTTACAGATAAGTACAAAAGATTGAGGTATCTGGGAATAGGTTGTAACAATACCTCCCTGTTAGGCCGAAGTCCCATAGAGGTGATTATGTAGTGAGCATTGAACTGTCAGTTATCCATTATGTGTTGTGAAAAAATGGCTGTTTGGAAGTGGAGAGTTTTGGCTGCTGATCTGAGTATAAAAACTTCCAAAATATTTGATTAGCAATTTTTCTTTCTTTAACCACAAATTGCATGTCAATTTGTCATCCTTTATTTACCATCACTCCGAAAATGTGAGTTGGAGCAGATTAAGGTGGAGAAAGAGGTGGCAGAGAAAAGGAAGGAGTGGTTACAGGTGGTGGAAGATC
The DNA here is from genome assembly GCA_015178975.1 of Hysterangium stoloniferum. Classification (NCBI taxonomy): domain Eukaryota; kingdom Fungi; phylum Basidiomycota; class Agaricomycetes; order Hysterangiales; family Hysterangiaceae; genus Hysterangium; species Hysterangium stoloniferum. Next base: position 127,161 of record WHVD01000159.1, on the reverse strand, counting down.
AGAGGTTGCAGGATGAGGTGGAGAAGAAATGGCAGATTGCTGAGGTGGAAGAGCAGAAGCTAAAAGAGAAGTGGGACAGAAAGGTAAGTGATCTGGTAAAATTCCATGTGTCTCCAATAACAGAAAAACAACAGCAGAAAGCCAATGAAGTGGATGAGGAGGAAGAGGCTGGGCCTTCAAGTCCAAAAGTGAGTTATTTTGTAAGAGTTCTGGAATATGGCTAATATCTGAAACAGAAACAAAAGACCAGGGCTCCAGAACATATGGAGACTGCACACAAGGTTCCATGTCACTGATGTGTGAGCCAGGGTATTACTTGTTGGAGACAGAAGGTAAAATGGGGTGGAACCTGTTATCTGTGTGGTGTTAGGATCCTGTCATTTTGGACCACTGCAATCTGTTTTGGGCCCACAGTCCACCATCAACTCACTATCAGAACCCCTGCCCTAAGTATTACCACTTTCAGTGCCCCTGACACCTGTTTGGTTATAGTAGTTAACCTTTTGGTTTTTCCATTCCATTTGCTCCCCTGTCACCATTCTCCCCTTTACACATCACTTGCCACCTCAGACCCCCTTTAACATTGTTTAGTATATTACATTTAGTCTCCCTGCCTTGTCATCAACTTCTCATAATCTGCATCACCTTTTGCTTCTTTGATTGGCCCTCCAGTCATCTGTCTCATTATAATATAAATCTTTCACATGTATACTACAGTTCTTTAGTTCAAAAATTGACTTAGATTACCCTCTATTAGTTCCCAGTCCCTTTTCCTCCCTTCTTGATACTCTCAATGACATTCTTGGCAAGCCACAAACTCTTACTTCATGACTCTTAGTATTTTGGCCCCCTGGCTGATTGAGCTAAGTGTTGAACTTCATCTCTATCATACTATCCACTCTGTTTGAAATACTAGAGCACCCTAACAGTTTGTATGAGGGCACAACACATATGTTGAAGCCAAGCTCCACTACATTTATAGAGTTGCACCTCCCAACTAGTACAATCTCTATTGTCAGCCCCCTGATTAGCTCATTTCCAATCATTAGACCTCCAACTTAGAGCCTCCTTCCCCTTTTTAGCTTAGATCATAACACATGGTAAACAAGATTCCATGCACTCTTGCCATGAAGTGGACTCCAAAAGGAAAAAAAGTTCAAAAGGTTGAGAAGGCAGGAAAAATAGCAATTGTGGAAACCTTGGAAACAACCAAACCTATGGAAACAACCAAGCCTACAGAAACAGTAGGGCCAAGTGTGGATGATGCCACCATCATACTCCTCAGAGATACTGTCAATGCAATGGTATTCATTGGGATGGAATTAATGAAGGCTTGAGAGACCTTAGAGTGCCATAATGACATCCAAGAAAGGGGATTCCAGATGATGAATCAGAACTTCCAGAAACAGAATGAATTCTTGGAGAAGGTAATGGTCAGTATCAGCATAATTGTGGTTTCTGAAAGATATGCTGATAAGGAAAAAGATGAGCTGAATGGTCTGTTGGTGGATATGGTTGAGAAGAGGTGGGTGTCAGGAGAAAGGCTGGAAAGTGAAGATGATGAGGTGCAGGAAATGGTGAGGGGAGTGGAAATTGGAGTGGAGATCACCAATGAGATGGGAGTAGAAGTGGAGGAGGGATTTGGAGTACTGGAAACACTGAAGTAGTTGTATCTTTTTTTTAAATTAATTGACTTGCACAAAAAGAAATGTCTTGGTTGTGACTTAAAAATCTTCTGTGAAAGAGAGTAGTATCGGAAGTGTCAGAAATGATTAGAAATGGTTGGAAACCAGACAGACAGACAGGGAATGGAAAATCAGAGTGCCAATAAAGGTCTGGGTTTACTAGGATAAGTGGTGTGGATGTCAGTTACAATTTCCATAGCATGTCCAAGTTCCATACCCAATGTCCATGAAGTTTCCTTGTCAGTACCTTCGTAGCCTGCCCATTTGAATAAATAAAGCAATTTACAAGTACATTGGCAATAGTTGATTTTAGAGTCCAAAATCTTGGAAACTTTGAATTTGGGTTCTCCATCAATGATGACCAGAGGAGGCAGAGGTTGAGTACATTCTGGGATGTTGTTAGGAACACAAGGCTCTAACATGGAAATGTGGAAAATGGGATGAACTGCTTGCATACTATTGGGAAGTTGGAGAGTCCAGGAAAGTGAGCCAGCTTGTGCTATGATCTCAAAAGGACTTAAGAATTTCTTGGCAAGTTTTTTGGAAGGTTGGGTAGTTCAGAAGAATTGAGCTTTTACAAAAACATAGTCTCCAATCTTGAAGTTAGGAGGCAGGATTCTGTTTTTATGCACAGAACATTGATAATGTTCCTGGACAGAAGAAATAGCTTTCCAAAGTTCCTGGTGTAACTCATTGAGGTCAGTAATGAATTCTTGAGCATGAGTGGATGCAAGATCTCATTAAGGATGTACTGTGAGTTTAGGATTGCATCCTTTATTGGTAAAGAAGGGAGAGATGCTGGTAGTGGTATTCAGAGAGTTATTGTAGGCAAATTCTGTGAGTGGAAGAAGGGATTTCCAGTTGTCCTGTTGATAGTTGCAATAAATGCAGAGGTATTGTTCCAGGGTGTGGTTGACATGTTCCATTTGTCCATCACCTTCCAGATGATATCCTGAGGTGAAGTGTAATTTCATATTGAGAGCTTTTCTGAGAGTCTTGAAGAAATGGGAAATGAGCTTGGAACCTCAATTGGAAGTTACATGAGATGGAACACCATGTTTGGAAAATATGTGAATGATGAAAAGTTCTGCTAGTTGCAAGGATGTGATTGTATTGTGAGTGGGTATGAAAATTCCTTGTTTCAAGAATTGGTCTACAACAACAAGAATGGATGTATGTATAGCCTTTGGAAGATGGAAGTTGTTTGATGAAATCCATAGAAATTGAATTCCAGGGTTTTTCCAGTATCAGAGGTTGCTTGAGAAAGCCATACAGCTTATGTCTCTAGTATTTAGAGGATAAGCAGGTGGTGCATGACTTACAGAACTGGGTTACAAAATCTTGGAGATTGGGCCAAGTATATTCTCTTTGGATTAATCCAAGAGTATTGTTAATGCCATAATGTCCAGAGATTGGATGTTTGTGTTTGTACTGACATACACAGTTGGAGATTGTCAGAATCTGGAATGTAGATACATCCATCACGATGGATGAAACCTTGAGAGTCTTGGGACCACTGGGGTTAATTGGAATCTGGGGGAACTTCTAGGTGTGGCTTGAGAGTGGGATTGGAAGTGAGTGTGGAGAGGATATCTTGATGTAGTTGCTCAATGTCCATAATCATAATGCTATGCATAATTGGATGGTAGAGAGAAGTCACTTGGATAGATGGGGAAAGTTGTTGCATTGTAAAGACCAGTTTCATATTGTGTAGGTTAACAATAGCATGGTTACTTTCCCCCTCTTTAGGATAGATGTCCCATTATCAAGTCATGGTATCTGGTTTTCCACCAAGATGTCTGGGTCAGAAATGGATAATCATATTGAAAGCAGAGAGAAATTTGGACCATTGGGCTTAGTGACTGGTCAAAAGTATAGTAGTTGAAATGTATTCCAAATTCTTGTGGTCAGTAACAATGTCAACCAGAATTGCAGAACCTTCAAGATAGTACTGCCAATAAGCTTCAAAGATAGCCAAAAGTTCCTTATCATGAATGTCATAGTTGAGTTCAGAAATTGAAAGTGCCCAGGAAAGAAATGCAACTGGGTGAATTTCACCATCAGAATCTTGAATGGAAAGAATTGTGGCAATTGCATAATTGGAAGCATCAGTTTCCAAAATAATTGGAACATCAGGTTTTCAATGAGAGAGAATTGGAGTGGAAGTGAAGGCATTTTTTAAAGTCTGAAAGGTGGAACAGCATTTTTCGTTAAAAACCCCTGGTTGAGATTCACAGGGTAAGTCAAGTGAGCAGTATTGTAATATCTGAATAATTCCAAATAAAACAACAATAGAAATTTGCAAAGCCTAAAAATAACTGGATATCCTTGACTTTCTGTAGTTCAGGCCAATCATGGACAACTTGAACTTTAGTTTCATCCATACCATATGGAGACCATCAGGCCCAATAATGAAACCTAAATATTCAATAGAGTCCATGTCAAAATAGCTTAGTAAAAAAACCATTTTCTTTTCAGAGTCTTCAGAAAACTTCGTGGACTTGTTCATTGTGAAGAGTGGGATCTTTGGAAATTACCAAAATGTCATCCAAATAGACTATAACATATACATCAAGCATGTCAGAAAATATATCATTAACAAAATGTTGAAAAGCAGAAGGTGTGTTGGTAAGGTTGAAAGGCATAACCAACCATTCAAAGGATCCATAGTGGGTGCAGAAAGCAGTCTTCCATTCATTGCCTTCAGAAATTCGGACCAAGTGATATGCATGTTTAAGGTCTATTTTGGTGTAAATTTGAGCTTTATGTGGGGCATCAAGTAAGTTGGTAATGAGTGGAAGTGGATAAAACCTATTGACAGGTGTTCATTCAAGAACTCCTGAATAGACAAAAGTTCTGATTGGGACAACAGGTAAATAGGTCCTAAGGGAGGGTTTGAACCAGGCTCAATATCAATTTTTAAGTCATAAGGCCTATGTGGTACAAGCCAGTCAGCTTTTTGCTTACTGAAAATATCTGCAAACTCATGGTATTTCTCAGGAACTCCTTCCAGGTCAGCTTTTAGCTCAGATAATTCTGGAGTTGCAAAATGTCCAGATGCTTCATCAACTTTTAAGCTGATCAAAAAACACTGATCCATCCAGTTTACTCATCCTAACAAATGCTGCAGCATTGATGAGAGATTTTTGGAGGTTTGGAGGTTTCAGTAGAAGCCAGAAATGCCATTGAGATTAAAGAGGTGCTGGCCAGATTAGATGCTGCAGGAGGAACAGAAGTGTTGGGAATTTGGAATGTTATACTGCCCAATACCCAGTCAATCAATGGATTATATCAGGTGAGCCATGTTATGACCGGAAAACCCGTTGGACTCTGGGCACTAACCTATATGCACCCACACCCTACATGCACCAGTTATCGGTTTACTGGAATACCTGCCAGACTCCAGACATCAGACCTGTCTTTGCCTGACCTTTGTTACTTCATGTATCAGTCACTGGAATACCTGCTGGGACCCACACCTGTCTATCTCTGACCCTATCCCATGCATCAGTCACCGGACCCCACTTGGAAAACCTGACAGCTCTCTAACTGAGCCCTGTTCCCATTATGGTCAAATGACCTGTCACATTTTGGACTCTGCTCCCATCCCATTCCCGCTATGGTCTAATGACCTGTCACATTTCAGACTCCGCTCTGCTCCATCCTGTTCCTAACACCAATTTGGTGTTTACTTATCTTGTTTCATGATTACCAGTTTGTATTTCATTATTACTGGATTTGGTATGACATACATTCCACAGTCTATATAGTCTGGCAGATGTTGTACATACAATCCAGTCAGAAAATCAGCTTAGATTCTCCCCAGTAATCTCAGCACATTTTCTGCTCTAATCTCCTCTTTGAAACACACTGCTATTTACCTCATTGGGGCCCATGGGCTCCGACCTATCTATTACTCAACCTCCAACTCATCACCACCTGAACCTTCGACCTCTGTGGAATTCCCACAGCCGACTCCCCGACTTCTCAACCCACCAACCACTCCGAGACTCCCCAGGATTCCCATCTGCCCATCTGAAATTGGATGACACAATCTCGTGAGGGTGCAGCCTATGTATAAGCTGAAGCCAAGTCCTACTGGCTTTCCCACAGGTTTCTCTGGAAACCCTCCGATAAGCTCCACACACTCCTTAACAAGCCAGTTGTATCCAAGAACAACCAAACAGCTAGAGTCCAACTGTGTTATGAAAAATGTAACCATCTGGGATGTTCCACATGGGAACCAGATAGACATGTCACAGGCATGAGTAATTGCCATGTTGCTAGTGCCATCAAACAGACACAAAGAGATTGTGGGAACAGAATGGAGTTTCAGATTATGTTTTGTGGCAAAGGTGGTATCTGTTAAAGGTATAGAAAAGAATTGACCCAGCCTGGGATTGAACCAAGGACCTCTAGCTTTATATAAGCAGTGCTCTCAACCACTGAGCTATGGACCTATTAGTCTAGTGTGATATAATGGATTATATATACATATCTATCCCTCTCCTGATGCAACACTGGGACTTATAACAGTAACAAGTGACTGATGTAGATATTGTATTTCCAATTCTAACAGTATCTACAAAACAATGCATGGAGCTGGAATCTATCAGAGCTCAGAACACTAAATTTCCAAGAAGGTCAGAAATGAGTTTTACAAATAATGAGTCAGGGTTAGAAAGAGCAGATGCATTGAGATGGACAATCTCAGAAACATGGGGAGAGTCAATGCAACCCTCTGTCTGTGCAGATTCCGAGGGCTACTTACTCTTTTTTATGACACTGTGGCAGGTTTTTCCTTGGATGTTGAAGTTGTAGTGGAAGTTGTCATGTGAGCCTTGGAAGAGTTTGACTTAACAGTATAGTTGGAAACCTTGTGTCCACCTTTTCTGCAGAAAAGACAGAGGTTGTTATCCATGCATTGTTGTTTCTCCTTTGGAGTGAGTTTACCATCAGAACCCAACAAATGAAAAATGTCAGGTTTATCGGAAGTTGACTGTTTTTCCTTATTGGATATCTTGTCTTTCTTCTGATTGGAATTTGATTTGCTGGTATTATTGCCTGAGTTACCAGTGTTATTACCAGAGTTGTTGCCAGAAGACTTACTAGATGATGCCTTATTGCTTTGAGAACATTCTGCTCTTCATTCCCAATAATGGGTATCAGATGTCTGAACTTTCATCTGCATGAGTTGGAGAGTTTTCAGCTTTTCTTTTTTGCAGATGTCATCTTTTAGGTGTGATGGATGACCCATATAGAAATGGTGTGTTATGACCAGAAAACCTGCCAGACTCTGGGCACTACCCTATATGCACCCACACCCTACATGCACCAGTTATCAGTTTACTGGAATACCTGCTGGAACCTGGACATCAGACCTATCCTTGCCTGATCTTCATTATCTCATGTACCAGTCACCGGAATACCCACCCAGACCCCACACACATCATCCCTGTCTATCCCTGACCCTGTCCCACACATCAGTCACTGGACTCTGCTCAGAAAACCCATCAGCTCTCTAACTGAGCCCTGTTCCCATTATGGTCAAATGACCTGTCACATTTCAGACTTCACTCCACTCTGTTCCATTCCTAACACCAAATTTGGTGTTTACTTAGGAGGTTGTCCATAATCATTATACATAATATCAGATGTTTACTGGTAAAATTTATATTTCTACAAAACTCCATCTTTAAATAGTGATATATCCTCTGAGACTATTATATTGTTAACCACCAATCATAAGAAATAATTCTCCATATTACATCTTAAACAATTCAGAGTCAATTAATAGAACCTATTGTATATGGTTTTCCAAGTTATGTAAATACTTGCTAATACTTTTGTTGTTGATTTGTTTTTTAAAAGCTAAACTGTAGTTATTTCCTAGTAAATATGTGATATATAATTGAAATTTTTCATCCTATGGCCTTCTTTATTAAGTGAAATCACCTATATATTCTGGGTATGTTGAATCAAGTAGACATCTGTTCAGATTGACAGATCCATTCCGGAGTAATACATATGTATTTAGAGGTGCCAATGATATACATATGCATGGAATGGACTATCTAAAAGTATCTATTTTTTAAAAGTATTAGTATTTCAAACTACTAATTTTTTTTATTGTCTACTCTTGTCCAGAAAGATTCTTTAGTTTGTAATGTACAAGAGAGTTTAAAACTTTTTGAAACTTTTAAAAACCAAATTATGTTTGAATCACATCCCAGATGTTTAAATGACCTTTAGAGTATATTAGAATTTGGTATACTTAATAGTTTTCAGATATCCTCCTTATCTCATTTCATGATTACTAGTTTGGATTTCATTATTACTGGATTTGGTATGATATACATTCCACAGTCTATATATTCTGGCAGATGTTGTACATACAATCCAGTCAGAAAATCAGCTTAGATTTCCCCCAATAATCTCAGTACATTTCCCACTCTATTCCTCTTTGAAACACACCACTATTTACCTCATCGGAGCCCATGGGCTCCGACCTATCTATCATGAGAACTCTGACCCATCACCACCCAACCCCTCAACCTTTGCAGGATTCCCACAGTTGACCCTCCAACCTCTCAACCTGCCAACCACTCCTGGGATTCCTGTCTGCCCATCTGAAATTGGACGACATGATCTCACAAGGGTGCAGCCTATAAGCTGAAGCCAAGTCCTACCAGCTTTCCCATGGGTTTCTCTGGGAACCCTCCAATAAGCTCCACATGCACTTCTTAACATAGTGTCTGAGAGTGGAATTGTCCCAACCACAATGTGCATGAGGGTATTGAACTTGATGAGATAATAAGAAACTTGTTGATTGTCCTTCATCTTGAGTGTCATTAGTTCATTTTCTGCTTCACTGGATTCATCGTAAGGTCTGAAGTTAGTTTCCAGTTCTTCAACAAATGCATCCCAGTCATCAAGCCATATGGGTGTCTCATCAGATATTCTGGAAAGTCTGGGTTCAAACCAATCCTGAGTGGTATCCTTGAGATATGAGAGTGTGAAATTGACTTTTTGACTGTCAGATTTAAAAGCAGTGGGTTGATCATGGAAGTTGAAATGGGATTGAAGAAGGAAATTCTTCAATTTTTTCAAATCCTTGCCAGTAAATGGTTTGGGTTCTTTAACTCTGGTATGGGAGGATTCTTTGTTTTCCTCAGTGGATTTCAGATAGTCAGCAAATTTTACAATGGAATTGATGAACAACCTTTCAGTTGGATCATTGGAAGATTTCTTTTTCAGTTTATCTGGCTGTTCTTTTTCATCATTGTTGTTGGAAACTTCAGGAGCATCAGGATCTTTTGCTACCTCAATGACTTCTTTGATGAAAGCTGACGTTGTGGGCTGAACTGGGATTTCGGGTTGAGTGGTATAAAGTTGCAATGGGGATTGAAGTTGGGATGGTCCTTTGGCAGCTTTGTGTTTGGGACCCATAATGAGTGAGTCACAGGATTGATCTGATATGGAGGATAGTCAAAATTCATTGAATATACAAAATTTTATGAAAAACTCCTCATATTTTTAAGTGAGACTACTTCCTCTGGCTATGACTACATGTTTTAGGGGTTTATATTTCATTACCCCAAAATTTGATCTTTAAGACTTGTATGCTCTTTTAAAATATGCAGGAATGTCATGGTTATACAAGATTATCCGGGTTGTTACCTAATCTTTGGGATAAAATGCATTCTCTAGTATCTCTATGACTTTTAAAATGTCCACAAACATTATAGTTAACCAAAATTACTCAGGTTATGACTTAATCTTTGGGATGAGATGCATTCTCTAGTATCTCTGTGACTTTTAAAATGTCCACAAACATTATAGTTAACCAAAATTATTTGGGTTATGACTTAATCTTTGGGATGAGATGCATTCTCTTGTATATTATGCAAACTTTCAAATGTAGTTCATATAATTTAAATTTATTTGGTTAAGAAAGTTAACCAGAACTATCTGGCCAACCAATCCTTGTTGTGGAATTTATCCCCAAAAGGATAATCTATATATGTTTGTTTGACTAACTTTTGTCAGATACAAGATAAATATTGATATTTCCTTATTCTACAGAATGTCATCTGATAGACTGAATTTGCTTAAATATTAATTTTACAAACAATATAAATATATACACTTTAGTGGATAAATAACTCCTAAAGTTTTGTGTTATCCTCCTATACTGTTAAGTGCCATGTCAGGAACTTATTCTGGAACTATCAGAAAATAACCAGGAACTTGGGAACTTCCAGATAGGGTCAGGACACTGGCTTCAGCTTACATATATGCTGCACCCCTACACAAACACTCAGAATGTCCTTAATTTTAGAGATGGGATTTACATTGGAAGATTATGGATATTCAGAGTTCTGAAGAGTTCCAAATATCAAGCATACAGAAAGAAGGAAGGAATAAGAAACTAAGTCGATATCAGACCTAAGGTAGAATACAAATGTGCAGAAACTAATATAAGTTCTTTTGTTATTGTACTACAAACTAGGATCACAATAAGATGGATTAGGGGAGGTATTCCAAAATGGGAATACAACAAGCAAACAAATGAACACTTGTCAATGGACAAGTTACCAAATGCAGAACAAGGATTGGGTTCAGAAGTATGAGAACTGGAAATGTTCCATGGACAAAAGTCTGGTCAGAAGTTACAGATAAGTATGGAAGATTGAGGTATCTGGGACAACTCATTATTATATGCTCAGTTTGGAAACAGTTCCAAATAGCTCTTATTATACTCTCAGACTTGTAGTACAATAATTGGAACACCTATAGTGGGTCAAAAAACTGCCCCAATGTTTGTGCATTTTAGAAAGATTGATATTGTGTGAAGGAATGATATCAGCAAACATTCTTAACAATTCACATGATATACTAGAACATGTTGGCTATCTACCAACTTAAGAAATCATGTGATTCCAATCAAAGGTCATTGCTCAATAAATCAAACAAAGTAATCACTCATTGGGGCAGTTTTTTGACCCTCTATTATTTTCTCTGATTTTCAATGTTACACCAGTATAAAGTAGGAGTGGGTCATGTAAATCATCAACATATCATGTGACCTTATTTGTATCAATTTGGCATGTTGAACTTTGTTCATTCATCTCCTTGACTCCTTACCACCACTATGAAATCCATCTCTGCTGAAAAGCACAGAATGGGATTTGAGGTGAAGGGTACTTGAGGGATGAGGGTTAGGTTCCAGCAGATTCCAGATCTTGATACTAGTCCAGAAGATGGTTTGGAACCTGATATGATGTCCAGGAAATACTCCATGGAGTCTCTGGGAACAGATCTTCACATATTACCACAATACAGGATGGACTTGGCTTCAGCTTATGTGCTGCACTCTCATGCACTCACTCAGGTGTCCATATTTCAGAGGACAGATATATGCCAGAGTGTTTATAGATACTCAGAGTTCTGGAGAGTTCCAGATGTCTGGAGTCTGGAGAGTTCTGGATATTGAGTGTACAGAAAGAACAAAGGAGCAAGACTATGTAGTTTGAGATTAAAACTGAGGAGTAAGTACATGACTATGGAAGACTATGTATATACAGTGGGTCAAAAAACTGCCCCAATGTTTGTGCATTTTAGAAAGATTGGTATTGTGTGAAGGAATGACATCAGCAAGAATTCTGAAAAATTCACATGATATACTAGAACATGTTGGCTATCTACCAACTTAAGAAATCATGTGATTCCAATCAAAACCTATTGCTCAATAAATCAAACAAAATAATCACTCATTGGGGCAGTTTTTTGACCCTCTATTATTTTACAATCTAATACTTTGTATGACCCCCCTTTGCCTTTGAAACTGCCTGTATCCTCCTAGGCATGCTTTTTATTAGCTTCTGGCATGTCTCTGGTGGTATTTCAGTCCACCCCTTTGCCACCCTGTCCCATAATTCATGTACTCCTTTGGGTGGTATGTCATATTGTTGGAGTTTGGCCTTGAGGTGTTGCCAGAGGTGTTCAATGGGATTTAGATCAGGGGATTGGGCAAGCCACTTTATGGGAATAATGTTATTGTCAGAAAACCACTGGTCTGCCTTTTTTGAGGTATGTTTTGAATCATTGTCCTGTTGGAAGTGCCACTTATCCTCAGCCATCTCCAAACTTTCAATGCTCTCCTCCACTCTCTCCTCCAAAATCTCACAATACTGCACTGCATCCATGTTCTCTTGCACCTCTATCAGCTTCCCCACCCCATTCCAGCCCATACATCCCCAAACCATCAAGTTATTCCCCCCTCCATGTTTGACAGTTGGTGTGCTGGTCCTGTCTGATACTGGTTCCCCTTGTTGCTTCCAAACATATACCTGACCCAATCTTATTGATTTTTGTCTCATCAGTCTACAACACCCTCTTCCAGTCCTCCATAGTCCAATTTTCATGGTATTGGGCAAAACTTTAGACGTTGCTGATGATGAGACCCCTTGAGCATAAGGACTTTCTTCTTTGTTGCTGACTTGAAGCCAGCTTCCTTCAACACATTCCTAACAGTCTGAGGAGTGACAGAGGTAGATATGGTGGAATTTATGAATTAGGTGGCTTGGACAGCATTGTCAAGCTTCCCAGAGCTGATTTGATGGATATTCTGCTTTTGACTAGTCACCTCCTGTTATGGCCCAGAACCCATTGGACTCTGCCCTTTCCCAGCTAGCATCTCTGAGTGTCCTTGGCCATTTCCCAACCCAGACTCCCCACATTTCTCTATATACATCTTTAATCCATGACCCAACCTTCACCTGATCATCCCTGTCAACACTTGTCACTTCTCTATACCAAGGTTCTGACCTGCCTGGAACCTGTGGCTTTCCTGGAAATACACACACTTAATCATTATAGTGTTAAGATCCATTTATGGATAGTATCAGATATCTGTGGATATTCCAACTCACTTCCTTTGTTCCACATTTGGTAACTGACTGGTTGACAGATGTTCATTCATTTATTTACTGTTCTTGTACTTATTCCCTGATCTGTCCCCATCTTTGTCTCCTCTTTTATCTGACTTGTTATTATATGCTTAGTTTGGAAACAGTTCCAAATAGGTCTTATTATACTCCCAGACTTGTAGTACAATTATTGGAACATCTATATAGTCTTCCATAGTCATGTATGTACTTCTGTTAGGATACACACACAGGGTGGGTCTCTGGAGAAACCTGTGGGATATCCGGTAGGACTTGGCTTCAGCTTATAGGCTGCACACTCGCTAGATCGTGTTGTCCAATTTCAAACAGGTGGACAGGAATCCCGAGGAGTCCAGGTGGGGTTTGTAGGTCGTAGGTCATAGGTCGGAGGTTGTGGGTCGTGAGTCGAGATAGTTGAGAGAGGTAGATGCGCCGGAGCCCATGGGCTCCGACTAGTGAGAGTGATGTGAATCAAGCAAGGGTTTAGAGTGGAAAATGGATTAGATTACTGGGGGGAATCTAAGCTAATTTTCTGACTGGATTGTATGTACAACATCTGCCAGTTTAAATAGACCGTGGAGTAAATGTGTTAAGAACTGGAAACTGACTAATGTCGGTGGCCGACAGGGACCGATCGGAAGGACTTGGCTTCAGCTTATGTGCTGCGCCCTCGCAAATATCCGTAGGATATCCTTAAATTTCGGGCGGGTGAAGACTAATCCTAGTGAGTACCTTTCGGCGTGATACCGATCGGAATCGAAGGACAAGTCGAGCGTCGGGCCAAGGGGTCGGGGCCGGGAGTGGGCGAGCGCACGCGAAGGTGGATGGGGGGATTCTTAGTATGAGACTGATACAGGTGTATGAGGGTATTCTGAGTCGATATTCTGATTGCCTAGTAACTACAATTACAGTGGGTTCATATACCAGTAACAGGCGTCTGGAAAATACTAATGGGGAGAAGGGCAGAACATGGTATTAACAATAAGCTTGACTAGGAACGGGAAGTTTATGATTAGTTCGGAGGCCGATGATAACCGAGAGCGGGATTACGATAAAAGGAAATGGTTCGAGGACTACAAATATAGATAGACATATGCGAAACATAAGATTGAACGGATCAACATAATAAAGGGGACGTATCAAAGTTTGACCAGACAATACGAGTTATTTGACGTGGGCGTAAATGGAGTTTGATCTTCGCGAAACATTCATCAGCTTCGGGGCCGATGGTTTCCGAGAGAAGGACTTGAAACATTGACAGGTGGCGATAACCTCGGGGCCGATAGGGTTGCGACACAGTCGTAACAAAATGTCATACTGAATCCAGTAATAATGAAATGAAGCGAGCAAAACATAAAACGTGAATAATAAACACCAAGTTTGGTGTTAGGAATGGGATGGAACAGTGTAAGTTTGTTACTAGGAATATACCTAATAACCTGCGTGCAATGGTCAAGTCCTTATGATGGTCACTGACACAGTCGTTCTTGAAACCAGTCTATAACCAAACACACAGAGCAAGAGGCTAGAGATCGGACCTTGGATGACGTAGTTGAAGATGAATACAAAAGGCTGATGTAAGCCCAATGTCGTAGAATGTAGAACTTCAACAATAAGAGACACTATAGTATCCCTTGGAGTGAGACTGAGAGTAAGACTTAAGAGATTGTCCTTAAGAATGAGCTTCGAAATGAGATACAACGAAATTGCTTGTTCAATAGTGGGCAAAAGAGAGGCCCTTATATACATGAGGAAACACAGGTCAAAACAAACATCTAAAAACAACGACACAATAACGATGCAATATGGTGTGAGTCATTTCTGAGTCATCACAATAGGAGTGTTAGTAAAGCTGTGAACAATAATAGGGGGAGGCTGCACTGAACAATAAGAGAATGACAAACAAAAGATGAGATCAGACATGTGATACAGATAAATGGGGAAACACAATAGAACAATAGGGGAAGTGAGTCAGACAATAGGGATGATGGAGTAATAGAAGTGATGGCTGATGAAACATCGATGATATGAGTCAGAAACACTCAAGAATCCCATGATAATGCGTCACCCTCAAATGCTATGCTCAATTTCAAAATCTTGACAATATTACCAATTGATGAACCGAGATTGGATGTATTCTGTTCCTAGTTTTGCAGTATAAGGAGGGAATGCAGTCAATCACCATTTTAGAACCAGGTGGTGAGTAGGCTCCACAACCACGCAAGGAACACGAAACAATGACGACCTCGACGAGGCTCTACTTAACTTCCCTCTGGAATTGGGGTCCTGAATAACTTGGATCCTCTGTGATCTCCTATTGGAGTGAATGTTGCCATGTAACAGATTCCCAATGACAGTGGGGAACAGTCCTGCTGGAACACTCGATCGAATCAATAGTGGAGGATTTCGGAGGAGTCATCATAGTGTTCTATACGAATGAAGGCAGGATCGTCTGGAGCATATGGGAGTCGAATACCTTGTCAACGGAGGAAACGATGGTATTTCTTGGAGGAGCATGAGTGGGCTGGTAGGGGCTTGGAAATGATGTCTGAGGATGAGGAGAAGCGAGATGTTATTGGCTGGAGTTCTATTTGGGAGTGAAGAGTCGGTTTTGAGTAGGAACTGAGGGTTACTTTGGAGGACAATGCAGTGTTGAACATGATGGAGTTTTGGTCGTCTGTTTGATGAAACTGATTTGGCTGTGTAGAAGTCGTCTTGAGTGCCAAAGGATATATAAGAATTTGTGCTGTGATGTGACTTGAGACTATAGCCATATTAGTCTCTTTCCGATTGAACTCTCTACAACGGAGCGGAGTCCGAATCGTGACAAAGCATAACCCATAACGGGAAATGGAGCGGGAGCGGAGTCCAAATTGTGACAGGTCATTTAACTAAAACGGGAATGGGGCTCAATTAGAGTGGTGATGGGATTCTGAGCGGGGTCCGGTGACTGATGTGTGGGAGGAAGATGGACATAGACAGAGACGGAGTCCAGGGAAGTCTGGTGACTGATATGTGTCATAATGAGGTCGAACGTAACAAGTCTTGATGTATGGAGTCCAGGCAGGAAATCCTATAAACAGACATTTGGTGCGTGTAGGGCATGGTGGGGTACAGGTTAGTGCCGGGAGTCCGGCGGGATTGTCTGGTCGTAACAACTTCTCAGTTTTAATTAGTTTCTTGTCCCTTCTGTCTTTCTGTACACTCAATATCCAGAACTCTCTGGACTCTGGACATCCAGAACCCCTGGAATACCCACCAGAAATTCCACCCTGAGATCTGGAACTTAACACATATTCCAACAGAAACAATACTACAACACTTGTGCATGCTCTCCTGCCACATTACCTGGTAAATGTTGTCAACTGTCAGAATTTCATATTCATATATACATATGTATGCATAGTGGATGACTCTCCATAGTGCTAGAATTCTAAACTCTCAGTTCTAAGTGATACTGCTGGTATGTTGATGGTTAAGCAATGACAGGGAAGCTGTCACATCACCTTTTGAAGGTGGATGATCTGTCTAGATGAAAAATTATGAACAAGGGTCAGGACCCTCATTCATAATTTTTTGTGAGTACCTAATTCTCAATGTGTCATATACATATTAATCCATATATCCTTTTCAGTCATTTGTTTCCACCCTGCCACCTGGCCTCTACATATGTATCTGGTCTGCAGCTGCAACTCCTGCTTTGTTCATTGCTATACCCTTTTTGTCTGGAAAGTCTCTCAAGATTTACTGGTGAGCAAATACATTATTTAACATTTAGTGAAATACATCAAACAATTTACACAAATAAATACACAGGTTACAAACAAATAGGCTGTAGATTGAAATATGAGTCAAGCTTTCAATGGTGGTAACATCTCCACTTTTCTATTCATTTTGAATGTCTTACGGCACCTTTGAACCATGTCCTGCATGTTCTGTTTCCTTTCCTTCCACCAAGCTAGATGCCCCTCCCACTGATATGTACACTACTCAACTTCCCCCTCTCAATTCATTATTTCCTATCCATATGGGGTTTTGGTGTTCAACACATTCTCTATGTTTTCCAATTTACCAGCTAGAGTCATGCCTACATGGTTGTGATATCTCAGCTGTTGTATTTAGATTATCTAAAAATGCATTAAAACATACACATGAGCCCATATGCATGTTCTGGATCCTCCTGCTCATATTCTGACTTCTCATTCATTATTTTGTATACATCCATGAACACTGAACATGTAATAACTAAAACAGATAATATCTAGTATAGAGTCAGTATCTTGTCTAGTAGTTAGTGAACAGAGCAACATACCTCATTCAACTTATAGAGAGTAAATCTCCTGAGGTATCTGATGTCCATCCACATGTATGTATTTAAGTGCAATTGCAAACAATAGTGGGAGGTGACACAAAAGGGAAAAATAGGGCATAGGTAACAATGGGCACTAAGGAAACAATGAGCACAGAGGACAAAAGGGAATAATGGGATGAACAGAAACAAAGGGAAAGAACATGTGGGCCTAAAGGGGAAAAGAACATGTGGGCCTGAATCACAACAGAATGTATTGAAGGTAAATATGTATGGTGCTGTGATCATGGGTGGTGGCATTAGAAGGTCACAACAATGGGATGGCTATGATGGTCCAGTCATATATCTAATCCCCAATTTTATGGAAATTGGCTCTACAGTTTTAATAGCAAGTGTTACAACCGGAATTCCCACCGGACTCCAGGTACTAACTTATACACACCCGCACCCTATACACACCCATTGTCAGTTTACCGGAATTCCCGCTGGACTCCGTACGTCAGACTTGTCTATGTTTGACTTCATTACGTTGTGTATCAGTCACAGGAATACCCACCAGACTCCATCCCTGTCTATGTCCAACCTCATCCCATGCATCAGTCACCGGACCCCGCCCGTAAAACCCATCATCCCTCTAACAGAGCCCCATTCCTGTTTTAGTCAAATGACCTGTCACAATTCAGACTGTAATGTATTAGACTTATTTTAATACTATTTTCTGGAAAAAGGAGTCCAATGCTCTATCAAAGTGTGCAAATACTCAATTCACAACAAGGTAAAATAATTTAAGTATTTGATATTAATCAGTGGCAGCCTTAATAGACTTAGAACCCCTGAAGTCAAGAGTTTACTTGAATATATGCACCCTACTTCGCAAAGAAGGTTTTTGAGAGCTGCTTATGTAAGCTTGTTCTTTTTCTGTGAAAACAACCACTAAAATATGAATAACAATTTACTGATTCCAAAACTAGATTCAACTTCGATTCTAGCTAGTTTATATATATTTTATACTATTTATCAAACAGTAAAAATATTAATAAACAGGTCAAAAGATCAACTATAGAATAAAACAATATTTGGCAATATATGCTTTATTTAAATTAATCTACTGGATCTACTGTGATACTAACTTATCAGGATCTTAATGTAGTCTGTATGATTCTGCAAGAATATTCTCAGTATTTAATTATAAGCCAAACCAGGAGAAATTAGAATTATATTCTAATTTCAAACAATAAAACAAACAATTTATTTATTACTTGGTTGATAGCCAACAACTCTAACCGAGGTGGCAACGATTCCAACAACTTAAATAGAAGTTAGAAAAAGTAATAAAGCCAGCTACTCAATTAAGAGGTGGCAAGGGGGAACAATAGTCAACAACTCAGATTGAGGTGACAAGGTGAACTACTTGGGCCAACAACTCTAACCGAGGTGGCAAAGGTTTCCAACAACTCAAATAGAGGTGGAATTAAAAGTCCAACAGCCCTGATAGGGGTGGAATAGCCTGCTTGCTGCAGTAACACACAGATGTGGGTGGATAAAAAGTTATATTTTCACGGCTGGAGCAGAGCTCCTTATATACAATAAAATGTGAGACATTTTTGAGACATATTACATCATTACTATCCTAATTTAGCTATTCCTGGGGAAGCTTCTGGAATGCTCCAGGAATTTCCGGGTTTTTCTACAATAGCATACATGATGATGTAATCTATTCCCGCGCCTTTCGTGTATGTCATCCGCGCGCCTTTGTGATCATCGCGCCGTGTGACTGTCACACTATGTAACCGTCGCGCTTTGTGACCGTCGCGCCTTGTGACCGTCGCGCCTTGTGACTGTCGCGCTTTGTGACCGTCGCGCCTTGTGACCGTCGCGCTTTGTGACCGTCGCGCCTTGTGACCGTCGCGCCTTTTTGTGACGACTGTCACATGATTTTCTCGCGCGTTGTGTAATTAGCGCCTGGTGGCCGGTTTGATAGTATTTAGTTAAAAAAGAATAAATTCATAACTTCTTCAATATATAAGATAAAAATGTAAAATAAATTGTAGAAATTCAACGAAATTTAAAAGATATTTATACAAATTTTATCATCGCAATATAAGTACATTTCACAAGCCATTTTGGCTATTTCGGCTTTTGGGGGACTTAAAAGGTAGAAAACTAATAAAATACATAACACAGACTCCGCTCCTGCTCCGTTTCCCATTATGGTTTATGATTTGTCATGATTTGGACTCTGCTCCATTCCGTCCCATTCCTAACACCAAATTTGGTGTTTACTATTCTCATTTTATATTTTGCTAGTTTTGTTTCATTATTACTGGATTTGGTATGTCATTCATTCCACCGTCTATTTAGTCTGGCAGATGTTGTACATACAATCCAGTCAGAAAATTGGCTTAGATTCCCCCCAGTAATCTAATACATTTTCTGCTCTAAACTCCTACTTGAATCACACCGCTCATGCTAGTTGGAGCCCACATGCTCCAGCGCATCTATCTCTCTTATCTATCTCAACTCACGACCTCTTGACCCACGACCTCTTGACCCACGACCTCTTGACCCACGACCTCTGACCTACAACCCCTCAACCTATGAACCCTGCCCAGACTCCCTGGGATTCCTGTCCGCCTGTCTGAAATTGGACAACACAATCTCACGAGGGTGCAGCCAATAAGCTGAAGCCAAGTCCTACCAGATATTCTGCGGGTTTCTCTGGAAACCCATCATGTACGTACCCTAACAGTATTTTCTGACTAAGACTCACAGATTGTTTTCAATATGCCACCAAGAAGAAAAGCACATGCACAGGCATCATTACCTGGACCGTCGACTCTTCATTCCCCATTAACTTTGTATACCAGCCAGACACTTGCAAACTGGTCGGAAACCATGGAAGAACCCCATATCGAAGAAGTCCTGGAAAACCAGGACGAATCCAAGAATGAGGACAAATCTGAGAATGAGGACAAATCTGAGAATGAGGACAAATCCGAGAACGAGGATGAATCTGAGAACGAGGAGGAATCCGAGAATGAGGATGAATCCAAGAACGAGGATGAATCCGAGAATGAGGACAAATCTGAGAATGAGGACCAATCTGAGAACGAGGAAGAATCCGAGAACGAGGATGAATCCGAGAACGAGGAGGAATCCGAGAACGAGGATGAATCTGAGAACGAGGATGAATCCAAGAACGAGGAGGAATCCGAGAACGAGGATGAATCCGAGAACGAGGACGAATCTGAGAATCTGAGAATGAGGACAAATCCGAGAATGAGGACAAATCCAAGAATGAGGACGAATCCAAGAATGAGGACGAATCCGAGAATGAGGATGAATCCGAGAATGAGGACGAATCCGAGAATGAGGACGAATCCGAGAATGAGGACGAATCCGAGAATGAGGACGAATCCGAGAATGAGGACGAATCTGAGCACAAGGACGAATCCGAGAATGAGGACGAATCTGAGCACAAGGACGAATCCGAGCACAAGGACGAATCCTAGCACAAGGACGAATCCGAGCACAAGGATGAATCCGAGCACAAGGACGAATCTGAGCACAAGGACGAATCCGAGCACAAGGACGAATCCGAGCACAAGGACGAATCCGAGCACCAGGACGAATCTGAGCATGAGGATGAATCTGTGGCCCCCTGTGAAGAGTGGTGGAAGTTCTAACCGTTCTATGTATATACAAAGAATATCAACCGTTTAGGTACAACACATAGTGGTATTGACTGTCTAAGTTCAATACAGCTGAACAAGTATTGACTATTTAGTTCAATATGTCTGAGTGAAGTAACTATCTAAGGTAGAGTAGATAGCTAAAACGAATAAAGGGAATCGACTGTTAGGTGCGATTCTGAGTGACTGCTCAAGTGTAGAAAAAGAGTAATGAGAGTCAAATGATAGAGTAGTGTGGATGTTGTCCACGCGGATGGAGATATAAGTGGAGTTTCGACTGGCACAGTTTGAAACTATGATTGCATGGATAGTTGAAGCCCATCTGTGACGGTCGAGACGATACCTCAATCATGACTTACAGGACACTAAATGTGTGTCTGGGTAAGTTGTGGTTGTGAGGTAAAAAAGTGTCTGAGTTTTAACTACAGGCACTAGAATACATGAGTCTGGCGTGTATGTGCCCACAAGAGTCGATGTACTGCATACATAGGTCATCGAACTAATTATAAGTGTATAATAAAATAGAGAGAGTAGAAATAATAAAGGAAATATAGCATGAGCTCATCCAGACTACATATATTTCCTGAGTGTATTTCGCCATACCTCTCACACCCCCGACAAGGGCAAAGGTGTCGAAAATCCTCTGTCCAATGATCGACCGCCGCTTTTGGATCCTGCCTCTGAGTATTTAGCAATCACTTTAGAAAGGTTGATGAATCATATGCTCGGAGAAGGCAAAAAGAAAGATCTGGAACCCCCACAGTCAAAAGTCAATGCTCCGGAACCCTTCACAGGTTCCAACCCAAACAAACTCTCTACTTTCCTCATGCAAGTTCACTTCAATTTCCACGATCGATCCGCTGCATTCTCCATGGACTCCCAAAAAGTCAACTATGCACTTTCGTACTTGTTGGGATCTGCATTGAAATGGTTTGAACCGGCTTTTAGCGGACTTTCCAAGAAAGAGCCGCTTTGGTTCAAAGATTGGGATGCTTTTGTTGAGGAGCTTGAAACCAACTTTGGCCCGTATGACCCAACTGGAGAAGCCAAGAACAGTCTCACAAATCTTCATATGAAGGACACGCAGCACATCACAGACTACATCGTCCAATTCAATAATCTTGCAGCTTGTTGTCAGTGGGGCAATCTGTTAGGGTACATACACAACGGGTTTCTGGAGAAACCCACAGAATATCCGGTAGGACTTAGCTTCAGCTTATAGGCTGTGCCCTCATGAGATCATGTTGTCCAATTTCAGACAGGTGGACGGGAATCCTGGGGAGTCCAGGTGGGGTTCGTGGGTCGAGAGGTCATGAGTTGAGATGTAGGTTGAGATAGGTAAGAGAGATACATAGATGCGCCAGAGCCCATGGGCTCCGACTAGTGTGAGCGGTGTGATTCAAGTAGGGATTTAGAGCAGAAAATGTATTAGATTACTGGGGGGAATCTAAGCTGATTTTCTGACTGGATTGCATGTACAACATCTGCCAGTTTAAATAGACCATGGAGTGAATGACATACCAAATCCAGTAATAATGAAATGAAACTAGCAAAACATAAAATGGGAATAGTAAACACCAAATTTGGTGTTAGGAATGGGACGGAATGGAGCAGAGTCTGAATCATGACAAATCATAAACCATAATGGGAAACGGAGTGGGAGCAGAGTCCGAATCGTGACAGGTCATTTGACTAAAATGGGAATGGGGCTCTGTTAGAGGGATGATGGGTTTTACGAGCAGGGTCCGGTGACTGATGCATGGGATGAGGTCAGACATAGACAGGGACGGAGTCCAGTGGGTATTCCAGTGACTGAAACACAATGTAACGAAGTCAAATGTAGACGAGTCTGACGTACAGAGTCCAGCAGGAATTCCGGTAAACTGACAATGGGTGTGTATAGGGCGTGAGTGCGTATAAGTTAGTGCCCAGAGTCCAGCAGGATGCTTGGTCATAACATGATCCCGCTCTCTGCCACCAATTCTATGCCAGTCTGCCATCCTGCCTTAAAGATGAAGTCTCGAAAGGAGAAGATGGCAAGCCAAAAACCCTGTCCCGTATGCACCTCAAAGCTCAAAATGCGGATGCACGTTATTGGGAATGTCATGCAGAAGTTGCCCACGAGACCTCCACAGACAAAGTGAATAAGTCCACGGCCAATAAAACCAACAACAACAACTCGTCAACCAGCAACCAAAACTCCACACAATCCGACAAGAAGAACAATAAAACGTCTTCTAACAACAACAACAACAACAACAACAACAAGGGTCAACAGTCCAGCAAGCAAGCTGGAAAACACGACCTCACAGGGAAACCCAGACCCAATGGCAAATTAACCCCACAGGAAAGACAATGTCATATGGACAATAACCTCTGTCTCTTGTGTGGAAAACCCGGTCATCACATCCCAGAATGTCCACTGGCAAAAGCAAACTCTGCAAAGGGTCGAACAGCCAAGACCTCCATGGAAACCCCGTTGAAGGACAAACCAGCTTCCAACTTGAAAAAAGAGTAAGCAACCCCACAGACTCTGCACGGGTTGGGGGTTGCATTGCCTCTCCACACATTCAAGAGTTTACCTGCCTCAACACATCTGCTCTTTCACATTCCGATTCATTTTTCATTAAACTTATGTCTAATATGATTCTGAAATTCATTTGTTCAGCTCTTATAGATTCTGGCTCAACTCATTGTTTTTTAGATACAAAATTCATGCAAATAAATTTGTTGTCAACTTATCTGATAAATCCTGTCAGCCTCTGCCTCTTCGATGGCACAAGTGATTTGGTTGTCACCCAAGCTTGTGATTTATCCATCTGTTTCCCATGTGGAACATCTCAATTGGTCACTTTCTATGTGACCCAGTTAGACTTAAGTTGCTCAGTGGTCCTAGGACACAACTGGCTTACCCACTACAATCCGTTGATTGACTGGATAGCTAACAGTATAACATTCCAGACTCCGGCGGCAGCTGAGGAAACTGCACCTGACACGGCACCCATGGCACCCATGGCCTTCCCAGCACCTGCAGTCTCGAGGACTCCTGTGATCCCTACAGCACCCATGGCTTCCCTGGAACCCATGGCACCTCTGTCTATTTCTCTGATTAATGCTGCATCTTTTATTAGGGCTACAAAAATGGATGGGTCCCAGGCATTCACTATCAACTTAAAAATTGATGAAGCAACTGGATGTTTTTCAACTCCAGTATCTGCATCTGAGCAAGCCACTGACCTAGAAGGTGTCCCAGAGAACTATCATGACTTCACAGATGTTTTTAGCAAGTGAAAAGCTGACCGGCTTCCGCCCCACAGAGAATACAACTTAAAAATTGATCTCGAAGATGGCGCCCAGCCACCCCTAGGACATATTTACCCGCTCTTGTCCACAGAACCTTCCGCAATCCACGATTTCCTGGATGAACATTTGTCCATAGGTTTTATCCGACCCTCAAAGTCTCCTTTCGGAGCACCTGTTCTGTTTGTCAGAAAAAAGGATGGATCCCTTAGACTATGTGTTGATTTTAGAGGACTCAATGTTGTCACCAAAAAGGATAAGTATCCACTTCCACTTATATCTGATCTGCTCAATGCTCCACAGAATGCATGGATTTACACCAAAATAGATCTCAAACACGCCTATCATTTGGTCCAGATCACCATGGGTGACGAATGGAAAACCACTTTTAGAACCCACTACGGGGCCTTTGAGTGGTTGGTGATGCCCTTTGGACTCACCAATGCTCCGTCTGTTTTTCAGCATTTTATCAATGACATTTTCTCTGACATGCTCAATGTATGTGTTATTGTTTACTTGGATGACATTCTTATCTACTCCGAGAATCCCACAGAACATGACAAACAAGTCTGTGAAGTTCTCCAGAGACTCAGACAACATGGTTTATTCACAAATGGTAAAAAATGTACTTTTGACACGGACTCCATGGAATACCTGGGTTTCATAATGGGACCCGACGGACTCCACATGGATGAAACTAAAGTGCAAGTCATCAAAGATTGGCCTGAACCCTGAAAAGTTAAAGATATACAATCCTTCCTTGGCTTTGCCAATTTTTACAGACAGTTTATCCGTGGATATTCTGACATCACGGTTCCCCTTACCTGTCTTACGCATAAGGATACTCCGTGGAATTTTAATGATAAGTGTCAAAAAGCTTTCAATCTTTTAAAAAATTCTTTTTCTTCAGCTCCTATTCTGTCGCATTGGAAACTGGACTTCCCGCTCATTGTTGAAACGGACACCTCGGACTGTAGAAGACAAGAATTCAGAAGGATAGAGTCTAAACACAAATCTCAGTGAGTGAGTGAATAACTTTCACTGAGGTACATGGCAAATTTTGTCTTCTTTTATTTACTTTGTAATTATTTTTGGGAGTCTTTAGGAGAGTAAAAAGGAGAAATTTAGATACTCGAAGTTTCTAGCCAATTGCATCATTAAGGAGAAATAAGGAGTTAGTTCCCCTTATGGCGTTATGGTATATGTGCATACATTCATCATTGTGGATTCGATCACGATTTTGGTTTATGCGAAGACTTGCTATTATTAACACGGATGTGCTTGGAGCCATTCTGTCTATCCAGGACTCCAACAGAGAAGTCCACCCCATAGCTTTTCTGTCCCGGACTTTTACCAGAGCAGAGCTCAACTATGACGTTCATGATAAGGAACTCCTGGCAATTTTTTCAGCTTTCAAAGTGTGGCGACACTATTTGGAAGGCTCAGGAACTCTGATTGACATTGTAACAGATCACAAAAACCAATACTTTTCTACTACAAAACTTTTGACCCATCTGCAGGCCTGCTGGTCTGAATATCTATCCGCTTTCAATATGATTATCTGTTTTCGAACCCAGCCACCTCGGTGGCAAACCCGATGCTTTAACTAGACAATGGGATGTCTATCCTAAAGAGGGGAGCAATGACTATGCCATGGTAAACCCACACAACCTGAAACCTATTTTCACGAATCAACAACTTACCGCATCAGTCCACGCAACTTTCCTCATCAATCTCATTGTCCATGGAATTATCATTATGGATATTGAGAAGTTATATCAAGATATTCTATCGGCAATTCTGCTAGACCCAATAACTAAAGCTCACCTTGACAATCCTGTGGACCCCGATCAACCCCAGTGGTCTCTTGATCAGCATGGTTTTGTTAGACTTGGCGATTGGATCTATGTACCGGACTCCAATGGCCTCCACCTCAGGATCCTTCAGTACAAACATGATCATCCATTCTCTGGACATTTCAGGTACAACAAAACTCTATCATTAATAAGAAGAGAATACACTTGGCCCGGACTCTGTGGATTCATTAAGCACTATTGTAAATCTTGCACTACTTGTCCACACTCTAAATCTCAGCAACACAAGCCATACAGCCTTTTGAAACAACTCCCAGTACTAGAACACCCGTGGAATTCCATCTCTATGGATTTCATCGAACACCTACCAGATTCCGAAGGCTTTTCCGCCATTCTAGTCATTGTTGACAGATTCTCAAAACAAGGTATATTTATCCCTACTTATGATACAATTACGTCTGTGCAGTTAGTGGAACTTTTTATTATCCATGTATTTTCCAAGCACAGAGTTCCGTCCCACATAACTTCCAATTCAGGATCAGAGTTCGTATCTCACTTCTTTAGATCCCTCAGGAAATCCTTGGACATGAAACTACATTTCACGTCCGGACATCACCCAGAAGGTGACAGACAAATCGAATGCGTCAATCAGGCATTGGAACAATATCTCCGTGTATATTGCAATTATCAACAGGACAATTGGAAATCCTTGTTACCACTTGCAGAATTTGCTTACAACAATGCACCCTTGGCCACTACTGGTGTTTCCCCATTCTTTGCAAATAAAGGATATAATCCAAATATTACAGTACATCCAGAACGAAATCTCACCTCTGCTTGCACTCAAGAGTTCACCGGGGACCTCCACAAGCTCCATGAGGAACTCTGGACTGCAATAAAGTCCGCCCAAGAGCAATATCAACATTCAGCAGACAAACACTGGATTCTGCCACCCAACTTCAAGATTGGCCACCATGTTTTTGTCAAAGCTCAATTCTTCTGGACTACCCGTCCATCAAAAAAGCTTGCTGAAAAATATTTAGGTCTGTTTGAAATTATTGCACAAGTAGGTTCAGTCTCTTGGACCCTATGGCTTCCAGATAGCATGCATGTGGTACACCCAGTATTTCATGTTTCTATGTTAGAACCTTGTACTGCTAACACTATTCCGGATCACGTGCAATCTCCACCCCCTCCGGTCATTATTGACAGAGAACCCGAGTTTGAAATCTCACAAATTTTAGATTTGAAAATTGACAAGTGTCAATGCACTTGTAAACTGCTTTACTTGGTCAAGTGGGTGGGTTACAAGGGCACCGATGAAGAAACCTCATGGATTTTGGCCGCAGAACTTGGTAATACCACAGAAATCGTTACTGACTTTCATACAGCTTATCCACTCAAACCTGGACCACTATCTTCTCTCTGACTGCACTCTGCGGACCCCATGTTACGTTTGGACTGATTTTCATTATTCCCTGTCACCCTATGTCTCTCTTTGCTTTTACAGGTTCTGACATGTCTTTCAAGTCCCTAAGCAGATTCTCCGTGGACTTTGACTTTGATGATTTTTCACATTTTACTTTTATGATTTCAAAAAAAAAACTATTATTAAAATTTTATTATATTTTTCTCAGTCTACATTTATGGGACTGTGTTTTTTCCCCACCTCCTCAGCCATCTCCTCAGGGAGCTCTGCAACCTCCATGGGAACCCCATCCTCATCTGACCCAGCATCCTTGGAACTCCCAACTTGCGGCTCTTCATACATATAGCTGCCATACTCCACCAGGAACTTCCAAAACTCCTCACGGAGTCCGCAAAGTTCCTTTGCCACCACAATTTGGACTTTGTTGCTCTTCCGGAGCAACTCGTTTTGGGCCTCTATACCCTCAGTGATCCTTGGCATAAAGGGAGGGTACTGTTATGACCGGAATTCCCACCGGAATCCGGGCACTCTTATACACCCCGCACCCTATATGCACCCATTGTCAGTTTACCAGAATTCCCACCGGACTCCGTATATCAGACTTGTCTATGTTCGACTTCATTACATTGTGTATCAGTCACCAGAATACCCACCAGACTCCGTCCCTGTCTATGTCCAACCTTGTCCCATGTGTCAGTCACTGGACCCCACTTGTAAAACCCATCATCCCTTTAACAGAGCCCCATTCCCATTTTAGTGAAATGACCTGTCACGATTTGGACTCCACTCCCACTCCGTTTCCCATTATGGTTTATGATTTGTCACAATTCGGACTCCACTCTGTTCTGTCCCATTCGTAACACCAAATTTGGTGTTTACTATTCTCATTTTATGTTTTGCTAGTTTTGTTTCATTATTACTGGATTTGGTATGTCATTCATTCCATGGTCTATTTAGTCTGGTAGATGTTGTACATACAATCCAGTCAGAAAATCGGCTTAGATTCCCCCCAGTAATCTAATACATTTTCTGCTCTAAACTCCTACTTGAATCACACCACTCATGCTAGTCAGAGCCCACGGGCTCCAGCACATCTATCTCTCTTATCTATCTTGACTCACGACCTCTCAACTCACGACCTCTCAACTCACGACCTCTCAACTCACGACCTCTCAACCCATGACCTCTCAACCCATAACCTCTCAACCCACGAACCCCACCCAGACTCCCCAGGATTCCTGTCCACATGTCTGAAATTGGACAACACGATCTCACGAGGGTGCAGCCTATAAACTGAAGCCAGGTCCTACTGGATATTCTGCAGGTTTCTCCAGAAACCCATCATGTACGTACCCTAACAGCAAGTTCTAAACCCTGTCACCTGTCACAGCTGTCAGTTTGAATTAGGAACTTAGAGTTTTAGCTCTATGGAGAGTCATCCAGTGGTGTTCAAATCCTTACACAGTGTCAGTGGGCTTGAGAAGTTGATACTGTTAAAGGTATAGAAAAGAATTGACCTAGCCTGGGATTGAACCAAGGACCTCTGGCTTTATATAAGCAGTGCTCTTAACCACTGAGCTACTGGACCTATTGGTCTAGTGTAATATAATGGATTATATATACATATTCTATAAGGTCCTTCTGATGCAACACTGGGACTCATACAGTCACATCTGGACTGATGCCTACTTGGGACTTATAACAGCTTGAACATTCTAATAGATATTGTATTTCCAAATCTAACAGATACCAGGTGGAAGTCAACAACCAAGCTAGCAAACATGGTTCAGGTCACAAATATGTTCTATCAGCTCCAATAGATGTGTTCATGTGGCTTTTAAGAAAATCTTTCAGGTATTGGTGTATACATTTGCATATCGGCATATATACCGGTCTTACCTGACTGACACATCCCCCCCGTCTGGTGCCTTCCTTGCTATTTCTGAAGCTTCTAGGACTCGATTTTAACCATGGGGATATTGGATATCTCTTATGAGTGGTTACTTGCTGTTTTCTGATGAACTGTTGTGGGCTTCTCAGATGGCCCATCTCATGGTTCTTTTGCTTCTGGCTGTTGTGACAACTGCTCTCATGCTAGAAACTCTGAATCATTATTATTGTAACTTCTCAGAAGATCTGCTAGTTAAAATCCCCAGAATGTTACATAGTATGATGTTTCTGCCTTCTTTACACTCTCAATGCATACAATATGGGTACACAGATGTGCATGGTTAAGAGTTGTCACAAATGAGTTCTCATATATTCAAGAAGCTGTCATCCTACACCACTTTGGCACCAAAGATTCCAAATTGGATCAGAAGGTTGATGATATACACCATGCAGGTACATAAACCTCACACATTATTGATACATTTTGTTACGACCGTGTCGCAACCCTATCGGTCCCGAGGTTATCGCCACTTATCAACAGTTCAAGTCACCATCTCGGAAAACATCGGCCCCGATGCTGACGAATGTTTTCGCGAAGATCAAACTCCGTTTACACCCATGTCAAATAACTTGTATTGTCTGGTCAAACTTTGATATGTCCCCTTTTATTATGTTGATCCATTCAATCTTATGTTTCACATATGTCTATCTATATTTGTAGTCCTTGAACTATTTCCTTTTATCGTAATCCCGCTCTCAGTTATCATCGGCCTCCAAACTAATCATAAACTTCCCGTTCCTAGTCAAGCTTATTGTTAATACCGTTTTCCCCCCTTCTCCCCATTAGTATTTTCTAGACGCCTGTTACTTGTATATGAACCCGCTGTAGTTGTAGTTACTAGGCAATCAGAATATCGACTCAGAATACCCTCATACGCCTGTAATAGTCTCATACTAAGAATCCCCCCATCCCCCTCCACGTGCACTCGCCCACTCCCGGCCCCGACCCCTTGGCCCGACGCTCGACTTGTCCTTCGGTTCCGATCGGTATCTCACCGAAAAGAACTCTTTAGGATCAGTCTTCGCCCACCTGAAATCTAAGGACACCCTACGGATATTTGCGAGGGCGCAGCACATAAGCTGAAGCCAAGTCCTTCCGATTGGTCCCTGTCGGCCACCGACATTAGTCAGTTTTCAGTTCTTAACACATTTCCTTTGCTATGCCACCCTCCAGTCTTGTGCCAATATATTTTTGTTTCAATAGATCTTTAATAAGCCTGATAGTGAATATTTCTTGGACACAGACATGCACATGAACAGCTAAGATGAAGATTCACCAACATTATCGAACGTGCCAAGTCACAATATCTAACACTGTCCTCAGGAAAATCCAGCAGATTGTGTTGTCCCACAAATATCAAGTGGACCTTTGACAAGAGACACGGCGGAGGGGTTAATGCAGAGGTAAGGGACTACGAGGAGTTGTTGACATGTGCATTTTTCATTCTGCCACAACAGATTGAGAGGCTTTTTTTAGCAAGAGTGAGTGATGTAGCTATAGTTGCATAAATTCAAGTTTTCTGAAGTACCCACCTCTGATTAAGATAACACATTTAGGTATCATACACAACACACGAAATCCTTAACTGTATGTCATTGTGTTTTATATGGACCATGCATGCAGGCAGGTCAACAACATACCAATTGTTTCAGAGAGATTTACAATCCTCCATGATCTTGTCCGCTACAGCTCAAAATTTCTGTTCTCCCTCATCTGTAAAGATGTTACAATTCCAGCGTGTCTGCAGTGCCATGTCCATCATCACAGTGGGGTGGGCTGGAGTAAGGAGGGGCACAGTCAGTTGATTAAGGGGCTTTTTATAGAAGCAAAGCTGCATTCCCATAGCACTGGCACCACAGAGAGCATACAGGGGGCACTTAGCTATGGTCGAAGGCATAGTTGCGGCAGTCGACACCTTCAGATTTCAAGGACAAGGTTCCCACAGCCTTTCAAATTTAAAAATCTGTGATACTTGATGTAAATGTAAATACCAATGCCTAACATGTTTGATTGGACAAATTACATTTGTCCGAGTTCTTTAGTGATCATAGGTCTCACCCAATGACATTGTTCACTAGCACTTTTCCTTTTCTCTTTGTCTCTGTTCCTTCGTCTCCCATCTCACAGGGTGCTTGCAGCATCTGTGACAGTTCTTTTTATTTCATGACCGTTGAACCTCTGAACTCAAAGGAGCAAGACAACCAGTGGGCCACTTCATTGGCCACACAATATTTACAATACAGCACATTCCACTGCTGGCTTCGATGGGTAGCACATTTACTCGCAGAAGTAACAACAACCAGCAACACTCCAAGCTCTTTTTGCCATGCCCACCTCGGCTAGTGATCCAAGACCCACTCAGCTTCACTTGACTTTATGCTGGTGTGCGCCAGTGTTCGCGCCATTTCAAGCCTACATGCCGCCACACCCACTTCCTTGGTGCCGAGCCTGGACAACATTTAAGTCTGCTCCTCTGTGACAAGTCTGCAGCACCCATTACTATCGCCGGCCCTCTCCAAATCATATCCACAATGCGGCTGGGCCTGGGCGTAAGAAATCCAGTCAGATCATATGCATCCATGTGCCAGCTCACCATTTCTAAAAATATATATCGAGATCCAGGACTCAGGTTAAGGGCAAGATACTCAAGTTGGAACAGCCATGACAATTAAGCTACGAGTAAGAAAATTTCATTCTAAAGCATGTGAAGCATTCCTCACATCTGATTGAAGTAATAGCAATTATTTCTCTTGATGTCTTTCGATTCAAATGCCAGCAGCCAGATGCTTGTTTATTCTTCAAACTATGCATTAACGTTAGTGGAATAATCTGCCAGTGATCGTTATCAATGGCCGTTTGGGAGGTCATAATATTCTTGGCACGATCACAATCATTTTGAGTTAGGACCCTCACGCAATACAGCTATGCCCACTGTACTTCGATCGGGCAGATGTTAAAGAGG
This sequence comes from Hysterangium stoloniferum, assembly GCA_015178975.1. NCBI lineage: Eukaryota > Fungi > Basidiomycota > Agaricomycetes > Hysterangiales > Hysterangiaceae > Hysterangium > Hysterangium stoloniferum. Next base: position 95,070 of record WHVD01000159.1, on the reverse strand, counting down.
CTATTCATGCTCTGGCGAATGTTGGCTGGGAAGAGTCCCAAGAAACCAAACTGTTCCTGTATGGTAATCTCTCTCATCTGCTTTTACTGTTCTCCAGAATGATATTGAAAAGTCACAACGGAGTGTGATTGTACATGAGCCTTACCGCGAGTTCTTTCTATTCACTAATCTGGTGCTTTGTAAGCCTGGCCACCTTACCACATACATCATCACCAACCTCTCCTATCAACCACTCATTGTTCTGCCACTTGATTGTTAAGTAGTGCCCTTGTGCCTGATCATGTGGTTCTTTGTTCTCCTGCCACATTCACCTTGACTACATAAAACCCATATCCTATAGTGATAGAATCAATCTTCTCTTCGACCATTAATCCTTTCCCCACTCTTCCCTAGGGAACCTCACATTCACCTTGTCTCCTACTGATATTTTAAAAATAAAGAAAACTTAGTCCTGTCCATGTTGACCGAGTGAGGCTGATACTGACAGCCTTACATGCTTCTTGTTACGACCGGACAATCCTGCCGGACTCTGGGCACTAACCCGTACGCCCCCACACACTACAAGCACCAATCGTCTGTTTATAGGATTTCCTGCCCGGACTCCGTTACGTCAAGACTCGTTACATTCGACCTCATTACGACACATATCAGTCACCGGACTTCCCCCAGACTCTGTCTCTGTCTATGTCCGTCTTCGTCCCACGCATCAGTCACCGGTCCCCGCTTAGAATCCCGTCACCACTCTAATCGAGCCCCATTCCCATTTTAGTCAAATGACCTGTCACAATTTAGGACTCCACTCCCGCTCTGTTTCCCGTTATGGGTTATGCTTTGTCATGATTTGGACTCCGCTCCGTTCCATTCCTAACACCAATTTGGTGTTTACTATTCCCGTTTTATGTTTTGTTAGTTTCGTTTCATTATTACTGGATTTGGTATGTCATGCATTCCACGGTCTATATAAACTGGCAGATGTTGTACATACAATCCAGTCAGAAAATTAGCTTAGATTCCCCCCAGTAATCTAATAATATTTTCCACTCTAAAACCTTACTCGATTCACATCGCTCGCACTAGTTGGAGCCCACAGGCTCCGGCGCATCTACCTCTCTCAACCAACTCAACTCATGACCCACGACCCCCGACCTACAACCCATGACCTCCGACTTACGACCTACAACCCACGAACCCCGCCCGGACTCCCCAGGATCCCCGTCCGTCCGTTTGAAATTGGACAACACGATTTAGCGAGGGCGCAGCCTATAAGCTGAAGCCAAGTCCTACCGGATATCCCGCGGGTTTCTCTGGAAACCCAGCCTGTGTGTGTATCCTAACACTTCTTCCGCAGGGTCCTTAGCATGAAGCTAATAAATACAGGCACAAGACTTCATTTTGATCGCTGAGGGTGAGCTATACTGAAGCTGAATTTTACAATGTAAACTGATCTTCTATGGTAGAACCAGGATTGTGATTCAAAAGTAAGTTTTTGTTGAGAGCTCATTTGCCTCACAAGCTTGTAATAATAAAGCACCTCTCTTTAAGCATGATATGTAAGCTATTCTCCATTGAATTTTTTTGAAAAAATATGCAATTATGGAAGACAGGGAATGGTCTTCAAGGCTTTCAAACTCCCATCAAAAATGACGGCCTCATAGTCGACGGCATTGGGACTTTCGCAAAAATGCGTCAAGAACGCAGTACGTAGAAACGCAAGCTGCAAGGGAGACGGACAAGTATATATATAAAACTAATGATTGATCAGGACCAACTTATTTCAAGTGAAGCTACAGCGCCGATCCCATTCATATCCCATCCCTTGCTGATACTCTGCTCTTTGAAAGGCTGTTGGTATCAGCCTCACTCAGTCAGCAACGGACAGGACAAAGTTCTCTTTGTTGATCATAAGGGGAGAACATGATAGCTATCTGGTAGGGGGGTGGAATAACTAACTACCCTCGGAAAGGACTATTGTCAATCTAATATACCTGAATTAACAATGGGATGATGGAAATAAGGTTTAAGGAATTATAAGTAGAACAAAAGGATGATCAAGGCAGCGAGATAAAATAATAGATCTTGATCGGGTCGGAATAATGTAGCCAATGTGTGGTAAGACGGGCAGGATTACATCCTTCATCACAGGATATCTTATTTCTCACCTCGGTCAGCGTTCCAGATCATGCAGTATCTCATAGGTTTTCGGGCGACGCCCTGACTTGGCGCAGAAAAATGAGACGAGGATCATGACAGATGTGTAAAAGGGGATCACTAGGGTTCGTTCATTGGAACATCCGAATCCACTGTTCGATTCACCGGATATGTCTTACTAGCCTGTTCCCGTGTTGACATTTATGAATACAAAAGATCCACAAGGTAGTAATCACTGTGTGCATACCTCGTTCAAATTAGCCTGAAGCAGCTGCTTCTCGTTTTCCACAAATTTACCGAGCGGCAGCTCACATGCGTAAACTTGAACGTCCTTATCCTTCCATCGACCCTTCAAGACCTGGCGATCCCGGGCGTATTCCGCTTCGCACCTTTCTGGGCCTACTATAACCAGGCACCACTTAACAATCTTTTTATAATTCATAATTTTATAAACCTCATCGAAGCCAATAGTCCCAAAACTATGAGAAGCGCTTATCGTAAACTGTAGTGCCCAAACAACGTCACCAGAGCAAATGAGAGCATCGATACCCTTGAAGTTAGACTCTCGAGGTCGCCAGTAAAAATCGAACGGGGGCTGGATGGTTTTCAGCGGGGTCGCGCCTGATATTATCTTACCGGGGGCAGGAATGAAGTACGGCTTTGAGTCATTGCGGAGATATCCTTTAAGTGGTGCGCGCATCGGGTTAGAGAGTAGGGTGTGGGCGTAACTCTCAAAGAGCCATCCCGCGGCGCTGCGAAGAGACGGGTGACCGCTGAGAATCACGAAGAACTCGTGCTGTTGGGCTACCGCCTGACCAGACACAGCTTCACCAAGGGTCCTAGCTAGAAATGGCGTCGGAATATACAGACTATGCTGCCGTCGCGATGTCAGATTCTTAGGCCTGGCAGTGAATATCTTGGAGGAAATGCCGGAACTGAAATCCAGCTTTTGGAGATCCGAAAAATCTGATGCGAATTGGCTTGCAAGCGTGTTGGCCCCATCTTGCACATCAACAAGGTATCTCTTCTCCATCCCCGGCTTAATGAGAATGTCGATGATAACCCTAGGGTTCGGCCCATATTTCTCAGAGAGGGCCACACCGTCCTTAACATCGAGCCCGGAGATAATGCTAGTACGAATGTCTCAGCGTAATAACGTGTAGATGAGATGATACCACGTACAACAATGTTTGAAGCTCCTCCAACAACCATATGTCCATAATGTACATGTCAGCGCTAAGCTGCTTTTTCCACTCCTTCCAACGACGAGAAGACGGCGAGCTCGTGTGTATGACGTGTGCTCGTGGAGTTCGGAAGGCGTTGCAAGGCCCGAGTAGTTCACCCCAGGAATCGGAAAGTGCCCAGGCACCCTTTGGAATGTCATAGGCGGAAGACGCCTTCCCCGAATGCAGACTTACGCCGTTCATGCTGAAGAGGACGAATTCATCGGCGTCGATCTGAAGAGCGACGGGTTCCTGCTCTTCGAGTCGACGGAACAAAAGGTACAACAAGAACAGTGATTTTCCTATCGACTTAGATTAGTTGATGCTTTAGGGGTGGTCGATCCGACGCACCGATTCCTGGGTGACCTGTGACTAAAAAGGCAGATCTGCGCCGTCCCTCCTTAAGCGTATCCGCGAGAATGGTGTTGTAAGCGAGTATATACTCCTCACGAACTAGGAGGATGTCGGCGGGACGAGAGTTTTGTGGGACCTCGACGAACGTGATGTCGACGGTCGAGTAGCTCTTTCCCGCTATTTCGACTATGTTGACCCTACTTTGACCCCAAAAGTGTGCGTGGATGCGTTTGAAGTTTTCATCAGACATGTTGAGGACGAGCTTGATAAGCAGTGGCTTCCGCCACCCATCTGGGTAGGGCCATGGGAAAGTGCCGCGCAGGGTGTTGCGACTGCCGCGAACACCTCAAAATGCCCTCAAAAACACATTTGACTAGCATAAATAGACTAGCATAAATAGACTAGCATAAATGGATATAAATTTCCCATCTATTCTTCCTAATATATCAATATGTGTTAGAATCTATTCATACGTAGGTGCTAGAGTTACTGGGAAAAACTTAGTCAATTTTCTGACCAGATTGTATGTACAAACATCAGCTAGATTATATAGACTGTGAAATGTATGCAATACTAAATCTGGTAATAATGAAAGACTAAACAAGTAAACATAAATTGGGATGAATAAACACCAAACTAGGTGTTAGGGATGGAACGGAATGGGGGTGGAGTCTGAAACATGACAGGTCATTTGACCATAATAGGAGCAGAGCTCAGTTAGAGAGCTGACAGGTTGTCCGGGTGGAGTCCAGTGACTGGTGCATGAAAATGGAGTTGGACATACTGTAGACAGGTTTGAAGTGTACAGGTCCCAGCAGAGTCGGGCATAGGTTGGTTTGACAAGTGTGGGGCCCAGCAGGTTGTCTGATGACTGATGCATGAGACAGAAGTCAGGTACCTATGTATAAGGTGGTATCCGGAGCCTGGTGGGTTTTCCAGGTAACTGTGACCTGGTATAGAGAGTCAGGTGCATATAGGATGGGGTCCAGAGCCCGGCAGGTTTTCTGGTCCTCACAAAGCCACAGGGTCCATGAAACTGAACCAACTTGTGCTATTAACTCAAATGGACCTAAATATTTTTCAGTGAGTTTCTTTGATGGACAGGTAGTCCGGAAGAATTGAGCTTTGACAAAAACACAGTCACCAATTTTGAAGTTGGGTGGTGGAACCTGGTTTTTGTCCACTGAATGCTGATATTGTTCTTGGGCAGATTTTATCATGGTTTGGAGTTCTTCATGGAGTTTGTGGAGGTCTGTGACAAATTCTTGAGCATGGGCTGAGGCAAGGTTCCATTCTGGGTGTACCATAATATTTGGATTGTACCCTTTATTTGCAAAGAATGGGGAAATGCCAGTAGTGGCCGAGGGTGCATTGTTGTAAGCAAATTCTGCAAGTGGTAACAGGATTTCCAATTGTCCTGTTGGTAGTTGCAATATACATGGAGATATTGTTCCAATGTCTGATTGAGATGCTTGGTTTGTCCATCACCTTCCAGGTGGTGTCCAGACATGAAGTGTAACTTGATGTCCAAGGATTTCCTGAGGGATCTAAAGAAGTGAGATACAAACTCTGATCCTCAATCGGATGTTTTGTGGGATGGGACTCCATGCTTGGAAAATACATTGATAATAAAAAGTTCCATTAACTGCATGGATGTGATGGTGTCATGTGTGGGGATGAAAATGGCTTGTTTTGAGAATCTGTCAACAATGACTAGAATGGTGGAAAAACCTTCAGAGTCCGGTAGGTGTTCAATGAAATCCATAGAGATGGAATTCCACAGGTGTTCCAGTACTGGGAGTTGTTTTAAAAGGCCATATGGCTTGTGACATTGTGATTTGGAGTGTAGACAAGTGATGCAAGATTTACAATAGTGCTTAATGAAATCTTGGAGTCTGGGCCAAGTATATTCTCTTCTTATCAATGATAGAGTCTTGTTGAGCCTGAAATGTCCTGAGAACATAATAAGTCACAAGCTTGGGTGATAACTGAATTGCTTGTGCCATCAAAAAGTTGGAGTCCAACTGGATTTATCAGATAAGTTGACAACAGATTTTTTATATGAATTTTGTGTCTCAAAAACAATGAGCTGAGCTGGAATCTATGAGTGCTGCGAAAATGAATTTTGGAATCATATTAGACACCAGTTTAATAAAAAACAAGTCAGAGTTCAAAAGAGTGGATGTGTTAAGACAAGTAAACTCATGAATGCATGGAGAGGTAATGCAACCCCCAACCCATGTGGAGTCTGTGGGGTTGCTTACTCTTTTTTTGGATTGGAAGCCAGTTTGTCCTTTGACAAAGATTCCATGCAGGGAGTCTTGGTCACACAACCTTTTGCAGAGTTTGCTTTCACCAATGGACATTCCAGAACTCAATGACCAGGTTTTCTGCACAAGAGACAAAGGTTGTTATCTATACAACACTGCCTTTCTTCTGGGGTAAGTTTGCCATCAGGCCTGAGCTTGCCTGTGAGGTCAGTTTTTCCATTTTGTTTACTGGATTGCTGACCTTTGCTGTTGTTGTTGTTGTTGGAAGACTTCTTGTCATTCTTCCAATCAGATTACATGGAGTTTTCATTGCTGGGAGATGGGGTATTGTTGTTGGGTTTGTTCACCATGGACTTGTTGGTCTTTTCCATGGAGGTCTCACAGGCAAATTCTTCTCGACAATCCCAATAGTGTGCATCTGCATTTTGAGCCTTGAGGCACTGTTATGTATTTTATTAGTTTTCTACCTTTTAAGTCCCCCAAAAGCCGAAATAGCCAAAATGGCTTGTGAAATGTACTTATATTGCGATGATAAAATTTGTATAAATATCTTTTAAATTTCGTTGAATTTCTACAATTTATTTTACATTTTTATCTTAAATATTGAAGAAGTTATGAATTTATTCTTTTTTAACTAAATACTATCAAACCGGCCACCAGGCGCTAATTACACAACGCGCGAGAAAATCATGTGACAGTCGTCACAAAAAGGCGCGACGGTCACAAGGCGCGACGGTCACATAATGTGACAGTCACACGACGCGATGATTACAAAGGCGCACGGATGACATACACGAAAGGCGCGGGAATAGATTACATCATCACGTATGCTACTGTAGAAAAAACCGGAAATTCCTGGAGCATTCCAGAAGCTTCCCCAGGAATAGCTAAATTAGGATAGTAATGATGTAATATGTCTCAAAAATGTCTCACATTTTATTGTATATAAGGAGCTCTGCTCCAGCCGTGAAAATATAACTTTTTATCCACCCACATCTGTGTGTTACTGCAGCAAGCAGGCTATTCCACCCCTATCAGGGCTGTTGGACTTTTAATTCCACCTCTATTTGAGTTGTTGGAAACCTTTGCCACCTCGGTTAGAGTTGTTGGCCCAAGTAGTTCACCTTGTCACCTCAATCTGAGTTGTTGACTTATTTGTTCCCCCTTGCCACCTCTTAATTGAGTAGCTGGCTTTATTACTTTTTCTAACTTCTATTTAAGTTGTTGGAATCGTTGCCACCTCGGTTAGAGTTGTTGGCTATCAACCAAGTAATAAATAAATTGTTTGTTTTATTGTTTGAAATTAGAATATAATTCTAATTTCTCCTGGTTTGGCTTATAATTAAATACTGAGAATATTCTTGCAGAATCATACAGACTACATTAAGATCCTGATAAGTTAGTATCACAGTAGATCCAGTATATTAATTTAAATAAAGCATATATTGCCAAATATTGTTTTATTCTATAGTTGATCTTTTGACCTGTTTATTAATATTTTTACTGTTTGATAAATAGTATAAAATATATATAAACTAGCTAGAATCGAAGTTGAATCTAGTTTTGGAATCAGTAAATTGTTATTCATATTTTAGTGGTTGTTTTCACAGAAAAAGAACAAGCTTACATAAGCAGCTCTCAAAAACCTTCTTTGCGAAGTAGGGTGCATATATTCAAGTAAACTCTTGACTTCAGGGGTTCTAAGTCCATTTAGACTGCCACTGATTAATATCAAATACTTAAATTATTTTACCTTGTTGTGAATTGAGTATTTGCACACTTTGATAGAGCATTGGACTCCTTTTTCCAGAAAATAATATTAAAATAAGTCTAATACATTACAGGCACATATGGGACAATGTTTTGGGTTTGCCATCTTCACCTTTTGAGACTTCATCCTTGAGGCAGGATGGCAGACCGGCATAGAACTGGTGGCAGAGAGTGGTCACCCTATTGACAACATGCTGGAAGATTGTTGAATTGGACAATGTAGTCTGTGATGCACTGGTTGTCCTTCATATGAAGATTGGTGAGGCTATTCTCGGCTTCTCCAGTCAGGTCGTACGGGCCAAAGTTTGTCTTTAGCTCTTCAACAAATGCATTCCAATCTTCAAGCCAGGTCAGCTCTTCCTCAGAAAGTCCACTAAAAGCCAGTTCAAACCATTTCAATGTGGATTCTCAAGAGGTATGAGAGTGCATAATTGACTTTTTGGGAGTCTGTGGAAAATGTGGTAGATTGATCACAGAAATTGATGAGGTTCCAGAGTGTTGACTTTTGACTATGGAGGTTCCTGATCCTTTTTCTTGTTTTCTCTGAGCATGTGATCCATCATTTTATCTAAAGTGATTGCTAACAACTCAGAAGTGGGATCTGAACACTGTGGTCACTGATTAGATGGGGGACTTTTGACACTTTTGCCCTTGTTGGGGGCCACAGACTCATCCTTGTACTTGGAATTGTCTGGGTTTTCTGGGGGTTCTTTAATATGGGATTCATTCATGGTGTCCAGCTGGTTTGTGAGTGTCTGACTGGTGTACAAAGTGAGTGGGGAATGAAGAGTCAAGGGTCCAGGTATGTTTTCCTGTATAGGTGCTTTTCTTCTTGGTGGCATATTGACACAATCTGTGAGTCCTGGTCAGAAAATACTGTTAAGGTACATGTAGGCTCACAGAGGGTTTCCAGAGAAACCCACGGATGATCCAGTAGGGCTTGGCTTCAGCTTATAGGCTGTGCCCTCACAAGATCATAGTGTCCAATTTCAGACAGGTGGACAGGAAACCTGAAGAGTCCAGGAGTTGTCGAAAGGTTGATAGGTCAAACAGTCAATAGATTGGAAAGTCAATCCGAAAACCTGTGGGCTGTGATGAGGTCAATAGTGTTGTATTTCAAAGATGAGAGATGGTAATTGAGTGGGGTATATACTAAGTTACTGGGGGAGAACTAAGTTGATTTTCTGACCAGATTGTATGTACAATATTAGCTAGACTATGTATATAGACTATGTATATAGACTGTGGAATGTATGCAATACCAAATCTGGTAATAATAAAGATCAAAACAAGTAATCATGAAATGAGATGAGTAAACACCAGACTAGGTGTTAGGGACAGAACAGAATGGGAGTGGAGTACAAAACATGATAGGTCATTTGACCATAATGGGAATGGGGCTTAGTTAGAGAGCTGATGGGTTGTCTGGGCAGAGTCCAGTGACTGGTGTGTAAGACAGAATCATATACAGTGGCTTCCAAAACTGTCCCAATGTTTTGGTAATTCTCAATAAATGCTTTATAACCCACCAAATAAATTTTCTAAAATAGTGAAATTATTCTCAGATATACCTTAGCATACTAGCGTTGATATATCCAAATATTACATAATATAGATGGATATTGGTGTCACAGTGAATATTTAAAAATGACCAATCATTGGGACAGTTTTGCAACCACCCTTTTTGAATCAGATATGTATCTTGTTATCCTAGTACTTTGTATGGCCTCCCTTAGGCTTTATTACAGCATCAAGTCTTCTGGGCATATTTTCAATCAGTTTCTGACACTTCTGAGGCTCAATCTTTGCCCATTCCACTCCCACCCTCTCCTATAACCCCTAAACTCCCTTTAATGGTGAAGGATATTTCTGGAGCTGTTTCTTCAGGTGGAATCAAAGATGTTCTATGGGATTCAGGTCAGGAGACTGTGCTGTCCAGTCTAACACCTGAATATGATTTTCAAAAAACCATTTTTGTGCCATCTTGGATATGTATTTAGGTTATTATCCTGCTGGAAAATGGCCTTATCTGTTGGAATATCCAAATCTTCAATGCTCTGGGACAAATGCTGAGCCAGGATCTCCACATATTGTGCAGAATCCATCCTTCCTTCAATCTCTGCAAGCATTCCCACTCCATTCCAACCCATACAGCCCTACACCATGATATCTCCACCTCCATACTTGGCTCTAAGTTGGGTTGTCCTATCAGAAAGTGGTTCTCCAGCTTTCTTCAACACATATTGATGTCCATCTGACCCAATATTATTGATATTGGTCTCATCAGACCACAAGACCCTTTTCTGATCATCCACAGTCCAGTTTTGGTACTTGAGGGCAAAGCTTAACCTGGTCTATGTTGAGCCTTGAGCAAAGGTCTTTTTGCATTGACTACAGCTTTGAAACCATGCTGTTTCAAAGTCCTTCTGACTATTTTGGGTGAGACATGATATTTATTGATGGAATTAATGTAGTGTGTCACCTGGATAGCATTATCTAGTTTGCCAGAGGTGATTTGATATATGATCCTCTTTTGGTTAGTAGGAGAAAGCTTGGATGGACATCCTCCTTTCAGGTTTTCTTTGTCTATCTCTATCTCCTGAGCAATTCTACTGATAGTAGATTTGCTAAGACCTGTTGTAGAGGCTACATTCCGATTGGAGAGTCCATTTTGTAGGAGAGAGATGGCTTGTTCTCTTTTGAGAGGGGAAATAGCTTTCATGATAAGAATGATAGTTAAAATGTGACGTTTCATGTCACATATTAATTAGAACATCAAATAGATGTCACGTGAATTTTCTTGTAATTTTCCTGGCCCACCAGGCAGAGGAGAAATAAAAATGAATGCTAGGATTCGCGACGACTTATAGATGTATGTAATGATAGCAGTCAATAATATCACCTTAATTTTGTGCCTTCTGCCTAGTTGGGGTATATCCATGTGTTTGACATCCTTGTGGGTTCTGTTCCAAGCTGGCATGAGCTACACGCACACCAGGGGCAAGACTTTAAGAGTCCTCGTGCTGCCATACCACATCTTGAGTATCTCAAGCGTGAAGCGCTGAATAACGGCGAATAGCCCCGTTCAGCAGTTCAGCCCCGTTCAGCAGTTCAGCCCCGTTCAACAGTTCAGCCCCTTTGTTGGGCACGGTGCCATCTCAAGAAAAACCGGTATAGACATCTATTTTATCAAGCCTATTCGATTTTAAGTGTGCACTTCTTCGAACTTGTTTACGACTGAGGCAAATGGTTGATATTTTGTTTAAGACCTTGTCATGGACGAGAGCGAAGCAAGCGAGGCTTTCCAAGTTGACAGAAGCGGTGCGATAGTTTCAAATTGGTAAGATGCCGAGCACTGCCTTAATGACAAGCCCCGCAAGCCAGTATATTGACTTATTATTACCACTCAAATCATAGGGTGATTTTTCGTACCACATGAGTCTTGGATTAGTGTCAGCAGTCAGTATGAATAGCTTGGAACAATATGTGAAAAGCGGTATCACCCGGTTCTGTCCAGCTATATGAACTTAACTCTCTGACGATATTACCTAGTAACAAGTCCTGTTATAATTTAAGCTATTGGGCCAAATCTCAACACGAGGCCTATGTCTGAGGCAATGCTACGCGCCTAATGTCACCCGGATTGGTCTCGTGAGACGCTCATAGTCTGTGATCTTTCTGGCTGTGCCTCCATGCAACCCTGCCACCCACCATAGCTCCCAGTCCACAACAATGAATTCGATGTCGATGTCTCAGCTCGAGAAGGTCGTGTCTCAGATACAAGATAAACCACCTATTCCCAAGATCGACTTTACACTCTATCCGCTGGGCGATGGCTCGAGCGTTTCGACAACTGAGCGGTTTATGAAAGAGGTTCGTGGCAGGAGTTGCTTTGATTTTGTTTTATCGTTGTGCTGATGGGCAATGGCGCTCTGTACCGCAATTGTGGTGTTTTTTCTGCTTTGTGACGTATTGGGTTATTAGGTCCCTCCTCCTACAGCAAGGCTCCCGACAGACGAGCAATTCTTCTCCCCAAATGATCCTTCGAAGCCCAATCTGGACTTTCTGAAGGCTCATTTTTATAATGAGGGACGTTTGACTGAAGAACAGGCCTTATTCATCCTTGGGAAAGCCACGAACCTCTTGCAACAAGAACCTAACGTTTTGGAGATCGATGCGCCCGTAACAAGTGTGTAAATTAATAGTCATCTTTTTAAAAATAGGTTCATTCATAATCGTATGTTTACAGTATGTGGCGATATCCACGGCCAATATGTCAGTATGATATCTACCATAATATATGCTGATTTGACCTGAATACCTTTCTTAGTTCGATCTCATGAAACTCTTCGAAATAGGCGGGAATCCAGCGGAGACTAGATATCTATTCCTGGGTGATTATGTGGATCGTGGCTATTTTAGCATCGAGGTATACGTAGAGCTAAATTTGTATTGATGACATCACCCTGATATTTTTGACTTTAGTGCGTATTATATATTTGGGCGTTAAAGATTTGCTTTCCGGAATCCATTTTCCTTCTACGCGGGAATCATGAATGCCGCCATTTAACTGATTATTTCACTTTCAAACTTGAGTGTTTGCACAAATATTCGGAAAATATATACGAAGCCTGCATGCAGTCCTTCTGCACGCTTCCACTGGCATCGATTTTGAACAAACAGTTTTTATGCATTCATGGTGGGATTTCGCCGGAGCTGCAGACCATGGATGATTTAAGGAAGGTGGGTTGCCTTGTCTGTCAGGATTAAACGGAGGCTCAGTCTCTTGTAGATCAATCGCTTCCAGGAACCGCCTACACAGGGTCTAATGTGTGATATCCTCTGGTCTGACCCTGTCGAAAATTTTGGAAAAGAGAAAAATCCACAAGAATATTTCCTCCACAATAGCGTCAGGGGATGTTCTTATTTTTTTACGTATGTAGCAAATTTGTGGCGCACGCAAGAACTGATGGGTGTTCTAGATATCGTGCAGCGTCTGAATTCTTGGAAAGGAATAATTTACTTAGCATAATAAGGGCGCATGAAGCTCAAGATGCCGGGTAAGCCGCTTTGCAGCTTCCCTTGTCCCAAGGAACTTATGAGGCTGATTTTTCAGATACCGATGCTACCGCACGACAGCGGCGACAGGATTTCCGGCTGTGATGACGATATTTTCGGCACCTAATTATCTTGATGTTTATAACAACAAGGCAGCAGTGTTCAAATATGAAGGCACCGTGATGAATATTCGCCAATTTAATTCTTCCCCTCATCCATATTGGCTACCCAACTTCAAGGATGTTTTCTCGTGGAGTTTGCCGTTTGTCGGAGAGAAAAGTTAGTCTTTTTTCCAATTACAGTAAAATGCAACTTGACAGATCCCTGTTAGTTACCGATATGTTGGTGGCCGTTCTGAACTGCTGTACAAAAGAAGAACTTGAAGAAGAGGCAAACGAGGTCGAGGAACCTATAACGCCAATTTCGGCTCCAACATCGCCTACCACATTTACAACACCGGAGCGTCGGAACATTATCCGGAATAAAATTAAGGCTGTTGGCCGGGTTGCTAGAGTCTTCTCTCTCTTGAGGTTAGTTTGATTATTGATTGCTCCAGATGATAAACTGACCACGCCTGAACTTCAGAGAGGAGTCGGAGAAAGTATCTGAACTTAAGAGTGTATGCGGCTTGACGAAATTACCTTACGGTGCTCTTGCAACTGGAGCAGAAGGAATTCGAAATGCCATCATTACATTTGAGGATGCGTGCGTTCTTTTGAAATTACCAAGCGTTTTTTTTTTTTCCTAATTTATTCTTACTCTGGGGTAAAGTAAGAAATCGGATATTGAAAATGAACGGCTTCCACCGACCCTCGTCGACCCAAAGTCCAAGAAAGGCGAAGAAATTACTTCTAGCCCCTCTTCTACAGCCTCTTCTGATGGTCCGCCTACCCCCATATCACCTGTTGATGCTGTAAGCAATATCTCTTCCGAAGCAGCCTTTGTTCAAACATCCGTCGGAACATCATTTGGGTCAGGTGCGACGGCGCCTAGCACACTGAACAACGTTTCGAAAGGCCTGTTGAGACAAATGAGCATTGGGACAACGAAGACGAGTCCGAGCACCCGTAAGCGCAGTGTGCAGAACACTGTTTCCATGATTAAGGAAATGGTAGAGTCGGAAGAAGATATGGAGATGGACACAAGTCCGTGATGGATATCCCAAATTTGATGATATCTGCCCTGGTCGATATGGTACCAGGTTGGCGCTAATGAATGATTGTAGCCACTATCTTAACCGTTTTTCATTTTCAAATCATTGACCTGTACTTGTACCGTAGAATAAAGTCCTATATGATAAAAGTTGCTCAAGTCGACCATGATTGCCCTACGATACGAGATCTGGCTTGCTTCACATTTTAAGTTTAATAGTTTGATCTAAGAAAACTGGAAAAATTGGGACCATCAGGGCAAGGGCTGCGGACAATCCAGATATCCTTCGACCATGATAACTGCGAAATGATCATTCAAGATAGGTAATGTTCTATCATCACTAGCAACGCCAATAGGGAGCTTGATGGCAACACATGGGTATACATCGTGACCCTCCACTTCACTAATACGAACATTCGATCAGCTCTGATTTGAGCATTGCTACTACATACAATTCAAGAGTGAAGGTATTAGGAAAACTCCCCTCACTGAGTCCTAGGTCTGGAGGTGGATAATACACTGGAAAAAACCTTCAGTAATTTGTCGGGGTCATCCCAATGCGCCTTTGGGGATCTTAATGTAAGTAATGCCGAAGCGCTTTGTCAGACCAGTAGACTCACAAAATGATTGCTGCCAGGAATTGAAACGGTATTCAGGGGGCGCCGCTTTACACCAGGGATTTTCAGAACGTTCTCTCCTAGTTCCTTCTCCAACTTCCAGAGACCAGATATAACACCCCATATTGTCTCGTCACACCATACCAGATCGACTCGCGTCGTAGGCCATACGTTATCAGAAGGAAAGAATGCCTTCTGCCTGATGTCGTTCATTGCTATCGCAGCAGAAGCTTGCTTAATAAAGTGCTCGTCTGATCGCGGGCCGCCTGTGGGATCAAAGAAACTGGCGATATCCTCCACAGAAAATGTTGCACTGGATGGAGGGCGGTGGGGAGATGGGTGAGATGCCAGCCCAGTAAAATCCTGGGTATCGATGCCGGAATGTTTAAAGTACCCAGAGATCCATGAGACGAAGGTGGAATTCTTTTCGGCAGCAGGAATGGCAGGATCAAGGAGGGGATGATAGCTCTTTGGGGAAGCAGCATATCCAAGAGAAGATTCTGTATTAAAATTACTTTGGCCCAAACTACCGTGTTGTCAAACAAAAGAACATTACCATAGATGATGTAAGTCTTTAAGTAATGCTTCAATCGTCCTACTACATCTGGAGGGAAGTCTGCTGCCAAGGCCATAAAAGCAAGGCCTTGCAAACTTCCCAAGGACCATCCACACAGGGCGACGCCACCTAGTTTCCCATCAGCACTCGGTTTGGGAATCGCTTGTTCTTGGATAAATTTGTCCATAAACACGGCAATTTCTTTGGCTCTGTCACCCAAAAATCGGATCATATCATCAGCACCGCCCTGAGTTATAACATCAAGTTCATTTTGGCTGGACGGGGTTGATCCTGGGTAATCGCGACGAGTTATTGCAACAATTCGAAGATTGTATGTAAGAGCGAGTGGGAACAACCGTTTAAAAACGGGGGAGTGGAATGAAAAACCATGTAGAATAAAGATTGTTACATATGTATCATTGGGGAGTGGACCACTATCGAGGTAGTAGAGGCTTGTGCCTGCATCATTGACAGTTAAAGTGGGCATTATACAGGATAGTCTTCTTGGGTGAAGTCGATTTCAATCTTGTTATGTATGTCGAAAGTGCGCAGAAGTTATTTTATTTTATTATGTAAGTTAAGTTCATGCCATTGCTTCTGAATCATATAAATAAGTGTACACGCCACCACTCTCATCTCTAGAAATTCCAAAAACAACAATAACCCGCACGCACGCAGCCAATTGTCATGGTTCAGAGCTGATTACGACACATCCCATAAAACCACATTATCCAGTGCAGGACCAGTTACGACTGCGAAGAGTATATATGAAGTACACCGCTGCCCGTACCAGCTTGCCAGAGAAAATTCATGCACGAGTGGTTGACCGAGGGGAACACGTCATTTCAAAGGAACAATGGCCCCTCAAGTCGAAACCAAACCCTTCCCGCACCACTTCTCCCCGGCGACAATGACGCAAGTCTCGTTATATTTACCATCTTCGCTTGTGGTTTTTATCATCTCAAAACAGCTTGCGTAGCTGCTCATTATCCATACCAACGCCGCGATGTCCTGCCCTGGTAGTGGCGAGTGAGATCCGATGGGCGGGAGACTCAGAGTGCAGTCGAAAGGCTAGCCAGCCAGACTTGAGAAGGGAACGTAAAAGCTCCCCGCTGTAACTTATTAGGTATGTGAATGCAATTTTTAGATTTTCCAATAAGGACTCGGATACATCGAGACAGTGTCCATCCGTACCCGTTGGTCAACAACAGTAGCACCGGAAATAACCCCCACTCCAAAAATTTTAAGGAGCCTTAATAGAGGCTTATTTTATACAAACTCCAATGGTCGTCCATTGGATCCTTATAAGAGTTAAAATTGTTTTTAATGATCTAAACGGTGGATGGGGAGTGATCGGGTAGCTATCATATTGCTAAATATAAACTCCTTCAATTTTGTGCAGTCCAGTGGGATCTTGAATCCCTTATCCATCCTGTAATTGGACAGAGCATGATACGATTCAGAATCCACAATACTGCTGGATGTGGTTGCAGGATATAACATCACATAAAACATGTGCCTGAATTAGAAAATGAGATCGTATCTCTTAGATGAGCCACAATTGAGGTACACGCTTCCTTGGTCCGGCTGCTCGCTGCGTGTGGACTCCCTTGTCCAGAATCCCCTACAAAAATGAGACGGTTGTGCACTTCTTGACACGAACCCCAACACGCGAAGCCCAGCGAAACGTTCTCCTTCCACTCACAATCCGCTGTGAAGCTCCTCTCGGGCCCCGAAATGATACCGGAATTGGTTCGCTACGGAGACTCCACCTGCCGGGCAGGCTGAAAGTGGGGAGGGAAAGCGTAAGAGACTCACGGGTAGCCAGGCGACGCTGCCGCTCCAAACGATAACCTATACTTAAAGAGGGAACCCCGAAACTCGCTGTCTCTGGCCCAATTTGATGTATTTAAAGTTACGGTGGTATTTACAATCGACCCTCACAGACCAAACCGGGTACTGTTCATGCGTGATTTTGTTTGGGCTTGGCATAAGGACTGTTTGTTACCTTACGCGGCCAAGTGCTTCGTCTATTTTCTGGGGGGGGGTATCTCGTTGGTGATCAGCCAAAGGAATTATCTCACCAAAATCACATGCCGGTGTTGGATGTTATACATCATCGTGGGATGAATGGAAGCTGTGATGAAACCACCACCAATACCTTCAGATCGAAAGCACACTACGACTCACTCAGGGTATGTACCCTACAGGGCTATTTTATTAATGGGAGGATTGCAATTCATTTGTCTTCTCGATGATCAATGGCTCCTCGCGAGTATATCTCATCGGACCGAGGCACAGAGGGAAAGAGGCAAGAATGCACGATGTCTAGTGCGTAAACAGAACAGGGATGAGGCTTCGTGTAAATGCAACCTCACAGTCTGCATTTCAAGCTATGCAGTAGCAAATCACTTGGCCCCTCCAACTCGCACGTGAATCGGTCAAATCATCAAGAACAGTTTGACCTCTGCACCAAGTGTCAAAGACCGTAGGATCTTTATCTTACACGAGGCAAAGCGAGACGTATTGAATACTCTGGAAGAGGCGAGAGAACACGTTTACGGGATCTCATATGGCCAAGCTGATCGGTCCCCCTAAATATGATGAGAAACTATCAAGACACATGATCGTCACTTCGATGATTCCTGTACTGCTAGCATAGCCTGGTATAGACCGTGTTGTTCCCCGAGCTGATAGGTCAACGTCCTCTGAGCCAGCAAGGTCGGACCTGTCGGAGGAGAAAGCTCGAGCTACATCGCGAGCAATTACTGGCGCCGGACAACGATTTATAAGAGAGGACATACCAGGGAAATGATGTCTTCAAGAATATGTGCTTGGCCAGCAGCAACGCCCTTGAAACCCGCATAATTTGCATTTACGATGTGTACGTGGAAGTGATCTTCAGCGAAGAAGTGTCAATGCCATTTTTCAACGAACTAGGGTTGCAAAAACTTACAATATGATGGTTGATAGTGAATGTAAAAGCGAAGATCACGTTCGCCGTCTAGACCCCACTTCTCCGTTACTACTCTGGCAGCTTCTCTCCGGATGGACTGTAGCATAGGAATATGTTCTTTAGTAAGCTCGCGGAGTGTTTTCGGGGACGGCGAATGTACTATGGCGACAAGGTATAAAGATGCCAATGTTTTGAGGTCCCATTTCATATCTGGGATAATAATGAAGCCAGTTTCGGGAGATACATCTTCGTAAAGGATTTTATGGACTTCGACTTTGTGCGATAGTATGTTATAGACCCTTGAGGATAATCGGTCAGCTAAAGCTAACGGCACAGAAAAACGGCACACCATTCAAAGCGAGATCGTGGAAGACTTGCGATGTAGGGCAGAACGACGGTTCGATAAATTTCTGGGGTTTCAGTAACCATCACTATTCGCTGCTTCGAGTACTAAGAAATTATTCAAGTCTTTAGTATGCTTTCCGTTGTAGAAGAGTGAATCTTACTTTGCGGATGTGTAGATCTGTAGCCGGAAATATAATGTTGATTTTGACATCTGGAATTGTCACACTGGGTGCTAGCCAACCGAAAAGCCAATGATACTGTAAGGGTAGCAATAAGTTAACATATACGGTCACATCATAAGACACCAGACTACAATATCATTGGCTTCTATTGGCCTGACTCGCTCCAGCAGTTCTTGGAACACGGTGTTTGCAGAATCAAGGGGGAGATGTGTTTTATGCAACGAGATGATGGCAGGTGCATACGAATTTGCATTAGCCACATCTGGGAGTTTCCCTAAAATATATAAAGAATGAACAAGTGGATCTGTTTTTCAGCAAAATATGTGGCATTAAGGACGTGTTTCGTGGATGGTCAAAGGCACGGGAATACCATCGTCTAACACCCTTTCGAACTGGAATTTTCGAAGCAATTCGATGTCTATTTCGCGTTGCATAGATGGATCTTGAGCTGGAGTTCTAAGGGCGCGCGACGATCGGGCTTTGACGCTCGTCGACGAATCGATATTAATCAAGGTACACGGTGTATGCACCAGGAATTAGTGATATGGATTAGTAGGATGATTTGTAGAGTAATATATTAGAGATGCAGTGCATTGATGCCGAAATCAGAGGCTGCCGAGGTGACCTCCTAAAAATATTTGCATGTGAATTAGTTGAAGCAGGGGTAGATAAGAGGAGTAATATTGAACGTTAACCGATTCCAATGCGCATTCAACCCCTCCGATTCCGCACTCCCACCCCCAACTTCTCGAACAGCACCGCTAGACATGCCCTAAACATGCGTATACCACCCGCTTTAGGGTTAAGTCACGTGCACAGAACCTGAGAAATCATTAGCTCGCAGTAGCGCGCAGTTTGATTGTAATTACAAAGGGTAAGACAACCGACCCTCGGCATCAGAGGCGTACTCAAAAAAACTGCCGCCCGTCGTGGATAGTTGGAATAGGCGCCAACGCAGCCGTGTCTGCGTGGCCCCATCTTTAGACGCCCTGGCTCTTGTTCTTCCGCGTTTCTTTCTCTCCACTTCCACATAGCTCTCCAACTTCCAACTTTTCAACCCCAATGGCCGCCGTGCTTGACATTGAGCAATCTGCTCCTCCCCCACCCAACTCCACCGCAATTATGAACTTTGAAGAGCTCTTCAACATAGAACTCTTCGGCCCTTCTTCCTCTTCTCAGTCAAGACAGGGCTCTCCTTCATACGCAGCCTCCACCTCACCAAGCTCAACCTTTTTCTCCTTCCCACCCGTGACTCCTCCAACAACCCAGACGGATGCCTTCGACCCAATGATCACTGACCCTAACATTGACCCATCCCTGTACGACCAGTTTTCCCTTCCTGACGCCGGTTTCGACGATGCCATCGGAATGAGCGCCACGAATGGCTCCTTGAGTGATGCTGGAACGTCCCCGGCCTCTTCGACACCCTACGACTTCTTCGGCTCGTATTCTGGCGCTGCTAGCATCTCAAGCCCAGATACACCCCCCAGCGCTACTTTCCCACCCGAGAAATTTGACATGAATGCAATAGACCCTAGGCTTGCTATCAAGCCAGCTGCTGTCGCTCAAAAGTCCCAGCCACAACAGCATCGCAGCCGGCCTGAAGAAGACTCAGACGAGTCGGAGGACGATGGCGAAGAGTTGATCAAGCCGGTCAAGGCCGGTGGCAAGGGCAAGGGCCGCAAAGGCACTGTTGCATCTGGCGGCGTTGTCAAACGGACTTCTTCTGCTGTCACTTCTGCCTTGGCGTCCAAAGATAAGAATGATGATGATTGGAGACCCAGTCCAGAGGAGTATAAGAAGATGAGCAGCAAGGAGAAGCGTCAACTAAGAAACAAGATCTCCGCGAGAAACTTCCGCGTTCGTCGTAAAGGTGGGCTATCTGTATCCCGCATAGACCCTGTGGCTAATGGTTTCACGCACAGAGTACATCACCACACTCGAAGGCGACATCGCAGACCGTGACCGCCTCATTGAAGCTATTCGGGAAGAACTCGGATCTACCAAACTTGAAAATGATGCTCTTCGTCAGGAAGTCGATGCGCTCAAACGTGCCATGCTCGAGGGCCGTGCCGACGCCGACCTTCCCCCGCCCGCACCGCTCTCCTCCCTCCCCGCAGCCACCAACACCAAGCGCAGCACCCGCACCAGCACACTCTCCAAGCCCAACACCCAAAAAGACCTCCCGACAAGTCCGCGCGCTTCCGCTTCCCGTGCATTCTGGGGCGGCAGCAATGCCCCTTTCGGAGCGGGTGGAATCACCCCCGTGCACGCTACGCTCGTGCCCGAGTTCCCCGGCGCGTTTGCGGAGGACCACACGCAGCAACACCGACAGCAGCGTGAGCAGGAGAATATCAATCCTGCGCTTAATCTTCCGCACTTTGGTGGGTTTGGTACGACGACGCCGAGTCAGAAGTTGCCGCCCTCGCCGTTCCAGCAGCGCGATCTTGGTGCGAACTTTGATGTGTTTGCGGATATGACGCCGTTTACGATGAAGAGCCTCGATGCGTACCGTATGCAGTTGTGGGGGCGAATGGCGCGCGAGGCGGGGCAGAAGCAAAGGGTGGGTGGTCAGATCCCTGGGTCTTCTTTGGCGAGTGCGATGCGACCTGCGTTCTTTACTTCGCCGGCGCAGAAGGACGAAAATCTGGTGCCCAAGTTTGCGAGCCCGACGTTGGCGGCATTGTTGTCGGGGAAGAGCATTGCGTCTTCGTCATCTTCTGTTGCTGCTGCTGCTTCGTATCATTCTTCGTATCCCACGCCTCCCTCGTCACCACCGCTTTCCCGCGCCACTACCACCACCGCCGCCGCCGCTGCAGATCTTCAACCTCAACATGCGCTTCTTGCCTCGCTCGCGAGTCAGACGCTCCTTTCCCGTCTGGGCTCTGCGTTCTGGGATGCATTTGCGAAGCCGGTGCCGTCCTCATCCTCATCCTCGTCTGTGCCGTCATCGTCAAAGGCGGCAGCGGCAGGCGAGTGGGACCACGAGAAAGTCCAGCGAGTGCTCGAGGGCAAGGCCGTCGTGCGCGTTGTGGACGTGGATGATGCTCTGCAGAATAGCATGAAGGCGTTGTCGCTGGGGGGTGCGAGTGTGAATGCGAGTGACAAGGAGCCGGCGTCGGCGTCGAATAATGCGAGTGGGGGTGTCTTTTCGAGAACGTGTGCGGCTGTCATTGGGAAGAAATGAAGATGTGGATTCGGATCGGTGGTGCTGGTGCCATCGTTTGAATCTGTGGATATGACAAAAAACACTGGAGTAGCGGTGGTGGTGGTTTTTGGTTCTGAAATGTTAGTCTTGGGTTTGGTTCTTTTTCTCCTATGCCTTGCCTTACATGGTTTTTGTCCGTTTCACCCCCTCTCCATCTCCCGACTTTCGCTATCCCCTTTGCTTGTCTGATGTTCTCGCGCGCGCGCCACCTTCTCTTACCTATCCTCTCAGCACTATTCGCTGTTTTACTGCTTCCTACTTCCTACTTCCAAATCCTACTATCCTATCTGTTGTCCTCCTACCTACCTAGTCTCATCCTGTCCATTCAAATTTCCAATCATCTCCCCCTGCCTATATTTCGCTGTATGTGATTCCTCATTGCTGCATCTCGTCACGCGCCTTAGTCACAGCGACGGTTTGCAGCTCAAGCCCGTACGTCCCACGCTCGAATACCTTGTATGATAATAAATGGTCACGATATTATTTTCTTTGATGTGGACTGAGGCATTTTTAATTCTGGTGACAGCCGATAGTGTGACACTGTGGCGCATGACAACTGATATATATGAAAATGATGGGAGTGTATGACGCACAGTATTACTTCCGCCGTAAGACCCATATAGCCAATAACAACCACCACGATACCCCTTCTAGTCGTTCATCGGTAACCCCAGAGGAAAGAGAGCCGACTGCCAGGCTATATATAAGTCTAGGCTTTGATTTGACTTTGATGGGATAAACAGAATTTCCGCTTAGTCAAAAACTAGCTGATCGTCTGGGTACGTTTGACGACCTCCTTCGCCCCCCAAAACGATCCCTTCTTCGACCCCCCTAACACACACACACTCCCATGGAGATACGGCCAACAACGCCCAATTATGCCAGCCAAACTGGCAAATTTTATTTAGAACACGGCTCGGAGCCTTCGACCAGAGCCTGTTCTCCGTCCCCTGCAGCACCAGCTCTTCCGGCACCTGTGCCCACGGCGGCCCCCCCACCACCACCACCCGCGGCGCAAGTCGTCAGCGAAAAGCCCGCCGAGGTGGCTTATGAGCCGAGCAGTGCCGGCATCCTCCCGGACGATGTCTACGAATCCACACTGGCGTGGTGGAGGGTTGCGATACGGCGGAGGCTGGTGGAGAACTTGAAAACGGAGAGCGGGGTGCTCGCCGCGATGCAGGTGAGCCGCCGCCAGCCAGCGCGGGCACACGTGTGTGCATGTGTGTCGTGTGGGTTTTTGTGCTGAGGTTTTTTGCGCGCGCGCGTGTGCAAGACGCGGGTGCGGACAGATTGGCTGGATGCGTACTTTGTGTATACCTCCACGCTGGGGACACACACGTTCTTCATGACGCTTCTGCCCGCCTTCTTTTTCTTTGGGCATGATAGGACTGGTCGAGGGTAAACAGCTCGCAGCACTTGGCGTATCAATTGTCTGACTGTCTCTCGTCTACACAGGCTGGTCACGGTGATAGGCATGGGTGTATACTGGTCGTCCTTCATTAAAGATCTCTTGTGCTCCCCCCGCCCCTTCTCCCCGCCCGTCACCCGCCTCAGTACGTTCTCGCACCACCTATCGCTCTCCTTCCTGTAACTGACGCGCTTTGCCAGCCATCAGCAACCACCACCTCGAGTACGGCTTCCCCTCCACACACTCGACAAATTCCATATCCATCATCTTGTACATCCATACCCTCATCTACCGCTTCTACCTCACAGGCGGCATAACGTCCACTGCTCTGTATACCGTGCAGATCATGCTTGCATGGTATGTGTTCAGCATCATATACGGCCGCCTGTACTGCGGCATGCATAGCTTTACGGACTGTACGGTCGGCATGATTGTGGGGGCGGCCGCCTGGGCGGCTTACTGGGTCATGGAGGATTGGCTGGAAGAGTGGATTGCGAATACTGGCTGGTCACGTACGTTTCTTTCTTTTTTTTGCATTTGCGTGTCCTGGCCTGAGATTGATCTTTGGCTCGTAGTGCCCGTGATACTGTTGATTATGGGCAAGTTGTTTTTTTTTTCTTTTTTTT
The DNA here is from genome assembly GCA_015178975.1 of Hysterangium stoloniferum. Taxonomy (NCBI): domain Eukaryota; kingdom Fungi; phylum Basidiomycota; class Agaricomycetes; order Hysterangiales; family Hysterangiaceae; genus Hysterangium; species Hysterangium stoloniferum. The sequence goes on along the minus strand of WHVD01000159.1, from coordinate 71,197 downwards.
TCAGCCCTGGCTATAACTCATAAACTGACTTTGTGGTAATCCAGCGGTCGTGATGATCAACCAGCACCCGCAGCCTGTTGATGACTGCCCTTGCTTTGAGGACTCTATCGCGTTTGTGTCGTCTATCGTTGGCGTACTTATTGGCCAGTGGCACAGACACAACTTTGGCCTTCTGGCCGGTGAGATCAGAGTCAACCCTGTATGGGACACCTGGCCCAGCTGGCTCTTTTACTGCAGTGTCAAGCTCTTCTTCGGTAAGATATCAATCACCTCGCATCCCATGCCACCCATCACTCACTCACCCCTCAGGCGTCCTCACAATATTCACCTGGCGCCTCACGGCAAAATCCCTCCTACACATGATCCTGCCTCCCATCTACCGTTCCGCCGCCCTCCTCGTGACGCTCCCCACGCGGCGCTTCTATACCCCCGCGACGGACTACGAGCACGTCCCGCCCGAGCGTGGCATGTTTCCTATCCCGAGTGTGATTGATCTGCCGAGTGCGGCGGGGATGAGTACGACGCGTTCGTCGCGGTCGGGGCTGAAGTTGAGAGGGGGGCTTGGGAACGGGAACGGGAACGGGAACGGGAGATGCCTGGAGAAGGACCGGCTGGCGTTTGGTAATGGTAATGGGAATGGGGGCGGGGGCGGGGAGAGCGTGCATGGTCATGAGGCGCCTGGGAGGAAGCATTATGATGCGGATGGTGAGCGTTTTTGGGCTTTTTATTATGGCTGCTGCATTATTCGGCCTGTGGACGGCTTTCTGACCCTGTGTTGCTTTTTTTTTTTGTTTGTAGTGTTGACCAAGATGATTGTCTACGCTGGAATTGGGATGATCGCATCGGAAGGCGCGCCCGTTGTATTTGAGCTGTTGGGCTGGTAAAGGAGAAGGACGGGGGGTTATTTATCTCGCTGGTGTAGTTGTACCGAAAATTTGAAGGTATATAGAAAGCAGTGGCGCAAGGGATGTACTAATCATGGTCTCTTTGGGCAACTTGATTCGTAACATATAGATCGTTGTTTCTCATTTATTGTGTATCGTATTTACAATCGTTTAATTATTATAAACGTGTCGGATGGCATTGACACGATTAATCTTGGCTTCATATTCGATATTTACTAGCGATCAAACTGTGAGCGAGTGGTTCTCCAATCAACACATCTTAGTAAAAACAGTGAAAGGGCCTAAAATCGATAAATATGATCTGAAAATGTTATATAGAATGCCATATTGCATATTTCTACCAAGCAATGTTTCAACAGTCAAAGTCAAGCTGGGAGCGAAAATCCAAGTTGCACGTCCGATCACGCCGAGAGCCGGGCTGCAATCGATACCCCAGTATCGTTTCACTACTAGCGCGGTTCGGCTATCTTAGACTGATTGTAACTATATCTAGGCGATCTAGGTCATCTATGTAGCTGCCCTAACTTGCCGTAGATTTTTCCAATTCCCTTATGAGAATTTGAAAAGCACTCAAAGATTTTTTTTTTTTTTTTTTTTTCATTATATCGCTCTTTATCTAATTATGACGAAAGGTATATTTTAATAATTTTGTTAAACCTGGGGGGGGGGGGGGGCACCCGTGAAAGGGTTCTGTTTTTAACACTTGTTCTCATTCCCTCTGACTTGCTGGGCTCTCCCTGTCCGAGACGTTGCTCTCTGCCGCTCGTTTTAGCCCGTACATCAATCTCCCTCATTGTATTGGATCCCTTCAGTAATTCAACCAAGACACTGAATTGCCGTTAAGGAACTTGCCGTCCGATGTATCTGCTCTCTTGAAGCTCATTAATCAGGTAATGTTTTGGGGTTGATCATAGACTATCAGGAAAATCCAAGAGTGACTAAACCTACTACTTAACGTCTACTTACCATGCTTAATGCCCGTTAAGTAAAATAGGTGCAAAATTAAGCAGAAGATCCTTCCTTCAAGTAGTTCGGAGCTCCGGGTTATGTTGAAATTTACAGCCAAGTCTACAATGCTCTTCATTCTTTGCACATACTTGAGTTAACTAAATGCAAGCCGGTCTTGTATTGCGGCGAATGCGTGGACCTATTGACCAACTAGTCTGATGATTACATCACCTCATGCACATCCACACCATCCAGTTCAACAAGACAGAAGCCATCTGCAGCATTCTCAAAAGCCCCAAATGTATAGCATCGGGCTCTTCATGAAATCCCCATCGCCAATAGCAAGAAGCTGGCTATTTAAACGAAGCAAGAGACAAGTGCAAATTCAACGTCTCCTTGGAGTTGATCCGTCGACCACTTGAAAGGATGACCGGGTTGGTAACCGAGACCGATAGGAAAAGCCTGTCAAGGTACCAAGAAAGGAAGTTTTGTTGATAATGAATGTATCGTAAGACTTCATGCAATGTATTGCATACTTTGAAAAGCGTCACTGGACCAAGGTCAAGTTTTTGGTCGCCAGGCTTATGTTAAGTTTTCGTGGTGCTGTTCCTAGACTGTATAACTTTCCGTTTGTCTGAGTGAGGTGGCAGTACTCGTTGTAAACGGATAAGGACTAAATAAGTACAAATAGACCTTATGTAACCCATAGTACGCGGTGAATCCCCAATGCTGCGACCCGAGCCCTAATGCTCGCAATCCGTCGCTAACCCGAAATCCCAGAAAAGTCAACAGCTTACATACCTGGTCTGCTGGCTAGCGGTGTTGAAAACAAAACATGTAAAATACCGCTCGCGCCATGAACCCGGACGCGATGGTGTGACCCCAGATGTTGCGGTTAAAGCATATGTCTCTACTCCCGCTGTTGCCACCATTAGCTCCGGGATATAGCTAAATGAATTCCACGACTCAGAGCGTGGGGACACACGGTGCACATTTTCACCGGATTCACGCTATATATACCTCATGTGGCTGGACTATTCTACATCGCTCCTATTGCGGGTCGGATTTAACATTTGCAAGGAGACGAACAAATATGAATCTTCACCGAGTCTAGAAACTCGACGGTTGGTCCCCTCCCCCATCCCGATATTCATTCTTAGAGTTCTCGATTTATAGGTGCGGGAATCTGGGGGACAAGAATTTTCAGGTAAAGTCATTCAAGTCAGGCCAACAGGAAGTGAAAATTTATCACATTATCTACGTGGAGTCTCACAGTAATTAATGAGCTCGCTGGACGAAATAGAAAGTATGCCAATGCGGAGCCGGACGCCCCACTGTAGGAGGGGAAATAAAAAAAACTGATTTTAGGCTTACGTCTGGAATCACTATTAGGATCTCTATCGCTCGATTGTGTAATATGTCTTTGACCTTGAGTGGGTTGAAGTGACGGTGGTAGGAAGGGTGCTATATTAAGACACTTTGCTTGTTTGATGAGATGGTATGTCATGTGATGGGCGTGAGTTACTGCTCTGTTGGCTTTAACCACTTGCCATCTATATCACCACCTTTTTCGAATGTGCTCGTTGAATGAAGACGCCTCATCGTTACTCCAGATTTCTCGTGGTTCATCTCCAACTCCCATTCAGCGACTTCCTCCTGAACTACTAGGAGAGATATTCATCTACTGTCTTCCATCGCCCACTCGGTTTATTCATTTGCAGCTGCACCCCTCCTATTTCTCCGTGTCTTGCGTTATTGGGGCGAAACAGCTGTAGGAAGACCGCGGTTATGGCAGGATGCCAACATGGGCCAGGGATTTAAATTGGATCAATGCCGTATCTTCCAGATGTGGCTTGATTACTCCGTATCGCTCCCATTCAGATTTACATTTTATATCACCATGGAGCGAGATCTGGCGAAAAGGTATATGGACATTGTCCTCGACAATATCCATCGAATCCCAGAGTTGAGAGGAGCGTTTCCCTCGTGGTTCACTGAATATCTCTATCTTTCGAAGGGATAGGCTGCCACTGCATGCATCATTCTTGAAAGAGATGTCTATCACAGGGTGGGACAAGTTACCTGAACCAATGGAAGTGGCTTTACGCAAGCTGGGGGATCATTTAATGTGCCACAACTCGAGATATTGCGGCTGAACGGCTGTCGGTATCTACTCGCATTTCTAACCCTTGACCCTACCCGCATTCGAGAATTAAACGGTTTGGCCGTCATGGAAATTGCGGTGTTTAATGGACATGAGCACTTTGTCGACGTTGGTAAACATCTAGCTGCGCGGGCTACAATTTATGCTTTATTATATTCTCGATACAAAAGGCCTTCTTATTCCTAATAGGATATATATCCCTACTTTGCGTTATATCGGTATTCAGATGCTCTCCGGGTACGATTCGTACGAATTTCTCTCCGCTCTCAACGTTCCAAACGCGTCGAAGAGCTTGAAACCATGTGCCATCCGGGGGAATCCGATGTTGGGCTGTTCCTCTCCGCACTAATGGGTACTGGGTACAAAGAGCGTCCCCCCAATCCAAAAGTTGTCACTGCGCGCGGAGACAGCAAACGCAAAAAGTTTAACCATTTTTTTCTTTGTTACGAACAGCGAATGGACACTACGGTATATGGATATTCAAGTTGGGACACAAAATTCCCCTTACTCCAAACATTGGAATTTAACCACTGTATAGTGAATGCCGAGACCATCACGATATTGACTTCTCGACCATTAACTCCCCGAGAGCTCTTGTGCCCGTCGCTTTCCATTAAGGATGATTAAGTTCATGGGAAGTCGCCACTTCAGGGTGGATGCTACCCTCCATGGAAACATCTGGGGTGAATGGTTCGGCTCTTTCCAAGGTTTGACCGACAAGGAATTGTCCTGGCCGATTCAATTCCGACACGTTTCTCTGGGCATGTTCGATATCATTGTTGTCAAAGGTGAACAGCCGTATAATTTGTGTTTCACTTGGTGGTTTATTAACATGCTATAACCAGAAGCGGGCCCCATGACTAAAAGTGTCTTTGTGAGACAGCGGGGAGAAGCCAACTCTGTTGGATAGCATTTTGGTACTTGAGCAGTAACATTCGCTGTCTGAACTGAGACTTCCTTATAATATTCAAAATATATAGCCATAAAATTATTATAAATCTCATAATATAGCCAAATACAAAGGCACAAATTTTATCAAAAATGCAGACAGATACAAATAAGTGCCCAGATTATATATTACATTAAAATGATTATTCGAATAGTTGACCTCATAATAATACATAGGGGCAGATGCTGTGACAATGGAAAGGGTAGAAGAATTAAAAACGGGAGGTTCAAGCTCTGGATCCAATGGAGTGCGAAGCATGGCTGGTTCTCCTTCTCGGCGTGTTCGAAGTCAGCGGTCTTTTCCCTCTACTAGTCGCCCGGGTATGCCCAGTAACTTTAGAGTGCTTTTTTCAGTCTCTTGAGGCACTCGGGGTGGCTTGTATTAATGACGTCAATTTCGTCCATAAGACTGTTAAATTTTTGATTCCCGCTCCAGCACTCATTCGCCCTCCGCGTTTGGGTGTTTGTTCGGTGCCCGTTCGGACAGTAAACTGATCGGCCGATATGTGACAATGACGTGAATTAGTGAGTTGATATCAACCCTCACCCCACTTGAGATTACACAAGTCTAGCTCTGGACCATACTGGGTGAATGTCGAAAAGATTAGATCTTTCCAGATCACACAATGTGAGTCGGGATTCGACGGTGAAGCAAAAGAGAACTTGGAGAAGGCGTTCAAGAATGAATCACCAACGAACAGCCTTAGTTTCCTTAGGGGTAGTATTATTGCCATGTTCAGTTAATACAGGGCCCACTATATCTATATAACATACCTGACTCCTGTGGTGAAAATGGACTCTCGTTTATTGCCCAACGTCTGCTTTAGATTTATCCATTGTTGCGACTGTGTTTTTGTGCCACCGTCGCAACCGATCCACCTTCGAGCAATGTTACTGGTTTAATATTAATTTTAGCTCTCCGTTTGTTAATATTGTAATTGATGGAGGGGAGTCTCCGGGAACTGCTCGTCTGTCCCTTATAAAACCGGGGTTGTGGGCCGCAACAAATTTCATAAATGCCCCCGGCAGCTCGCGCGCCACCCCCCCCAGTCTTGGAACATCAAAACTTCTTCGGACTTTGGCATGACAATGCACTACTGCAATCCAAGATAAAGCCGACCTAGCCCAGCGAGTACTTTACTTATTTACAACAGGATTGAATCCAGAGAAACCTACTTGGCGTCTGGCAAGTAGTCAAAACTATAGACATGAATTTATTTGAATCGTTGAAGTCTTAGTACAAATTAATTATTTGTTCCACAGATGCCGCCCTTGTGGTGCATGTGCCCGATCAATTGATGAAATACTAGATGATGGTTACAGAAGCCGATATCCCAGGGAAATCCTACCGCAAAAGTGAAGGCTGATGCGCCATTAACCCTGTTGTGCATAATCAATGAATTCCCTTTGTCAGACGTAAGATCACCACTCACACAGCCACCACCACAACCACCACCGCAACCACTGCCACAAGCTCCATCGGCACTACCATCACCACATCCACCGCAGCCGCCACCGCAGCCGCCACCGCAACCACCACAAGCTCCATCTGCACTACTGCCGCTACATCCACCACCACAGCCACCACCACAGCCACTACCACAAGCTCCGTCTGCTTTACTGCCACCACAGCCACCACCACAGCCACCACCGCAACCACTACCACAACCCCCATCTACACCACCGCCATTACATCCACCACAACCAGATGCGCCGCATCCCATACCACATGTGCTGGCTGTGCCTCCGTGTCTGTGTTCCAAGCAGATGAGATCCATCATTAGCCAACAAATTCAAATGTGGATTGCTGTTGGCGCTTACCCGTACGAAGGCGTCACCGAGACACCCCAGTATGGATAGTAGTAGTACCCATACCCATCGGAGGGGTCCTCCCGCTGATCATGATCTCCCCACTTCTCATTCTGTTTCGCCAGCAAAGCACGCCACGCATCTCCAGCAGCGCCTTTCTGCTCCCTTGAATTCTCTAGAGCTGCTAACGCCCAGGGACCTCCAAACTGCACTTTATGCTCGCAGGGATGGAAACCATCGGCTTCGTCTTCTATGCTGATGAGGTCTGGGCGATTATCGATGGGAGTAAAGGCTGGAGGAGGGCCCTTGTCTTCCCAGACGATGGGGCTGAGCGAAGTGATGAATCCACTCACGCGGGATTTCTGGTCGTATTTGGGGACACGCCCGCATCCATTATATGGCACCCCAAAACGATCTCTCCAGGCCTTCGCAGTGAGGTCGTAGGCGGTAGAGAGTGTCTTTGCCTCGATACTATCATCGTGGTTTGGAGTACGCCCAAGGAATGCCATGGTATCGCGCCTATACTGTGATCCTTTAAGCTGATGAGAATGCCATGATAAGTCCTATCAAGCAGGGAGTCAATTCCTGTGTGTTTCGGAAGTTATTTTACCTACAATATCCTGTGAATGCGATCAGAGATCTGGACGAATGACTTTTGTAGATGCTCACCAGAGTAGGGACATAGAAAGTGCTAGTGGTGGCTTCCATCAAATCAAGGAATGCATGGTATCTCGCCACCGAACGAACAAGGGGTGCCAAATCCTCAGCACGGTCAAAGCGATTAGGCTGCGTCCATCCAAGGCCAACCATCTTATCTATGAAACCTTGTTGGCGGAGGACTGCACCAACCAGATCTATTGATGCCAACCCTGAATGGCTATATGCGGCAGCAAGGCGCTGTATCCTGGTGATATGTTGGCACTCGGAAGAATATATCTTTGTTAGAAGGAGGTCCCTCACCTAGGAAGCGGTTTGACTCCCTCAGCGTCCACAAACTTGGGGCGTACGGAGGAGTGGAGCTTGGTTAAGAGTGTGTTGTAACTGTAGCCGAGCCCAGTAGCCAGTCGCTGTGCTTCTTCCGCGATCTCGATCGGTAAAATTGATTTATCCATTTTAAAGAGATCGTCAGAAGTCTGTCTTTCGGTCATGTTCTGGACATGAGGCAGGTCGATCACAGAGTGGACGTACCGCAAAGAGCCTCTTAATGAATCCATCGGCAGCAGTGACGTCAACGACACCAGTCTTCGGATCGAGCAATGTTTCGCTATCATGAAGGTGAGTGTCGCTGTCGTTCGATGTGAAATGCCATTTACGAAAGATGAATCACGACCCCTGCCCGTTTCTTTGCTAGCTCCAAAGCAAATCTCTTGACACCGATGCTCTCTTTGGTGAACGGGTTTCTGCACCGCTCGCAAAGATGTTCAAATCTGGACTGGGTAAAGCCTTTGTTGTCAGCTGCCACCAATTTTACCAGGTAATTTGGAACCAGGCAATGTGGGCAGGGGATGGGCTGAGATAATGTGTCGGAATGGTTCATAATGAGAGGCGGTGTGAAGGGCATGGATGTTGTGCACTCGAAAAATTCTTGGCGTTCGGCAGAAGGAGTAAATGGTATGAGGGTTTGTGGGTCGATCAGAGACGAAATAAGGGATAATGACATAGTTCTACATAGAGGATCTAACTCAGTCTTCGGACGGCTGAGATGAAAGGACAAAGGCCTTACTCGATAATTTGTAGGTTGGTGGCATAGGTTGAGTCCATGCGCATGCTATCCTCATAGTATGCTCGTGGATTCTGAGACAAGATAATATTCAGTAAAAATGAGACGATCATAGTCATGCACTTGCAAGAAGGTACGAGTGCCACACCATCACCACATCCAGTGGCGGGATAGCCGTTTCGTTGAAACCAGGAGTGCCCATGTCCCAGGGAGCTGCCGCCCATGCATAGAACCTACAAACGGCTTGATTCACATACACGATCCAGGCGAGGTGCGGATCCGTCGCCGCGATACCATCCCGTTGGGCTTGCACGTCCTGCTTGAGTTTATGAACCGCCCCAAGCAGGCGCAAGTGCGCTTGAAGTTCCGTCACGTTTACTCGCGGTTGCACTTTATGCCGTCCAATAGGGAAGCTATCGGGAAGCTCGGTTGTGTATCCAGCGCGTGCTAGTGGTACTTCTGCGTTCTGCAAAGTATTCTGCATTGTGGAGGTGTTGATGTGATGGGAGATAAGCATTGGGTAGGCGTCTCTGGTGGTTATCTAATAATAAAGGTACGGTTTGTTGAAATTTATTCTTGAGCACCTTTTCCTATCCCTTCATCGCCAAATCCCCAATCGTGATAAAATAGAGGTCGCAAGAAACTGACATCCTCATGTAAGCAGCCACCAAATCTACTACTGACGAACTTGAAAGGTATTTTGAGCCATGGAGTCAAGGTAAGGTGCTGATTTATTATAAGAAAATTCTCTCCTTGTTTACATGTCGATCTGTGATGCGAATTAAAATAATATACTGAATATATAACACTTTATGTGCCCACCTTACTGGCGGACACTAAATAATCCCAGATCTTACAGACAAGCTAGAACTCGGACTACAGCCGTTAGCCGTTCAAGCCGTATGTCCAGTCCAAAAAGGCGTAATAAAATGTAGGGTGCAGGTGCGTGTCATATATGGTATAGGCTTGCAAGGTTTCTTCGATAAGATGTCGCTGACTTCATGGTCACTAAATCGACAAGTTTATTCCCCTCCAAGCGTAGATCAAATAAAACCACTAACAGGGTTCCTTCAGGTCAAAAGCTTTGAAGGGTAGTGGTTTGCCTGTGCACCTCTCGACTGTCTTGAAATGTTGCCGAAAGTAAATAGAATGCCTCCCGTGTAGCTCTGTTACATTACGGACTGGCGAGTACGATTCCGTGGGGCATACAGGATATCATGTATAACGAGATGGTGACATAGTTGATGCTCACTTTTTTGGTATCTTGAGAAGGCCATTCAGCGACTTCCCTCCCAAGACGCTTGAATCATAATCAGTACATTGATAACTGACAACATGTATGTGTTTGACGATCCGAGACAGCATCATTACCACAATTTGGTTGTGATTAGATTCGGCGGAAACAATAGATAGAAAAAAAGAGGTTTAGAATACCATCCCAGACTATGCTCAGCGAGTGCTCCGTCCTCACAAACCGCCTTAGTTGAATTTGTTTATTGGTATATTCAGTTAGATTTACATTACAACCACCCCATAAAGGCACGTAAACCACTCTGGAGCGTGTAGATGGAGCTCCATACACTGACATCGCCTCTGTCAGTTTTTTTGCGATACGCCTGCATGACCCTCCTTTGTGGATTTATCGGATGATCGTGTGGACTGTGCAGTGGTAATTGCCTTCTTGGAAAAGAATTCCTCCAGTGGAATGTATGCTCCTATTTTCGGGGACGACACTACTAAGGCCGTTATACCCCAGGCTTACAAGGTACCGATTGTGTCTTACAACCATTTTTCGATCACCATGTCCTATATTTCTCGGCTGATTTTCTCGCCCTTGAATTTCATATAAGAACAGCCAAGCTTGCAAGGTCGTTGTGTTATACCTCAGTCGATTCACCCTGCGTGTACGTTACCCCATCTATTGTTCATATTCAACCATAGTATTAATTCATTATTTTCTTTATGGTAGATATTACATTTGTTACAGGTCACGTGGCTGAACCAAACCGAACTGAAAACCGATATATACAGCGTCACTGAGAAACTGTGTCGCACTGAAACTTTGAACTGAAACTGCGAACCTGAACTGAACCGACATATACAGCATTCCTTTGAAAACCTGTGTCGCACTGAAACATTGAACAGAAATCACACCAGCCGTACTAGTCGACTATGTCCACGCAACCAGCACTGTTTCAGCTCCCAGCTGATGAACGTTTCGACGGGAGCCGGTGGCACTCCTGGAAAAAGACGATTCTATCCACAGCAAATGCCTGTGGAGTACACGGCTATCTTCATGGAGATATTATGAAACCACAAATTTCGACGGCACAAACAGCGACAACCTATTGGGGGTCAATGACACCTACACCAGATGAATGGGCGCAACGTGATGCGTACGCGAAAGGTATGATCACTCTCAACGTCAAGAATCCTCTCGGCTTCGGAATCAAGTCAACACAGACCGCAGCAGAGGCTTGGGCCGCACTCACTACCACATACGACGCCGTTTCGGACATTCGCCGCCTCAACGCTGAAAACGCGCTGCGATCTATTAGACACGTAGACGGCGCCAACATAACATCCCACTTTGCGGTCCTTCGGGAGGCATGGGAGAGAGCAATTGGAGAAGGGAGCAAGATCGATGATTCTGAGTTCCGTATCATTCTCCTAGGGTCAATGCCTGGGGAATGGTCCATATATGTCAGCGCACTTTATGGGCAAAAGACATCAGCAGACGTCATCGCCAGGCTTACAATGCATGACGCGACAATAGCGCGCCATAGGAAAGCGACGGTACAGACCAGTCAGGCTTTGGTCACAACGCAGAAAAAGGCAGCATCCAGTTCACTTGTCTGCTCGAATCCAGTGTGCCTACGGACTGGGCATACCATCGACAAATGCTTCAAGCCTGGAGGAGGCATGGAGGGCCAGTTCCCGGACTGGTGGAGAAAGAAAGGAAATGCTCAAATCGCCCCAAAGATAGAACCGCAAACTCTTACTGCGAACGTTACACGCACACAGACCCCCACTGAAAACATCGCAGACATACCAACTGGGTCAGTAACGAGCGATTTCCATGCATTTGTGACTCAAGGGGACGAACCTACCCAAACTGGCACCCTCACGTACGCCAATTCAGCCGCGAGTGACCACTGTTTCGTGAACATCGCCGATTTCACGTCTTACAAATCTTTCGACGGCAGAGATGGCAGACAGGGGACAACCGCAATAGCAGACGGAACTTTTAGGATCCATGGAGTTGGAACGGTTGATAAAAAGGTGATCTTCGAGGGCAGAACAGTCAACATTAGACTTGTGGACGCCCTGCACACGCCTGATTTATCGCACAATCTCCTGTCCATTGGTCGTCTTGATAAAGCTGGCTGCCACTCGATCTTCGGGGGAGGGGGTGTAACTTTTGTCGACAAAGACGACAAACCCTTTATGCGTGGAAAGGGCATGGGGACCATGTACGAAGTGGATATCTACCCCATGGACATGCCAGTTTACTCCAATAACGACTTAGTTTCCGCAGAATCACAATGAGCGATCGCAATCAAGAATAACGGAGTTATTTGTGCGACTCATTCGCATGTGAACCGGTTGATATAGATACCTGGCATTGTCGTCTCGGTCATATCAACAACCTTCGGACGATTAACCGGATGCACCAACACACGATCGTTAACGGCCTCGATATCACACAACCCACACATCAACTTCCGGTATGTGCGAGGATTGTATTATGGGGAAACATACTCGCCGACCATTTTATACAAGTGACAATTGTGAATGGGTTATTGGCGACTTATGGGGGCCATCGCGCATTAGATCAGTTGGAGAAAAGTTATATATAATGACGACCGTTGATGGTTTTTTGGGTTACATTGAGGGGTAGCTGACAAGCGAGCAGAAACAACGATAGATGTATTGAAACAAAATATCGTGCTATTGGAACGACAAACCAGGCAGAAGGTTTGATGTATACGCACGGACGAAGATGCCGAATTTTGCAACACATTGTGGGGAAGCTACCTAGTGGCGCAAGGTATCATTCATGAGACAACCACAGCCCGTTCCTCACCGTCCAATGGAGTGGTAGAACGAGCCCACTGCACCATTATCGAGCGAGTGCATGTTATGCTTCATGAGACGAAACTACCTCCCTCCATGTGGTGTGAATTAGCGTCAACGGTGATTTATTTGTATAACCTCATACCAACGACTCGAAATCCATCAACAACACCATTCGGATTATGGCGCAAAAACAAGCTGGATGTGTCCCATCTCCGGGCGATTGGGTACGTGAAGATACCTGCTAATGCAGGCGGTGATTTGAGTAGGCTGGACCCAGGATCCATCAAGTGCATACTTATCGGGTACTTTGGACCAGCAGCACAACGGATTATCCGTTCTAGAGACGTTATATTGGTACTTTGTACAACATAGTCGATTCACACTGCATGTCGACTGAGATATTACATTTGTTACAAAATATATAAATGATATTTAGACTTACTCCTTGGCCGTATTATCTCTGACCATAACATTCAACTTGGAATCTTCAAGTCTTGATATGTGCATAGAGGTTGTAGAAGTGTGAACTTGCTTTCTTGAATTGCACTGGGTTCCTTCACATACCAAGTCCATCCAAAGGCGCTTCAAACAACTTCTGCATGGAGACAGGATCAAGTTCATATCGTTTATGACCCATGATGAGTTCGTGATCAAAAAGTCCACACCCGTTTGTTCCTTGACAATAAAAATGTGCCCAGCAAGACGAGATGGGCTTTCCATTAAACGCATAGACGTCAACGTCACCGTCAAGCTTCCCAGATGAGCCTTTCCATGACTCCTGGTCCTATTATGGTGTGTTGGTATAGTTACAACACTACTCATCTCGGTTCTTATAAGTCCCGTAATATTGGTCACCCCTCCCATTGTGCTCGTAAATTCTTATCCGCTGCTAGTCAAATCGACGAGATATGCACGTGGAATGGTCTAAATAGAAGACAAGTTTGATAAATATATAAATCAATCCACATGACACTCTTTGCTGACCCGTTTCGAGCTTTCACTGCAACGAGAATATCCGGCTGAATATTGATTCTCCGTGATAAAACGTGAAGAAGAGTGGCGACGAATAGAAACGGAGGGTGAACTGAAGCAGATATCTTCTGAGTGTGGCGGTAGGCCTCAAATGGCTACATCATTATCCATTTCTAGCATTTCCTATTGCAAAAAAAGAATGATCGCGCAAACCGCCTTCTCTTGGAAGAATTTTAAGCATGACGTGAAAAAAGACTCGGTGTACTCGCAAGTGCGCAATGAGCTTTTATTTGTGGAACTGTAGGTCTTTTCCATAATCCAGGAATAGGTATTCACCTGCAATGAAGAGTTCGAGTGGCGGTAATCGATACCATTCGTCGATGGATTTCATTGTAAATCAAGCATTAAATTAAAGGAATGTTATTAAAGCACAGGGTTGAGTGGCTCATCTTTCTGTTTCTTTGTTGGCCGACGATATTTTGTATCGACGATCACGTGACAACAAAGAGAATCTAATCTACCGGATACCATCTTACCGTTTTTCTCCAATCCTACCTAAATTTTATTTTGAAAAAAGAAATTATAATAACCTAATTCTATGCTGATTTATTGAAGCAAATGCGGTACCCAATCATTTAAAATACACCATGACTAAGATTGATTGACAAATCACGTGCATATCATACTCTCGTTGTTAAAAACGTCACTGTATAATCCATGGCAGAACAAGGTGTCCTTGATTGTCTCAGCATTTTTGCGAGTAACAAGTTGATCATTGATAGGGCAATCTCAATATGCTGCTGTAGCCAACGTTCCACTAATCAAGTCCCCAAGTCTCCGCGTTCCTCCGCCGGTAAGACCCCGCCTATCTCTCTTTCAGTGCGCAGTTTTCATCGTTCCGCAGGTACAGCTTCCTCCAGATATCCACCCACTACCCGACGATGTGACTGCCTACGCGAGTTCCATTCCAAAGCCATGCCACATCTCCCGTTGACGCCGCCCCTCTCTAGTTTGTCTACCCGTTCACCCTCGAGCCACATATTGTGACGCTGGAGGGCTCGCGCCAGGCCACGCTCGCTGCCCACGAGGCACGGCGGGAGGCATACCTGCGGAAACGCACCGAGGAAAGGGAGCGGAGGAAGCGCGATGCGCTGTGGCGGATCGCCCCCGGGTTCCAGCCGCAGGGCGCGCCGCTGGTGCCTGTGAAGCTTGAACGGCCACTGTCAGGCAGTGCGAGTGCGAGTACGAGTGCGGGTGCGGGTGCGGGGGGTGGGCCCCCGTTTTCTGGAGCGGGCGGCGGGCCCGCCGTGGTGGCTGCGGGGCGGTCTGTGATGGATGATCTGGTGGATCAGTTGGCGGCTATGGATGCGAGGGCTGCGGGGGGTGTCGCGCAGAGTGCGCCGACGCCTGCGCCTGCTGCCCACCCTGACCCTTCGTCGTTTCTCAGTCCTAGTTCGAGGCAGCCGCGTTGATCTTGTTTTTTGTGTTGGCGATTGGCGAGCGGCCTGTGAAGATGTACTTTGTAGGTCTTCCTGCCCACTCTCGGCGTGGACTAATATATCAAGAATGGACTGCTATAATTAGTCGTCCCATGCTCAAATGGCTCAAGTTCTCTGCGGTACTATCAAAATGTTGTATTCGATACAATCGAATAATTGTATGTGGCTTGTAATAATGCCTTTCTCTCTTCAAGTTCACCATGAATACTAAAAAGCCAAGGAAAATCCGAAAACAGAGGACAATGGGTGATGACTGCAACAAGTTTCGGAAGCAACTATGTATACAAGAGCGGATTCAAATCTTTGTCAGCGCTGAGCCTTCCGAAAAACCACGCGTCAACATCCCTCCTTTGGTCTTCCTCAGCCTTTTTAATCTAGAACACACCCAAACCGTGTTTTCACTCCTGCTATTCTCTTGACTACATACTAGTACGATGATCCAGACGAATCTGATCCAAAATGCCCACGCCGACCTAGTTTGTGACGCGGTGTATGACTTTTATGGGACCCGCCTTGCGACGGCAGGTCTTGACCAAAGGCGCGTCGCTGTGGTTTACTTGGTCGATTTTGCTTGTTCTTATTCTTTCCTTTGCTCCGACATGTGTGTTTAGAATAAAGATATGGCGGCTCGACGAGCACACGGGGGAGTGGAGCGTGGAGGACGAGTGGAAGGTGAGTGCAGGTGGCGACATGCCCCCGTGCCTGTCTTCCCGACGCGTTGTTGCTGTCGGTGTGCGGCTTACGAGCTATTTTGCTGGATATAGGCGCACGACGCCGCGATTTGCAAGCTGTCGTGGGCGCACCCACAGCACGGGCAGTTCATTGCCTCGTCCTCGTTTGATCGGACTGTTCGAATATGGGAAAGGGCGCCGCCTGATACGGGTGCGATGGCGGGCGACCATGGGTTGAATGGAATTGGCGCAGGCGCGGGGGCGGGGGCGACGGAAAGGTGGGTTGAGAGGGTGATGCTTCCCGAGGCCAAGGGGAGCGTCCGGAGTGTGCAGTGGGCGCCGAAGAATTTCGGGATGAAAGTGGTACGTTTGCGTTTGGACTGACGGCTCATTCGTTCTGTCGTTGAATTGCGATGGTGTGCTTGCTTTTTTGTCACGCCAGGCATCCATTTCGTCAGATAACCATCTCCGTCTGTATGAGTGTCTCGAATCGGGGTCGAACACGACCAACGCACCAACCTCTTTGAACTGGTCGTTAATCGAGGACGTCGACATACCCTCCCTTGCGAGTTCGTCGGCGCTTCAACTAGACTCCAGTCCCGCCGCCGACGCTGCCTCATTAACTGCACCTATTGAGCCCGCGCCAGGACAAGGGGGAAGTGGTTCGACAAGTCCTTACATGGGCACATCCACACTTGTGATGACTAACAACGCGACATCGCGCCCAGGAGGTGGAAATCGCGAGGCGGATGGAGGGTGGGATCTAAGCTGGTGCAAGGAGGCTTACTGGGGGGAGGTATGTGCCGTTGCAGCGGGAACGAGTGGTCTCGTGAAGGTATGTAGGGATCTGCATTTGCTGCGATTTGAATGCCGTTAACCAACTAGTAATCCGTCTCTCCCCTCACCTCTCCGCACCGACGCTAGATCGTCCATTTCCCTTCGGCCCAGCGCCCCCGCGCCGTACTCGTCCTTGGTCCCCCACCGCCGGGGTCTAAACCCCATTCACCCACTCCGCCCCGTGATCGCGAGGGTTCGAGCTACGCGCATCCACGGCGGGATCCGCATGTGGAACAGTTTGCGGTGACGACCGTGGCTTGGGCACCGTCGTGTGGACGGTCATACCACCTGATTGCTACGGGCGGTCGGGACGGACGGGTGAAGATATGGAAGGTGAGGTCGCCGGAGAAGGACAAGGAGGAGGAGAGTGAGAGTGATGATGGGAGGGGCGTCGCGGCAGTGGCGGCTGGGTGGAGTGCGGGTCTTGTGGCGGATTTTAATGATCACAATGGCCCGATTGGGAGGGTGGCGTGGAATGTCACTGGGTGAGTGTTTGGGCGTTGGGAGTGTGTGGGTTGATTGAAATTGGTGGGTTTTCTTTGCTTATTCTAGGACTGTTTTGACCTCCGCGGGCAATGACGGATGTGTACGGTTATGGCGGTCGACATATGGGAATGTATGGCGGGCGATGGGCTCATTGGATGTCGTCCAAGGGGAAGATACACCAGAGGGAGGGGCTGTGGTGGCGGAGTAGGAGCAAATGCGTCTTGGTGCATTAGTACTACTTGCACATCAGGTGGATTAGTACTACTTGCGCGTCAGATGCGATGGTACTACTTGCACATCAGATGCTGGGTTCAACAGCCCCCAAAAAGGGCCGCGATATGACATACATTAGTTATAGATGCGGCCTAATCATACAACCTTGTTCCGATATACAAAACTGGTGATAATAAATTCAAGATGACTTCAGAACATGACATCATCCCACTCATGCCAGTTGTTTTCGCCCACTTTTCTCACTCGCACTTTCTCGCCTTCGTCGCCAAAGTATTTCGCGCCATGCCAGGCTTGCATCTCCTCCGTCTTGTACGGTCCGTAAATCTGGGGCGGGCCGTGCCCAGCATCATCCGCGGGCAGGGCACTGCCGTATTCGCCATGGACGGCCCAGCGGTACTCGAACTGCGCATTTTGGCTGGGGGGGACCCAGTCTTGGGCGACGGTGCCCCCGGAGCGCACCGAACGGAGAAGCTGCTCGTAGGTAGCGGAATAGATGTCGGTGTTTCCCTGGGACATGAGTATGGAGGCGAGGTCCGTGATGCGGGTGATGGAGTCTTGGATTGGGGCGGGAGCCCGGGTTGTTGCGGTGATGGGGGCGGAAGAATCCACGTCCATACCGTTTTGAGTAGTTTTATGTTGCTTTCTGTATTTTTCAGTGAGAGGATGTGCGGTGTGGACTCGGGGGGGTGGACGCGGGGGGGGGGGGGGGGGACTGAACGTACTGTTTGGATTTGGCTTTGCCCTTCCTCGCGGCGACACCGAGTCGCTGCAATGCCTCCAGGACGCTTTCGCCCCTGTGCAAGTATGCAACGAGTTCCCGTTCGGCCTCCTCCCTGCCCACGGCATCCCTGTCTTCCTTCGCTACCCGTTCCTTCTCTTCGCGCTCGCGCATGCGCTTGCTCTTCTTCGCCCTTTTCATTTCTCTCTCGTCGACGCCATCCATCCAGCGATCGTGCACGCTGTGGGGGTCGAAGGTCCGCACGAAGGTCCCGTCGGCATCGAACTTGCCCTCCTCCATCTCCTCGCGCATGTTGAACTTGCTCATCTCGAATCCCATGCCCTTCCGCCTGCGTGCCTCGGCGGCATCCTCGTCCTCAGGCTCGTCCGACTCGCTGGACGAGTCCTCTGCCGACCCCCGATCGTGGAATTCCTGGCCCTCAATATCGCCCAGTCGCATGAACTCTTTCTTCTTTTTCTTCCCAAGGGTGGCGGCGGCGGCGGTCGCTTTGTCGTCTTTCTCGCCGACGGCAAACATATCCTCGTCTTCGTCGTCGTCGTCGCCGTCGCCGTCGCCGGCCTTGGTGCGCTTCTTGCGCGACTCTACGACGCCCTCGCCGTCATCGCTGGAATCCGAGTCGTAGCCCTCGACCTTGACGCGACCCTTGCGGGCGGCGGACGGATTCTCGAGTGAGGCATCTACCTCCGCCGCGAAATTGGCAGGCTCGGCGTCTGGAGAGGCGAAGCGGGTGCGTTTTTTAACGTTAGAATTTGATGCGCCCAATGATGTTGCACTGCGCTTGCGGTCTGTCCTTGGAGGCATTTTCAGAGCGGGGGGGGTGTTCGTCCGTCGGTCACGGGAAGTGGTTCACATTTTGGGGCACGTGACTCGGTAATTGGGTTGGACACCGGGGTTTACCGTTGGAGACGGTGTGTTTGAGACGATTGCATTCTAGACGGTGATTATTTAACCTTATTTTGATATAGCCGGGACAAAAGGTTCGGCATGTTCCTTGTTGTTTTTTTTTTTGCTTCTGGATCAGATTATTTAATAAGTAACACCAGATTTAGATCCAGAATTGACCGATGGACTGTATACCCAATACATAAACCCTAGTCGAGTCACACGACATTTCAAAATTAATCTTTACGCGAAGACTGGATGGGTCTGAGCAATTTTCAAGACCCAAACATGTTGGCCAGGTTATATAACAGTCAGATCAGACCTTCATTTCCCAGTCCAGCCGTTAATTCATATTCCGATTCCAAAACATTTCTTCGTCAATGCCTACACTAACCGTCGACGACTGTGGCACCCAACTATTTTATTGCGATACTGGGCCTCTGCCCAATCCCACCTATGTCACTCTCTTCCTCATCCATGGCCACACCTTCTACTCCCCCATCTTCAAACGCCTCCTGCCGACTGCTCCCAAACGGAACATCCGTCTTGTCCTCATCACTCGTCGCGACTACCCTGGTTCCACACCCTACTCCCTTGAAGACCTGCAATTCATACGCAGGGCTAATGTCGACATGAGGATCGATTTCTTGAAGCACCGCACCCGCGAGATCGCGTCCTTCATGGACAAATTCATAAGGGAAAATTCAATTCCGAAGGCCAGTCCCGACAAGTCCCAAGGGGGCGTCGTGCTCGCCGGATGGTCGATGGGAAATGTGCAGGGCCTTGCTGTCCCTGGCCTCGCCAGATTTTTACCCAGAGAATTAGTGCGTAGTTTAGAACCGTATTTGAAGAGTTACATCATGTATGGTACGTCGTCCGCTCATCTGCGATCGTATATACTTTATTTTAAAACAACGCTTGTCACAGAATGTCCCAATTACAGTCTCGGCATCCCCAGCCCGCCCAGCTTATACCACCCCGTCTGCGACCCGAACATCCCACCCGAGAAAAAAACCGCCGCTTTTACAACGTGGATATCAGGCTACTTCAAGCACCCCGGCCTCGTATCGGGCGACTTCAAGGACCTCGAGTACGTCAAGCCATCCCCGCACCGCCGCTCAACGTGGTCGAGCTGGTCGCCCGAGGAGACGACCCAAATCACAGATAGCACAGCAGGCCCGCGGTCGGACGACCCGTTTTCCAGAGCGAGTCCGGAGATGATGGCGCGCATCAAGGCGGACGTGTTTTACCCCGCCGAGGTCGTGTGGCCGAAGGTGGACGTGAAGCTTATATGGACAGAAGAGACGGTGTGGAGCATCGTGTACGGGATGTACATGCTGCGGAGGGAGCTCGACGTGCGAAAAAAGCGGCACCCCGACCAGTGGATGCGGTTCTTGACCGTGGAATCGCTGCCCGCGGCGAATCACTTTGTGAGTGTTTGTGTTTTTTGTGAAGCGGGTGTGTGACTTTTCCCCCCCCCCGTGAAAGGCGCATTGGGATGATCCTGAGAAATTGATGGATGTGTTCTCGAAGCTGGTGAGAAGTTAATCTTGAAGTGCCCACCAGGGGGCATTCAGTGGTCATCAGCCCCCGTGACGTCGGCGTGATAATCTGTACCTATTTATCTGCCAGGAACAGGCGAGGTGGATATAATGCCGTAGAAGGCCGAGTACATATGTGTTTACATCCTCTCATTGCTAGGGTGAACTGCTTTTGGCGAAATCCTTCCCAAGGAGGTCAACTTTAAGAAGTGGATTTATCTTGTACTAAACCTTAGTGATATAAAATAGGCTTAGGTCACATGAAAAAGTAACCTGTAAGGTTGATAGTAATGCATGTCAAAATACACTCAAAAAAATGAATCAGTCATTTGGGAAAGGGTACACAATGTTTCCAAATTTTAAGATTTTGTGTGTAAGTACAATCTTTGCATGAGTTTTAAAATTCTAGAAACATTGTGTACTGTCTTGATCCACTTCCTAAATGATTCATTTTATGAAGGGGTATTTTTTGGGTATATATAATTTGGGGTGAAACTTGATGTGATGTCTACAACCTAAAGGTTACCTTTAACTCCGTGACTTGAAATGTCTAGATATTTATCAATCCATCTCTCGGGAAGGATTTTGTTGTGCAGCAAGAGCAGTGTCTTCCTCTTCCTCCTCCGCCAGCAGCCAGGAATTCTCGATTATACCCACAAGCCACCACAATTGGACTCTACGCCTCCCTTCATATCCAACATTGCTACACAGATTTCAGCGGTATAATGTCAACGGCTGAACTCAAGAATTGCAAATCACACTTGTATATTCTCCTCTGCACTGCATTCAATTTAGATATAGTCTCCTGTATAGCCATTCTTCAGCCGCGACAATGTGATATTCAATCGCCGCCGTATCTCTCACTTCCGAATCCATCAGGGGCAACATCCGAGTCTAGCAGAACGTATTCACATTCGACTGAGCTGGCGTTAGTCCACCCATGTGCATCTCAGGCTCAGGCTCAGGCTCTAGCTATTATCATCAGCACGCTCGTGTCACCGTGACCCCTGAGTCTCCCGCGGAGAAACGTACTCTGCTTGTAGTCGCCGACCGCCGGACTGTTCTCCACCACTCCTTTCCACAGCTCCCCGCCGCGGGCAGCGCGACATGGACCCAGACAAGCACCGCCGTCCTGCCGCTCAATACCAGCACCAGCACCGCCCCCGAACCAGCCGCAGCCGCGCCGCGCCCTCCCGCGGGCTTGTCTTCTGTGGACCTGTACGTCCTTGTCGGCGGCTCTCTTGTAATCGCGTTCTTCCTTGGTCTGATCGCTGCCGTCGCGTGGAAAACATGCCGCAGGCCGCGTGCCGCCTCCTGCTCCGGGTCCAGGGCCAAGTCGGGCGTGCGGTGGGGGCCAAAGCGTGCTCGATGTCACGGCGGCGGCGGCGGCTCCGGCGGCTCGTTGATATGCGGAGATGTGACACCGGAACGGCGGCGACGAGCGGAGGCAGGAGTGGCGCAGACGGCACGGACGAAGACGACGACGACGACGACGCCGCCGCCGGAGCATGAGCATAAGTACGGCGGGCTCGACACCGCGACGATGCGTTCGCCGTCGCCGAAACGGTTCAGGCAGTATGAGATTGGCGGCGTGCCGGCGACGGCGTCGGATCGGTCGATCAGGCCGTCAGTGCTGTCTGTGGCGAGCCAGGCGAGGAGACCGTCGCCGCTTTGTCAGGTGTACTCGGCGTCGGCGCCGGCAGTTTCATTGCCGTCCTTGGCGACTTCCGAGTCCGAGGTGAATTGTGATCGTGTATCTACTATGCCTTTGTCATACTCCTGCTCTGCATTGTCGCTATCATCAGGTGCTTCTGCGCCATACGGCGGCAACTGTTTCGGCCACGATCTGGCACTGGAGACCGACAGCGATAATGATGATGGTTCCGGCTTTGGCAGTTCTGCTCGGAGTGGCCTGGTCAACCGTGCGCTAAACGAGGAACTTCCGCTGTCAGAGCCGTCACGGAGGATGCTGATTGATCGCTGTGACGTCGATGATCCGTTCTTGTTATCCTTTGATTGTGGGGGGGTGAAGGCGATGGCGGTGTCGGAGTCGGTAATGACGTGCAGTTCTGCCTCGCGGTATTCGACGGACTTGGACTCGCCGAGCGAGCTTAGAGCTGGTAGTGAGTCGTCAGAGGGAGGCGGTGGAAGGGATCATGATGCGGTTCAAGTCGGGGTGTATTCTACCTCTGCGAATGGATGGACGATCGCTAGTGAGATTATGCAGGAGGATATTGGTGTTGCCTTGTGGTGAGTCCGGGTCTTGGTGTTGGTGCGATTGCCGTTTAGCATGCGCTGATTTTCCTTCTCAGAGAATGATTTTTTTGCTATGGCGGTGTCGAGCAATTATCGTTTCTTTATACCTCCACAGTTATGCTTTCGTATCCTTATTATAGATGTTGCACGCTCATTTTAGCAAGACCAAGCTGTTTCCAGTATGAGTTTTTGTATAGTAGGTAATATTATAGTTGTGTAACTTGTTAGGAAAGTTGTCATGTTCAAGTTAATCAGGCTATTCAGCATGCTTTCTAACAGTAAACTGTGGTATACCAAGTGCTAGGTTACAGATTGACCACACGTGTGTAAGAGGAGTTGTATTGTCCAACGCACCGACCGGAGAATCAATTGTACCCTTACAACTCAACTGCAGAAGGATTCACCCGCAGCCATGTCCAACAATGAACGCCACGTTAACACACCCCCACAAGCCGATTGGACTAGCAGGGAGCTGACTGCAAACAACATCGATATACGCGATACGGACGAGGCGGAATTCTTTGGAGCGCCGTTGGCGGTTTTGGAGGCCGGTAACGACAGCCTGGAGAAGAGGGGTATTCACAAGCCCGGGGAAGACGTGCCAGAATCCGAATCAGACACCACAGTCGCGCTTCTGCAAAGGCTTGACTCAACCGTGCGGTCGATTGGGGGTGAGGATGTGGTCATGGATAGTCTCGCTGCGGATCTGCTCCTTGCACTTGGGTGCGAGACGGACGACACGGTTGTGCGCACGCGGGAGCGGCTGTGGCTCACGATGTGTGGACAGCAGGTGGCGCTGACGGTGGATGTGTGCCTCGTGGATGCGAACTCGGAGATTCTGCTGCTCGTGCAAGGGAGCGCTTTGACGCGCAGTGCGACGTCCGATCCGGAGGCACATGTAGTGGCGTGCGCCATCGCAGCATTCCAACTGAACAGTCGCAAACGGGAGCGGGAATCGTCGGAGGAGGCACTGTATATATGGTGCGTTCCCGCTATCGTGATGATAGGTGCTTTTCCAGTGTTCTATAAGATCAAGGTGACGAAGGATTTGGATCTGGGGGTGCGGATTGGGCGGTATCCGATTCGTACGACGGTGGTACAGAGGTATACACCGGATGTGCCGTCTAGGGATATTGTACAAGGAGAAGGGGGTATGAAGTTGTTGGAGGATGGAAAGATAGTGTTGAGGTGGTATCGGGCATTCAGACGATTCGTTCTGCAGCCCTCTGCGTGTGCCATTCAGCCCGGAGTGTTGGCGAAGTAGTACGTGACGGTGAATGCGAAAGTCTAGTGGGAAGAACGGTGTAAGACGTCCCATTGTCATTGAGCAGGAAGAGAACGTACGAAGTACAGATAAACAAAGTATACATTTAAAAATCAGGCTGCGGACTCTCCATGACCTCCGTGTGGCTTCAGTTGCCGCTTTGGGAGGTTTCTCCCTCTTGCTTTGCTCCTGTTTTGCCTTCATCTTCTCCATTTTTCTCCGTCTTCTTCTCCGCCATTTCCGCCCTCTTCTTCTCCCGTTCCTCCTTCCTCCTCACCCTCCTCGCCTCGTCCTTCTGCCTCTTCTCCTTCTTCGCTTGCACGTTTATCGTCCATAACACCTTCAACGCCGCCTTCTTCTGCCCCTTCGTCATCTTTTTGAATGCTGCAGTGCCAGGCTTCGGAGGCGTTGCCACCGCCACCGCATCTTGTTGAGCCGGGACAAATTGATTCGTCTCCAGCACACCATCCGCGGCATTCTCAGTCATTTCGGCTTGAGCTGCAAGTTCAGCAGCGCGCACCCGCTTCTTCTCCGCCTTCTCCGCCTTCTTCGCCGCTTTCTCCGCCTTCTTCCGCTGGGAAGGGGTCATCCCATTCTGCTTGACCGGCGTAGTGCTGCATTTCGAGTGTTCCGGATCTACAGCGCACGCTGTACTCGCCGTTGGTGGCACTGTTGCTGGTTGAGACTCGCTACTTGCTTCAGTCTCGCGTAATGAGGCCTCCGGGGCCTTATCTGTCACTTCACCCTCCTTTGGCTTTGTTTTGTCTTCGAGTTTTGTCTTGGCTTTCGCTAGTTTCTTTTCTTGTCGGGCCTTCGCCGCGGCTGCCTTTTTCTGTGCAAGCAGTGCTTTTTGTCTCGCTTCAGGTGAGGAGGCCTTGTCAGATAGGACAACGGCGGGCTCAGGTGGGAATTTCTGCGTTATTGCCTCTGTGAGACACCGAGTTTTTTTCTTGGCGTTTTTGGACTGCTTCTTCTGCTTCTCCGTTTGCTTTTTGCTTTTGAATATTTGTTTTTCAAGTTGTTCATCGACATTTTCCTCGCCAGTTAGGATGCCTTCGAGCTTCCCTATGGTTCTCTCATTCTGATCCCTCTCCTCGCCTTCTCCGCTGAAACCCTCAGATGGCTTGCCAACTGGTGCGATTGCCCACGGAGCAAGCTTGTGAACATTACTTAATGGGGGTTGCTCAGGCTCTTCGAGTTCCGGATCCGCATCCAATGGCGCCATATGTGGTGGTATGTGACGTCGCGAATTCATCGTATGTTCTCCAGACTTCGGTTTTGAGCTTTGGAGAGCTTGGCTAACACCCATCTTCTCCGACATCATCTTGAAGAAACCATGCGTCTTGGTTGCGCGTCGCCTCTGGATGTGCTGATCCGAGCTACCTGGGGTATTTGACCATGGGTTAGCTGAGAAGATCGACCTCGCGCTGCCTTGATTAAAAAGCGTGGAATTGGAAGATATAGGCGACTCTTTGACTCCTTGGGTCCCTTCATGCACTTTGCCTAGAGATGCCACAAAAGAATTTCGTGGAACATGAGATGAAACACCTGAAAAAAAGGGGATTAACGTCTGATTTCGTAAGATAAGTTATACATTGTTACGAAGAAAACATACCTCTGGGTGGTGTTAACCTTGAAAAATTGCGTACACCTCTGCCTGAATGCGTGATTTCCGCCTCACGATTCGGAAACAGCAGTCTCACAGCTTCATTTCGCACCCTCTCCTTCGTCACTTGGGGAGGTCTATCAAATCCATCTCCCGCTAGCCGACCGTCTTGAAGTAGGGCTTCGGGAACGATTTGAGAGGCATCGGGGGAAGGTCGATTTGTCAATGTGTGCGTAGGTTGTGTAGACTCGATATTATAAGGCTGTTGTTGCCAGGAGCTACCTAAGGGAGCGTTGGAGTTATTAAGCCTCTGGAGCTCCGTCTGAGGGGTTGCATAATGGTTTTCCCTCCGCAACGATGCTGAACTGAGAGGATTGGAGAGGGAAAGGGGGTCCTTGTGTTTCGAAGATTGGGACGTACTTCGGCGGAATAAAACATTCCTGTAATTTGGATATTTTCGTCGGTGCAAGCACAGCGCAGTCGAGATCCTCCGACTTTGTGCGAGCATTAACCCTCGTCGATTTTTTGGAATAACTTTCAATGCCCGCCAGTAAAATCCAAGATGACGTAATAACAGGGATCACGTGATTCCAGCCACAAGTGTAGCTCAAGTCGCAGACAGCAAGCTCGTTCTTCATGCCAAAGGCGGCCAAGTCATCTGCCTCATCTGGCACTCGCAAAAAGCATGCACGGAAAGCAGCGGGAGAAGTTCCAGAGTTGACTCAACAGTCCACTAAATCAAAGCCGACCAAAAAGCAGATTAAAAAGGGTCTTGCACCTACTCCCAAGAAATCTTACATTCCACCTTCAAAGTTAAAACCCACGCCTGTGGAAATCGATCCTCTTGATGGCTTGGGTCAAATATTACCCCCAGATCTTTTCCTTGTGTTGAGAAAGTTAGGCAAGAAAGATGCAGTAACGAAGGCACGCGCTTTGGAGGAGCTTGAAGATTGGCTCAGAAGGCTTAAAGCGGAAAACAATGAAAGACTGAGTGAAGCCATAACAAATATGCTTCCTGTCTGGGTACGTCTTGCTAGATTTCAAAGACTGCGGTTTCTCATGTTGTTTTGAAGCTGCATCGATATCCAGCCTTGTGTGTGCACCCCTCGAGAAGAATTAGGCATTTATGTGCTTCGTTGCATGCACTGCTTCTGGACATGCCTTTGGTGCGGACGAACATTGTCACATTTGTTCGCGAAATAGGATCGGAGGACCAAATATCGCATGTATTAGGCTCCTGGTGTCTTTGTGCTTGGGACGTCGATCGCGGAGTCGCCGCTTGGGGAAATAGAAATTGGACAGGGTTCACTGGTGTCAAAGAGAATGCTGATTCGCTGCATGTCAAAGGCGACGTCAACGAAGTTTCTACACTGGTTTTGGACGACGTGCTGCTCATAACCTACATCCTCCCTTTCATCATTGCTACGATCATGCATCCTTCCTCCACTTATGCTGCACTTGTTCCGTCCTATCCTACCACCCATGACGACTCACTCAAACCGAATCAGTATGGACTTCCCCGTCGTGGCGTTTCTTCTCCCGGTGGAAGTGCCCGTAAGGTATCTGGCGCACAGACGCATGAATCCACCGGGTCGAAAGGTGAAGAGGAGCCGGAAGCTACAGAAGACCGAGATGCGCGGCTTCGCGTCAGTGCGCTGGGCGCACTTAAATGGCTGCTAGGTAGGTCGATTCTCACCCACATTGTCAAAGACTCACTAAGGCCTTTCTGTCTACAAGAGACGGTTAGTCCAACAAGCATTTTATCCGAATCTATTCATTCGACACTATCGTCGCCCGCTTTCTGGACAATATTAAACCATACCTCTCAACCTCTTTCCCTCCGTGACCAAACGAGAACGAGTGAGGACGGACAGTCCTTGCCATCTGCCGCAGAGGCATTTGGGCATGGTCAGACAACGGTGCGCCGTGCCGGATGGGGTGTCCTCCATGCTTTAGTGAATGGCTGGGGGGTTGAGCGGTTTATGGCATGGACAAATGATCGTGCTGGTGCTAGTGCAGATGAATATACCCATGCAAACACTACTTTACAGATCATTTCGTGCGCGGTGCTTCGCTCCGCTTTTACTGAACCAGATCCTGTGGTTAGGTCGAGCATGTGGGAGCCGTTACTGGTATTTTTGACTAGTAAGCAAGTTTTGGCTCTGCGGCTGTCATCAAGGCTGACGTTTATACAGAGTTTCACGAGGCTTGGTTGCTTTGCGATCAGTATGAGCGTGCTGCTTTGGATACTGATACCCACGAGGAGCACGAGAGTGACGAGTCCACGCATTCGGAAAATGGGGTAGAGCTAATATCTACACCAGCCGTACATACGGCGTATAAAGAACTCTTAGCATTCCTCAGCTTGGGATGTAATGGTTCAGCTGTACAGGGATATCCCACAGTTCTGGTTTTACTTTCTACTCTACCTAAAGAAGTATGTTCATTCGTCGTGTTCGCTATACATCCGAGGAAAAGCTGATTATACAACATCCAGATCCTCAGCCCTGACTTCCCATCTCTCTCCGAGTTCTTCGACGCGCTCTGGTCAGCCATCGATGGCCAAGCGCTAAGCTCGCTGTCAACGGAAAGGGCGAAAGGTACATCAGCGTTTTTGGGAGCATGGGGGGAATGCCTGGTTTGGACGGCCGGAAAATTTACAAAAGGTCTTGATTCGAGCCGTGGCGGAAAGGATAGTTCTTCTGAGATCGACACCTTGAAGTTGGTCGCGCATGAGCTTGTTAATGCTCAGTTTGAGAAGCTCGTTGGTGAATTGGGTGGAGCACTTCGCGTGGAACCCGACGTTGCTGGTGCTAAAGTTGCCGTCGTTCTTGATAAGTTAGGGGCGATTGCGTCAGGTAAGTGAGCTAGGGTGTAAAATGCTTCTGTTTCTTCACGCTAATAGCCGGGTTCAAGATTTATTGACTGATTCGCTGGATCATCTTTCGAAATATGCAAGAGCAGCAGTAGCAGAAACCAATGATGAGGCGCGAAGGCGGTATGCAATATTGTTTCTTGTTGCGTTACTCGAGCATTCTGCTTCGGATACTATTAAGCACGCTTTGGAGTCGGTCGTCGCGAGAATCGCTGAGGTGATCCTGTCACGATGCCAAGTAGCAGCTGAGAATCGCAGTAGTCTGTTAACTGAGGATGTCGAGGATGTGTCAGACGACCAGGCACCTCTAGAGGATACAATGGTTCATGCCAGAATCCTGGAGATCCTTTTGGAGCATTTCGGTGGTATGCTTGGGCAACAGACAAATTTCACCTTGGTTAGTCTTATTCGCAGCTGTAAGGATGGGTCGACTTACACAAACCACTCACATGCAGCGCCTTGATTCACTCCTGCTCACGCAGTTGTCTTTCATTCTTTCTCAGCCGTCATTAATAATAGCGTATCTTCGCCACGCAGACGGTCCACGGAAAGTCACGGTCTGGCATGCCGTCCTCTCCACCCTCGGTTCCCCATTGGCCTTCACATTGCCAGAGAGAATGACCATTCTTCGTATGCTGTTAGACTCCGTTAGTCAATATGGAATAGACGATTGGGCTAAACCGCATGGCATCGAACTACAAGGGTTGGCAGAACAAGTCTTAGATGAGGCGGTAACTGGCGATGCAGCGTCTTCTACATTGATGGTGGCTCTTCTGCGAACGCCGGGTAAGTAGTATGTCATGTGTGTCTATTATTGATACTGATATTGTATTTTGACACTTAGAACCATTTATTCCTGCTAGCGTTGCTCAAGACTTAATAACCAGTATGGTCATCACATTAGACTTCCAAATTGGGCTTTTCATTTATGGACGATTTCCTGCCATCGAAATAATTACCTCCTCGATAAACTTGTTGCTCGACCTCAGAGAGGCGCTTCCTGTTGATCATCTCCCGCCCACGGTGCAGCAGGAAATGTTGCCGCGGCTGTTCGTTTCGGCATTCGTATTGAAGCATTGTGCGTCTTTGGAGGATGAAGAGAAGGCCGTCGTTGACTTGGCCAGACGGCTGTGGGATGCTTGGAGTAGCCGTGCAAGTAGTGCGACACGCGAGAATGTGATGGATGACGTGAGGAAATTATTGAAGAGCTTGATTTTGGATACTGATATTCGGGCATCGTAAGTCTCTGATTTTCTCACCATGCTTCATAGAGTCAGGGAACCTTTTTTTCCCTCTAGGCCAGTAGAAATCCTTTATGCTCTCCCGCATATCGACCCTAGTGTAGAAGCTCCTATAATGAACGTGCTTCCAAGTCAATCCGATTTCGATACACTTCTATCTTCCACTTCAGCTGATCCTATCGACCACACTCTTGCCCTTATCGAGCCCCTCGCTCCCACAGTACCCAGCAAAAGAAGTCGATCGGCATGGAACGACAAGTTCGATGCGTCAGGATTCTCACCATATGCCAGAGGCGTTCGTGCGCTCTTACATGTTTTGAGCATAGACCGCCACATCGCAAGAGTACATATGTGGACCCTCCAGCATGTCCTGATGTTGGCTTTGTTCGCGAGTGAGGTGTTGCAACTGCCTAGCGCTGATAGTCCCGTTTTTGCCGGACATACTGTCGCCGTATCGGAGCTGAAAGAGATATCGCGGTTAGCTCAACAAGGCACTGCCTTCTTATCTGCATCTGCAGGTGAGGCAACGTGGCATACGGACGTTGTGGCGAGCTTGTCGGGGAAAGCGTCTGGATCTGGTGGGCTTGATTCATTCGGAAAATTCATCAAGCTGGTGTTTGAACAGTCAAAACAATCTGATACTGTTCGGGACTCGCTTGTACTCCATACTGTTCTGCAACACGTTTTGTCTAGTGCGGACAAGGCTGCAGCGGATAAATGGATTGATTTGGCTCGGCATATCGAGGGGCAAGGTTCGTTGTGTATTGCGATCGAGTTGCTACTTGTCAATATTAATTCTCCACCAGCGCTGCAAACCTCTCTGGCCATATCCCTCGCGGTCACCGAATTCGCACCAGAACCACCCAGGCTAGATCGCTACCGTAACGAACTCGCAAGTAAACTGTCAGGCATACCAGCAAGCAAAGCCAACACGACTGGAATGCGCCTTTTACGCTGTCTTTGTGCGGTCGCTCCGAATCCTGAATCGGATATCATCTTCCTTCCACAACAAAGAGCTGTATTCCTCGTCCAGGCGTTGCAAAACTGGTTAGGCTCGGACGAGGAGCTGGACGAGTGTGTGGAGAGCGAGGTGACACTTTTGTTGTTCGCTCTTGCGCCGATCTTGCAGCATGTGCACGGGTCTCATTGGGAATTTATAATGGATCTCATTGAGAGCAATATCGAAGTATGTATACCCTTTCAATGTGGAAAGCGGTTGGCTCATCTTAGACTTTTACGTTTAGAACTCGTCTTTCGAAGATGCGGATACGCTTGTACTTCTATCTCGGACATTGCGTCTTTTGGCGGCAATTCGAGATTTGGCATCGACTAATAAGTATTTGAAAGAGATATGGAGTCAACGGTCGAAAGTCGTATATGCCTTGATTCGTGACCTCTTAGCCATTCCTACAGGTAAGATATTTTATCATGGTTAGCCTTCTCTTCTTTGCTCACACTTTGGGAATTGAGATCATACTCAAGTTGCTATACCTCGCTCAATATGTCGAGAGCAGGCGCTCTCTGTGATTGAAGACCTACCTAGCTCGTTAATGGATGAAAACACCTTGTCTCAGGTTGGTATTCTCCTATTATAGTTCATGCCTTGATGTCCAATATATTCCTCGCAGATGTGTCACCTTCTCACAGAGCCAGCTGCTGATAATCAGAAAATGGCATATCGAATACTGCAGCAGGCGGCCGCTAAGAGAACAGAACACCTCGTAATCGAGGCCGGTGTGGACGCGGATGACACAGTAGCTGTTGACTTACCCAAGGAACTCCTACTTGTCTTGCAGTCTAGCATTGATCTCGACGCTGAAGGAACTGGCCATGATCCCTTTGCTTATCTTCTCGCTTGGATGCTCACTCTTGATTTATTTCTTGATGCGGTAAGTCACAAAGGAATTGTCAAACGAGGATCAGTGATGATTCAGTTTAATAGTCTGTGAAAGTCAAAACAGCCTATGTTGATCAAATGAGGACATTGGATTTGATCGGCCTGCATCTTCTCCCCAATATCTTCGAAATCCTATGGGTAGGAAACCGAGGAGACGCTTTTAAGCTTGATCCATGGGTTGTGGATGAGTACTGGTTGCCCAGTAAAATATTCACCTCTTATGTTTTTGCCTACTTGCTAATTTACCCTCGTCGGTAGTGTACGATCCAGAACTTCCTCAAAGCTTACAGTTGCTTACTGCACACATATACTTCCGCGCGTTGACGACCTTTCCCTCGTTAATACGGACATGGTGGGAGGGCCTGAAAGATCGACAGTTTTCTGCGGCAATCAACACATACACCTCGACGTACTTTTCACCAATTTTGATCACTTCTGAGCTCGGCCATCTGAAGCCTGCTGTTCGTAGTGATGCGAGGGAGGAGCCTCTCGCTGATGATGTGTTTAATGTCAAAATCGCGCTGGCAATCAATGAAGTCACTGCATCATTTGCTGTCGATGATCAGCGAATGGAAATTGGTATCAAGCTTCCTGCTGGTTATCCCCTGCGGACCGTTGAGGTTCGGCCGATCAATAAGGTGGGCGTAGTTGATAAGGTGTGGCGAAGATGGCTGTTTGCTGTGCAACAGGTTGTCACTACTCATGTGCGTTGATCCCTCCTCACTGTTCATGGTCTCACTGGTTTGATGAACCCACACAGAATGGGCATATTGCCGATGGTCTCGCGCTCTTTAAGAAAACAGTGAGCCTGCACTTCGAAGGACAGGCAGAGTGTCCTATCTGTTACTCGTGAGTGGTGTCTAAAGCTGTCCGTAGTTATTGCGCATATTCATGTTGTCACCTTTTGCAGGATATTACATCTTGTTGACCGTTCATTACCCGCGAAATCTTGCAATACCTGCAAGAATCGGTTCCACGCCGCTTGCTTGTATAAAGTATGTGCTTCATTCTTCATTATATTCTAGCAAATATCGATCATTGGTTTAGTGGTTTAACACAAGTCATTCGTCAAGCTGCCCATTATGTCGTTCTGATGTCATGTAAGTGATATATACATATTAGATGTTTTGATGCGAGATGTAATAAATACTGTACTTGTGCATATAAATATGTATTCATGTCACCCTACCCAATGAAAACATCTTCAAGTTACATAGACCGTTCTTCATTTTTGACTGTGACCCGTCGACGTCGTTGACACATAACAATTGAGCTATCCCCACATATCAATTAACGGAGTCCCAAATGAGCGTCCTTACCGCCGGCGCTTCCAAAAAATTCGAACTTGGAGGCTTGCTCTTAACCTCCGTTTTTTTGTCTTCGCCAATGGCGTCGACCTTCCGTTCCTTATGTAGGATGCAAGTCCTACGGGCTGCGGCATTGCAACATAGTTCGTTGAAAGTTGTCCCGGCATCGACATACTCCCGTATGTTTCCTTGTTCCATTTTCTCTTCCCCCTTTTGCCTTTCGATTTTATTTTATATTTATTTTAGCTATCCTAATAGTATTTTTTTCCAGTGTTCTCTCGTGGACAAGCAACAGCTGCTGCTGTTGCCACAACACCATTTGTAAGGAGCACGCAAATGGAGGACGACAACAATGCCCCTGTCCCATTCAAAAGTCTTGCGGGAGGTATCGATGACAAGACACTCAAGGCGATCACCGTTAAGCCCTTCAATTTGACCAACATGACACCCGTCCAATCAAGAGTTCTGTCTCTCCTCCCAAACTTAATCCGACCGCATACAGATGCTGACACAGACGGATTAGGTCCTCGCGACCTACTTGTGAAAGCACGGACTGGTACTGGTAAAACGTTAGCATTCCTCGTTCCTGCTATCGAAGCTCGTTTGGCAGCTATCCAAAGAGCTGGGGAAGAAGCGGTCATAAAATCTGGTCGCACAAAGGACGCCATGATTGCAAACCAGGGAAGGCGTATCTTCAGTCGCACTCACGTCGGAACGTTAATCCTCTCACCTACGCGTGAGCTTGCGACCCAAATTGCTAATGAAGCCCTTCGTCTTTGTCATTATCATGATGACTTCGAAGTTAGGCTGTTCACCGGTGGTATGAATAAAAGAATCCAAATGCGCGACTTCATGAAAGGTCGACGTGATATCGTTGTTGCTACCCCCGGTCGGTTGTTAGATTTACTTCATAGTGAATCGGAAGTTAAGAAGGGATTCGCTGCCACACAAATGGTAAGCTTTTATACGTTTCGTCTCTTTACATGTCTGACCCACGTTCAGTTTATTTTGGACGAAGCGGATACACTTCTTGATATGGGTTTCAGGGATGATATTGAGGCCATAAAGAAATTCCTCCCTCCTGCACCGCAACGACAGACGTTACTCTTCTCTGCTACCGTTTCAAATGAAGTCCGTCAAATTGCTCGTTCCACTTTGGGCCAGCAAAACGAGTTCATCGATACTGTGGGCGAAAACGACTCTCCCGTACACCTGAGAATTCCTCAGTACCATACCGTCCTTCCCTCAGCGGCCGCCCAGATCACACACACGCTTAGATTGATCGCTCATGATCAATTGTCCAACCCGTCTAAGTCCAAGATAATTCTTTTCCTTGCTACCACGAAATTGACACAGCTATATGCTACTCTACTTCGTGAGCTTGGGAAGACCTCCCTACCAAGTTTGAGGAACACGAATGTGTACGAGATCCACTCCAAGCGTACCATGGAGGCACGTCTTAGCACATCAGCTAACTTCAGAAGTGACAAGTCCGGTTCTTCCATCTTGGTGACTTCAGATGTCTCTGCTCGTGGTGTTGACTATCCCGGCGTCACGCGTGTTATTCAGCTGGGTATCCCTGCAGGCACCGAGCAATATATTCACAGAGTCGGTCGTACAGGACGTGCTGGCACTCATGGACGTGGAGACCTCGTTCTTCTCCCTTGGGAAGTTGGCTTCCTTACATGGCAACTGGACTCTATCCCTCTTAAACCATTGCCCGTGAACGAATTGACATCGCAAGTCCAAGAACTTGCAGCCGCCTATGACAAAGACCCGACGCTAGCATTCTGGGGTAAAGATGGTCCACCAGGAGTTTCCCAGAGGCCGCCCCCACCCTCAAGAAAGGAGAAGGGGTCACCAGCGGTATCTATGTACCCTAAGGGCCAGGAAGACATTGCCCGTAACCTATCAACAAATGTGGAAAGTATCCTCCCCTCGCTCGATGAGGAAGCCATCAAGGAGACTTTTGCTTCCATGCTCGGATATTACATGTCGAAGTCACCTGAATTACGTGTCCAAAAAACCGTTATCGTTGAGGGATGCAAGGACTGGGCTACTGACGCCTGCGGGCTGCCAGTCCCGCCCTACGTGTCTGCTCAATTCCTGGAACGATTAGGCTTCTCAGACGGACGTACGAAGCGGTTCGGACGGACATATTCGCAAGCGAGTCCACAAGGCAATTTCAGAGCCTCACCCTGGAGCGGCAGAGGTCGTCAAGCCACTAGAGATAACGATCGTGGACCAGCTATTCCTCGATGGGCGAAGGCTGAATCGACACCCCTTGACCCGAGAGACCCAGCTGCTGATCCTGCTGAATTCAAGACTATGAGATATGGAACGAAGCAAAATTCACCGAATTGGACCAGGAACACCAGGTCATCTCGATACAATGATAGCCCGTCTGGTTACAGTGATAGGGGTAGGAGCTACGGCGATAGGAATGGAGGATACGGTGACAGGAGTGGAGGGTACGGTGACAGGAGTGGGGGATATGGTGACAGGAGCGGAGGTTCCAGAAATTCGTCTGGTTACAACGATGGAGGTGATAGAGGTATGGCTCGAGATAGGAAGGAAGGATATGGTATGAGGCGTTGATTTTTCCCTCTATCTTAGATTGTATCGATTCCTATATATTTCCACTCTAATGTTATACTACACAAAATGACACAATAGTCAATAGACACAACACTCCCACACCTTGACTTGTCTGAAAAAAAAATAGTGCATATCTCAGTGTCTAATGAGCAATAAACATCTAAATGCTAATAAAGTGCGTATCCTCTAGATGCTTTTATACTACTAATATATGTAGTTTATATAAACGGTTAATCAGAACCAATTCGAAGAATAAATCACAATTGCAGCACTCTGTAACGTCTAATGACCATGCCCATTAACAGCCGACTTGCGCTGAACAGCCGCATCATCCTGCATCTCCTTGATCTTACTCTCCAACTGCAAGATCCGCTC
The DNA here is from genome assembly GCA_015178975.1 of Hysterangium stoloniferum. Classification (NCBI taxonomy): domain Eukaryota; kingdom Fungi; phylum Basidiomycota; class Agaricomycetes; order Hysterangiales; family Hysterangiaceae; genus Hysterangium; species Hysterangium stoloniferum. Next base: position 35,343 of record WHVD01000159.1, on the reverse strand, counting down.
CTGGAGCTGTTGGATTTTCACATCAGCCTTCATCTCTCCATCTTCCTTTTTCCCAAGATCAGACGAATCTCCTTTCGTTAGATGTTCTTCTGCATTCGCCTGGCGCGCAGAATCGGACACCATCGCTGCGATCGGATGGGGAGGCTTAAAGGTAGCAAGTTGGGCCGCGACTTGTTCTGCCAAGACGGGTGCGCCTGATGCAGCTGCGATGAAGCCAAGGAAAGGCGGAGATGGGTTTAGGGGACGAGTGCAGAACTCGGGATGGGCTTGCAAACCAACGAAATACGGGTGATCTAGAGCACGTAAAAGTAACGGTAAGGATAAGTATCAAGATAAAGCATACAAACCTTTCAACTCCAACACTTGCATCCTTACACCCTGCTCATCCCTCCCCACGAATGGCAGGCCGCTTTCCTCCAACTTTTGGACGTACTCCGGGTTCACCTCGTATCTGTGGCGATGACGCTCCCATATCGTTTCTGCGCCGCCATATAATTTCCTAAGAACCGACCACGGTTGCGAGAACACAGTGGCACGTAGCCCTAATCGCATTGTTCCGCCGAGGTGAGTGCGTGATATTTCAGGCATGTATATTACAACCGGCGTGGGTGTCTCGCTGGCGAGCTCAGTTGAGTTGGCATCTGTAGAAAATGAGCCTTGAGGAGGCGCGGGCAATAAGAGGTGTTATACCTTTCAATCCACATACATTGCGAGCCCACTCTATTACGGCAACTTGGAAACCAAGACATATTCCCAAAAAAGGTATATGTTGCTCGCGAGCCCATTTTATAGCAAGGATCATGCCTTCAATGCCGCGCGAACCAAATCCGCCAGGCACAAGAATCCCTCTAAAAGGAGAATGTTGATCAGTAAATTGATAGGAGAGTGAACAACGAGACTCATACTTAGCCGAGACGAGAGCCCGCCAAGCATCGTGATACTTGACGGGATCAATCTCCTGCGTCTCAGGCTCGAGATCCTGAGATTCAACCCACTATCATCACGTTTAATGGTCAGCCTCTTTTGTGTATAAGACATTCATAAGAAGTGCCAAGACACCTGGAGAATTAACTTGCGATTACAGCGAAATGCCGCATGTTCTACAGACTTGATAACGGACATGTACGAGTCCTTAAGAGCCGTATATTTGCCTACCAGCACAATTGACACGGTATCGAACAACCGCTCTTGTCTGAAAATGAAACGCGAATAAATATTTGAAAAAGTAAGAGCACTCGATCCTACCCCCGTGTAAGCTGTTTCCATCGCTGATGGAGGTTGCGTCCACGCTCGAGACCAGCACGTGGAATCTCGATTTTGGAAAGCTGTAACCGGCGTGTAAGGAACGAAACAAGACCTTGAGCCTCGAGAAGCAGTGGGACATGATAGACAGATGAAACGTCGTGGACGCCCATGACCTGCGTAGGTTGAACACACATGAAAAGTCAAAGATAATTGACATACTTGTTCGACATCGACATGGCAGAACATCGATATTTTCTGTTTTGTTTGATCGTCCAAGGGACGTGGTGCAGCAAGTCGGCATGCGACTATATCTGCACTGAGACCGAGACCACGTAAGTCGCGGATAGTCGCCTACAATGAAATCAACGCTCGAGCTGTATTTAACAGGGCGTAATAACCATAAATACCTGAGTAGGCTTCGTTTTCTGCTCGCCATGGATATCAGGGACGAGACTAACATGGATGAGTGCAAAGTTCTCGCGACCCATACGAAATTGGAATTGTCGCATGGCCTCGATAAATGGGGCAGATTCGATATCACCAACAGTGCCACCGAGCTGAGAAAATATGAGCAGCAGAAATACGGTAGAGTCGTATTCCCGACCTCGATGATGCACACATCTGGCTCTTCACCAGTGTCGTCGACGGGTATTTTTGAGACACGTTCTATCCAATCTTGGATGCCATTGGTAAGGTGGGGTACAATCTAAAGTTGTTCAAAACGAGGGTTATAGAAGTGAGAGTCGACGATTCACTTGGACGGTTTTTCCCAGGTAATCTCCTCGTCTCTACATTAAGCAACAAACGTCAATTAAGATATTTGAAGTTCGGATACTCTCAACACACACCTCTTTTTCAATGACCTCGCGGTATATCTTTCCAGTCGTAACATTGTTATCTCTAGAAAGCGTAACATCCAAATATCGCTCGTAATTTCCAAGATCGAGATCAACTTCTCCGCCGTCATTTAATACATACACTTCACCTTCACATCAAATACAACTTCAGCGCTTTGAAGTTAAATTTGATACAGGAACGCACCATGCTCTGTTGGTCGCATGGTACCCGCATCAATGTTCATGTACGGGTCGATCTTGATTGCAGTAACTTTCAGGCCAGTAGTCTTCAACAGAAGGCCAGTAGATGATGCTGATCACGAGATAGTGATATAATAATTATCATATTTGTGGGCATAAAACGCGCCAAGACGTGTAGATTGTATGAGAATACAAAGACATTTGGGAAGGCAGAATCGGTACATTGTTTTCTACTTATTAGAGAGTATTCAACATAAGAAATAGGTGCAGCGCACCAATGACACCCTTCCCAATACCGCTAATGACACCTCCGGAAACGACGATATACTTTGGCATCGTTGCTGACAGTGAAGGAGGGACGCAAACGCGTAGGAAAAAAAAAGCAAATCACGTGATATGACTAACCTACCTCTAATGGTGGGAAACGAGATAAGAAAAGAAAGTTATTCTATCTGTGATCATTGAACTACGGGACCAACGATACCATCGTGTGGTTCTGTTTATTCGCCATGGCCACTTCACAAACCCCAGATGAACCTATAACTTTCCTCAAGAGCCCCGCTCTCTACAGCTTTCAGCCACAAGATACCCGCTCACCTACGCCCTTGAATGCAGATGATATCCAGACTATGGCAAAAGTACACAAGATCGTTATAACTCGTGATATTGGAGAAAAGGCCATGGCAATATTGGAGCAAGAAAGCCAAAATTTCAAATCGCACGTATGTTATGGTTTTATTAAATTGTTTCGTTCTGTTGACTGCTTGACAGCTCCAAATATGGTCTGAACCCGGCCCTGCAGATCGTGCTTGGTTGCTTCACAATATTCAGGAAGCCAGCGGCGTCCTTATCATGTTCTCAGATAAGGTCAAATTACTCATAAACTTAAAAACAACACTATTTACTCCAATGTCTAGGTAGACGACGAATTTCTCGCGGCGGGTTTGTTACAGCGCTATGTTCACTAATGCAACCTCATGACCTCATTTGCCTATAGCAGGACCGTCTTTGAAAGTTATTTCTACAATGTCTGTTGGCCATGGTGCATTTTTAGAGAATTCATTTCAGGACATACCTCTAACACTTCCTCGTAGATCACATATCCCTCCCTGCAGTCGCCAAACGAGGTATAAGGCTTGGCTATACACCAGACGTTCTTACAGATGCTGGTTCGTAAATGCAACATTGCAGGCTTTTTTTGCCATAGCTCACTTTACCACAGTGGCCGACATCTGTATTATGCTCGCCCTCATGGCCTCCCGTAATGCCCGCATTGGCATGAAGATCGTCGAAAATGGCGAGGTAAAATGCTTCAAACAACCCTGGTCCTATATACTAATTATCAATGACCAACAGTGGGCAAACCATCCTTGGTCACCATTCATCTTCTGTGGCGCTCAACTATCCGCCTCACCCAATAAAGTCGCTGGATTTCTTGGCTACGGGCGCATCTCCCAAGCAACAGCACACCGTCTCGCGGCATTTGGTATCACCAAAGTCATTTATACCAATTCATCCTCTCCATCGCTTGATGTCGAACCGATTCCCAGGGCGCCTGATTTCTCTTCCTCCAATCAAATTGCCGTGTCACAAGCCACACTGGCTACGCATAGCGATGTTCTATTCATTCTCGCACCGCATACACCGCAGACCCATCATATCGTGAACACCAAGTTTTTGAACCTGATGAAGCCTACTTCCATACTGGTTAACGCGGCACGAGGCCCGCTAGTAGATAGCGATGCACTCGCAGCAGCACTGCAGCAGAACAAGATATTTGGTGCAGGGCTTGATGTTATCGAAGGCGAACCTTCCATTCCGAGCGATCATCCCTTACTCAAACAACAAACGTTGGTGTCATTCTCTGATTTGTCTATATCTCCACAGCTGATCATGTGGTTAGATGTACTATACTTCCACATATCGGAAGCGCAACGTTTGAAACGCGAGAGGATATGGCGTGTCTTGCTGCCCGAAACCTGTTGAAAGGATTGCTTGATAAGAAGCTCGACGCGAGTGTTGATTTATCAGAGTATAAAGATAAGATTTAAATGCTGTGATTTCTCCATGCCTGTGGTTTTCTTTAGAGGGCGATAATTCATGTATACATGTGGATAGATATATGAGCTTCTATTAATGGGGATATTTGCCCTGCTTGGCGGATCATGATGTTGTAGAAATAGGTGAGCGGCTAGATGATAAACCACTTTGTGGAGAGGTTCAAGAGACCCTTTGTCTTTTCGCTCCTACTTGGGGTGCACGTGCACCAATAGTAAGCTGCGACTGTTTAGGGATGAGATTTGGTGAGAAACGGCTCAAAGACATCGGGTACGGCCGTGTTATATCCGAATGCACGCTATAAGTAGCAGTGTGAATGAATCTCACCAGCGAGTATAAACACCACCCACGATGCCCCTCGCACTGAAAGTCATTGAGGGCGAGGCTGAATTTTATGTCGCAGCTGCAGGCAAGCCTTGCAAGACGTGGTACAAGGTCGTTGGTGATCTGGGGTCCAAACAACGTCCCTTGGTAACTCTTCACGGTGGTCCAGGTGGCAGCCACGAATACCTCCTCGTGCTCACCGCCCTCGTCTCAACGCACGGAATACCTGTCATATTTTATGACCAGATCGGAAGTGGGCGCTCGACGCATGTTCCAGAGAAGAAGGGTGATGGCACCTTCTGGACCGAGCAGCTGTTCTGTGACGAGTTAAATAACCTGGTTCGGCATCTAGGCATCCAGGATGACTTTGATATCCTGGGACATTCATGGGGTGGAATGCTGGGAGCCAGATACGCGACCAGTCAACCGAAGGGACTAAACAAACTCATCATATCCGACTCTCCGGCGTCGATGGAATTATTTGTCCAGGCAGCAAATAAGTTAAGAAAGAGGTTGCCGCAGGATGTCCAGGATACGTTGACGAGGCATGAGGATGCAGGGACTACTGATAGCAAGGAGTATGAGGCGGCAACCATAGTATTTTATAAACTGCATTTGTGCAGGCTTGAAATATGGCCAGACGAGCTTAACGCAACTTTGGACTCGCTGGTGAAAGATCCAACCGTGTATGGCACCATGTACGTCCATCATATGCACATATAAGGGTTTTCATCGACGATTGATTGTAGGAATGGTCCAAGCGAATTCCATGTCATCGGGACGTTGAAGACATGGTCCATAATTGATCAGCTACACAATATCAACGTTAGCACCCTGGTACTCAACGGATATTACGATGAAGCACAGGACGAAACTGTACAACCATTTTTCAAAAATATTCCGAAGTGCAAGTGGGTTCAATTCGCCAATTCGAGCCATACACCCCAGTGGGAGGAGACAACCCGTTACTTGGACATTGTTGGCAACTTTCTGGTCTAATATCGCCGCAAGTTGGAAATTAAATGTATTGTAAACAGCAGTATGTGAGAATGGACCTTTTAACGTTAAGGAACCAGTGCCATTGAGGTGCCACGGCGTTCCTTGTATGTCGATAGTCGGCCGCCGTGAGATCTACAGAAGGAATGTTACTACCTTCATCAAATCATCAGTACGTTGTAGACATCAGAACGATTAAATGTGTGAATTTGAGTGAGAAAAAGGGCTTGAAGGAGCTTTGATGACCAAAGCGTTAGGAAAAGTCCAGGCGTCTGTGAGTACTTGCCACTTAAGTTATGTACGAACAATTATGCGTCGCAATTTTCTATTTATTCAAGTGTCTTCTTATCAGAGCGTGTGAAGTGGTAGTATTGATGTATTCACAAATTACATATAGTACATTTTGTTTCAAGCTCGATATTGAGCATTCCCTTAATGTAATACAGCATATGAATCAGTGTGTTCCAATGTGCTCTCCCTGGGTTTGATGCAAACTTGCTGAGAGTGGATATTGCATAGGAAAGGTCCAGTCAAGTTGCAATTTGCATGTACATAGGAGGTTGTCTGTAATCATTATAATATCAGATGTTTACTGGTAAAATTTATATTTCCACAAAACTCCATCTTTAAATAGTGATATATTCTCTGAGACTATTATATTGTTAACCACCAACCATAAGAAACAATTCTCCATATTACATCCTAAACAATTCAGAGTCAATTAATAGAACCCATTGTATATAATTTCCTTCCTTTTACAGATGCCTACTAATACTTTTATTAGTACTTTGTTTTTTAAAAGTTGTAATGTAGTTATTTCCATGTAAAATATGTAAAATATTATTGGAAATTTTTCATACCACAGCTGTCTTTATTAAGTAAAACCCCCTATATATTCTGGGTATGTTGAATCAAGTAGAAATCTGTTCAGGTTGACAGATCCATTCCAAAGTAATACAGTGACCCAAAAAAGCGTCCAGATGTTTGGTGAAATTGGAAAGATGGGTTTACAGCTCCAGAAATAAAATAGATACAATTCTGAATAAATCAGAGGTAAGAGGTATACATCTGACCTACATGATGACATAAGCATGACACCATAGCTTTCCTTATCAGGAAAGTAGGAAATTAATAATGGACATGGTGCATCCGGACACTTTTTTTGCTCTTGTAATTAATTACTAGTTTTTACCGGTTTCAGTATTTAGTGTACCCCCCCTTGGCCTTTAGTACTGCAGCAACCCTTCTAGGCATGCTCTTGATCAATTCAAGGCATTTCTCCCTTGGAATACCCTCCCATTCCACCTCCACTCTCTCCCAGAGCTCCAATATGCTCTTGGGTGCCTCAGGGTATGTTCCAAGCCTTCTCTTCAATTCCCACCATAAGTGTTCTATTGGATTCAGGTCTGGAGACTGTGCAGGCCAGTCTAAAACCTCCACCTGATGGTCCTTGAACCAATCCTTGGCCAACTTGCAAGTGTGTTTAGAGTCATTGCCCTGCTGGAAGACAAACCTTTCCCTGTCCATCCCATAATACTCCACTGTTTTGAAGATATAGTCCTCCAATATGTCCTTGTACATCTCCCCATCCATCCTCCCATCTATCTTGCACATGTACCCCACACCATGTGCTGTCATACATCCCCAAATCATTAGACTCCCCCCTCCAAATTTGATAGTTCCATTGATATGCTGCTGAGTGAGTGCAGAACCTGGTCTTTTCCATACCCACAACCTCCCATCAGAGCCCAAACGATTAATTTTGGTCTCATCTGAGAAGATAACCCTAAACCAGTCCTCCTCAGTCCAATGCTGGTACTTGATAGCAAACTCATATCCAGCCTTGATGTGTCGACAGGCAAGAAGAGGTCTTTTGGCCTTCACCACAGCCTTCAAATTCTCTTTCTTCAATGTATTTCTAATTGTCTGTGTGCAGACATTGAGGGAGAGGTGGGACTTGGCTTGGGAGGCATTATCAACCTGTCCAGAGGTGATAGAACGAGCCAGGTGGTGATGATCCCTGGGAGAGAGTTTGGGAGGACAACCTCTGGAAGGTGTTGGAAGTGGACCAGGGAGTTGGGAGCAAATTTCTGATACTGTAGAGTGCCCAATATGAAGTTTAGAAGCAGTTGTTCTGCAGGAGTGACCCTCCTGGAGAAGAGAAATGACAGAGAGCCTTGTTTCAGTAGGGTGCTTCTTCATCATGTGGTGGGGGGGTGAATTGAGGCAAAGGTTCTGTGTTATTTAAACATGTGGTCACATGACATTGTTGAACCTAACCAGAAATTCCCACAGTTATATGAACCTTAGTTGAGTTTCATGTATCAGTTGACAGAGCAAAAAAAATGTCCGGATGCACCATGTCCATTGTTAATTTCCTACTTCCCTGATAAGGAAAGCTATGATGTCATGCTTATGTCATCATGTAGGTCAGATGTATACCTCTTACCTCTGATTTATTCAGAATTTTATCTATTTTATTTCTGGAGCCGCAAACCCATCTTTCCAATTTCACCAAACATCCAGACACTTTTTTGGGTCACTGTACATATATATTTAGAGGTGCCAATGATATACATACATATGCATGGAATGGACTATCTAAAGGTATCTATTTTTTAAAAGTATTAGTGTTTCAAACTACTAATTTTTTTATTGTCTACTTGTGCTGGAAAGATTCTTTAGTTTGTAATGTATGAGAGAGTTTGAAACTTTCAAAAAGTTTTAAAAACCAAATTATGTTTGAATCACATCCCAGATGTTTAAATGACCTTTAGAGTATATTAGAATTTGGTATACTTAATAGTTTTCAGATATCCTCCTTATTACCAGATTTAGTATTGCATACATTCCACAGTCTATATAGTCTAGCTGATGTTTGTACATACAATCGAGGTCAGAAAATTGACTAAGTTCCCCCAGTAACCTTAGTATATGTATATATTCTACTCTATCTCCACCTCACATCTTAAACACAATGCTCTCAATCTCATTGGAGCCCATGGGCTTTCCAACACAACTCCCTACCTATTACCCCCCACAGGCAGCCTGACCTATCGTCTACTTGACCTCCCAAACTCATGACCTCTCAACTATCTTCTGGACTCCCTGGGTTTCCTGTCCACCTGTTTGAAATTGGACACTATGTTACAACCGTGTCATAACCTTGTTGCAACCCGATGGTCCCCGAGGATACTACCATCTATTGATGTTCCAAGTTATTGATCAAGTCATCATTTTGGCAACCATCAAAACACCGACACTGACATATGTATACCTTCATGGCGATCAAACCCCATTTATGCCCCTGTCAAAATATACTCGTACCATCTGGTTATGCTTTGATATGTCCCCTTTCCTTATGATGATCCATTTTACTCTATGTTTCACATATGCCTGTATATATTTGTAGCCCATGGACTATTCCCTTTTCTCGTAATCCTGCTCTCAGCTAAATCACGGCTTCCAATCATATCGTAACCTTCTGGTTTCTAGTCAAGTCTATTTGTCAAATAGTGTTTCCACTCCTCCCTTAGTTAGTAGTTTCTATATGCCAATAACTCATATATAGACCTGCTGTAATGTAGCTACTAGGCAATCAGAATATCGACTCAGAACACTTGTATACCTCTTTCACAGTCCTGCTCTACGTTTCCCACTCCCGTCTTTGCTTGCACTTGCTCTCTCTCGGTCTCTGAGCTTGCAACCCACTACTGTCCTTTGGCTTCTGATCGGTGACTTACTGAGAGGACTTTAACAGGATTAGTTTTCTGCCCACCCGAAATTTAAGGACATCTGATGGTAACTTGCAAGGGTGCAGCACATAAGCTAAAGCCAAGTCTGTTAAGTTCCCGAACAAAGCTCCACGGATAGTCCTGCGGAGATTTCCGGTAATTATTCCGAACACACACTTGCTTCCAGGAATTGTCCCACAGAGTCCCTGGGAAATAAGTCCAGGGAAAGTTCCGGGGATATTAGTACAAGGAACGGTGCTATCAGAATAATTACCAGAAAGATATGGTAACAACTGAGATGGACTTGGCTTCAGCTTACAGGCTGTGCCCTCGTACACTCATTCGGGCATCCATATTTCGAGCTGACAGAATGCATACAGGAAGATATACAGTAGATTCCGGAGTTCCCATGGGAGTTCCAGGAATTGAGCGTGTAGACAGACAAGAGGACTAGACACTGTTCAAGGGTCAAACTTGTTCAGGGGAAAACTTGTTCGAGATTGAAACTGGATTCTAAGTACATGAATATAGCAGACTTATATAGACTGTGAAATGTAATAATACCAAATCTGGTATTAATGAGAGGCAGAACTATTAAACATCGGGAGCAGAGAATGAATCATGACAGGTCATTTAACCATAACTGGAGTGGGGCTCAGTTAGAGGGGTTCCGGACGTCCGGTCGGAGTACGGTGACTTGGTGCACAAGATAGTGTCGGGTATAGACAGGTTTGATGTGCAGGAGGTCCGGTGGAGTCCGGTGGGTTTTCCGATGACTGGTGTGTGAGACGCAGAGACAAATCATAACAGGAGTGGGGTTCTATGCTCTGTTAGAGGGGTTCCGGAAGTCCGGTCGGAGTCCGGTGACTGGTCCATAAGACACAGAGTGTCGGGTGTACATAGAGTGGAGTCCGGAGTCCAGTGGAGTCCGAGGACTGGTGTATGAGACATGGAGGGTTAGGTGCAGACAGGTGGGGTGCGTACAGAGAGTCAGGCATAAACAAGTTGATGTGTGGGCTCCGGTGGGAACTCCAGTTGTAACTATACAATATAGAGGGTCGGGAGCATGTAGGATGGGGTCCGGGGGCCCTGTCACAACTGTCACAAGTCACAACATTGTCACAAACAATCAAAGGTAACTTTCGACAACTCTTCGATGCATCGAATTCAACTTGACAAACCCGAACATTATTCAACAACATCAAATCTCTTTCGTCATGTCTCATTTCGACGTCATGTCTCATTTCGACGTCATGTCTCATTTCGACGTCATGTCTCATTTCGACGTCATGTCTCATTTCGACGTCATGTCTCATTTCGACGTCATGTCTCATTTCGACGTCATGTCTCATTTCGACGTCATGTCTCATTTCGACGTCATGTCTCATTTCGACGTCATGTCTCATTTCGACGTCATGTCTCATGTCTCATTTCGACGTCATGTCTCATTTCGACGTCATGTCTCATTTCGACGTCATGTCTCATTTCGACGTCATGTCTCATTTCGACGTCATGTCTCATTTCGACGTCATGTCTCATTTCGACGTCATGTCTCATTTCGACGTCATGTCTCATTTCGACGTCATGTCTCATTTCGACGTCATGTCTCATTTCGACGTCATGTCTCATTTCGACGTCATGTCTCATTTCGACGTCATGTCTCATTTTATTATTTGTTCATAACAGTGTCATAACAATATGAAGAAAAGCATAAAAGGGCTACGAAAGGAGCGAGGGAAGTCAGTCGAAATATCTGTAAATTAGTGATATTAGTAATCTATCTTGTCGTAACTTCTTCGACAAATACTTCTGTGAGTTCTCGCGACTGGTAATAGCCTCTTACTTCATCGACAGGGTGAATATATACTTCGTTGAACAAGGCTTTCGAGTTCGATTAGTAGAATATTATTCGACTTTTTTGAAGAATAATCAATTCGTGACAGGCCTGGAGGCTGGCAGGTTTTCCGGTTCCTGACAAAGTCCTTCCATTCGGTCCCCATCAGTCTTATGACATCAGTCAGTTTTCTGTTCTTAACACACTACAATCTCATGAGGGTGCAGCCTCTATAAGCTGAAGCCAAGTCCTACTGGATTATCCATGGGTTTCTCTGGAAACCCTCTGCTAAGCTTTGCACACACCTTAACAGTATTTTCTGACCAGGACTTGCAGATTGTGTCAATATGTGTGAGAGGTACCATGAAATATATTCCGAAATATAGCCTGGATGGATCCACACTATATTTCAATTATTATTTCTTTTTTTTTTCTCTATTTTATCATATGCATATACATATTAGTTCGATGACCTATGTAATCCTATGGTACATAGACTCTTGTGAGCATATACACACTAGATCTATGTACTTTAGCACATATAGTTAAAACTCAGACACTTTTTACCCCATAACCGTGACTTTCCCAGACACCCACTTAGTGTCCTGCAAGTTGTGATTGGGGTATCATCTTGACTGTCACAGATGGGCTTTAACTATCAGCACAATCACTGTTTCAAACTATATTAGTCGAAACCTGAACCGTTATCACAATTTGTGCAGATTACATCTGCACTATTCTGCTTTGTTTGACTCTCTTATATTATTTCTTTAATCATTAGAGCAGTCTGTTAAGAACAGAAAACTGACTGAAGTCAGTAGACTGATGGGGACTGAACGGAAGGACTTGGCTTCAGCTTATGTGCTACACCCTCACAAGTTACCATTGGGTGTGAGGAGTGGTGGAAGTTCTAACTGTTCTATATGTGAAGAATATCGACCATTTAGGTACGACATGAAGATGTATTGACTATCTAAGGAGGGTGTTTATAATTACTATAATCTCAAATATTTACTAATAAAAGTCTTATTTTTACAAAACTCCATCTTTAAATAGTGATATCTATTCTGAAACAATTATATCATCAAAAAACAACCATCAAAAATAGTTCCCCATATTACATCTTATACAACCCATAGTTATTTAACAAATTCCATTGCATATAATTTCCTTCCTTTTACAGATGCCTACTAATACTTTTATTAGTAATTTGTTTTTTAAAAGTTGTAATGTAGTTATTTCCATGTAAAATATGTAAAATATTATTGGAAATTTTTCATACCACAGCTGTCTTTATTAAGTAAACCCCCTATATATTCTGGATATGTTGAATCAAGGAGAAATCTGTTCAGATTGACAGATCCATTCTGAAGTAATACATATGTATTTAGAGGTGCCAATGATATACATATGCATAGAATGAACTATCTAAAGGTATCTATTTTTTAAAAGTATTAGTGTTTCAAACTACTAATTTTTTTCATTGTCTACTCGTGTCCGGAAAGATTCTTTAGTTTGTAATGTATGAGAGAGTTCAAAACTTTCAAAAAGTTTTAAAAACCAAATTATGTTTGAATCACATCCCAGATGTTTAAATGACCTTTAGAGTATATTAGAATTTGGTATACTTAATAGTTTTCAGATATCCTCCTAAGTCTAATACAGACTGAACACGTATTGACTGTTTAGTTCAATACGGTTGAGTGAAATAGCTATCTAAAGTAGAATAGAGAGCTAAAATGAATAAGGAGAATTGACTGTGAAGTGCAATTCTGAGTGACTGCTTGAGTGTAGAAGAGAATAATGAGAGAGTCAAATAACAGAGTAGCACAGATGTAGTCCACACGGATTGAGATAAAGGTGGAGTTTCAACTAGCATAGTTTGAAACTCTGATTGCATAGATAGTCAAAGCCCATCTGTGATGGTCAAGACGATACCCCAATCACAACTTACAGGACACTAACTGGTGTATGGGTACTTAAAGTCGTGGTTGTGGGGTAAAAAGTGTCTGAGTTCTAACTATGGGCACTAGAATACATAAGTCTGGCATGTATGTGCCCACAAGAGTTGATGTACCACATACATAGGTTGTTGAACTAATTATAAGTGTATAATAAAATAGAGAGAAAGTAGACATAATAATGGAAATATAGTATGAGCTCATCCAGACTATATTTCCTGAGTATATTTCACCATACCTCTCACAGTGCCCCCCAGGTTGAAGAGCTATGTCAAAGAAGGTGTCAAGGATGCTTGGAACTCCTCCCCATGCATCCTGCGATGAACCTCTGAGGTGCAGGATAGTGTTTCCCCAGGCGAGATGCTTGGCGTGAAAGGAAAGGGCAATGTCTTCCTGCTTCAAAACGTCATTGGTGGATGTCAATGCGTCCAGTTTCTGGATTGAAGAGACCCAATGACCATAGGCCTTCTGGCGCATTCAAATGATGGTGTGAACATGATCAGTGGAGGCATCAGTAATGCGGGCAATGAGAGGAGGCCGGGGGTGTAGTGATGGTGGGGCAGGAGTGAGAAGTGGTGCATAGCTTGTGTCTCCACCAGAGGGAAGTCCTCCTGAGGTGTCGGAATCCGACAACAGATGCTCCAACAGGTCGACTAGGTCCACAGCCGAGTGGATCAGTGCATGCTCAGGAAGGACACAAGAGGAGTCAATGAGCAGGGACTGAAACATGGAGAGCTCAACCCGTTCAATATCCTCCGCTAAATGCAGCTGTTCCTTAGGGTCGTTGATGCATAAGTAAAACGTACTCATGCAGTCCGACAGCGTGAGAGATGCACTATACCCTTGAATATGCCCTTTAAGAAGGGGGTGCTGCAAGGTTGGCCCCAGTCACATTAACATGTGTCCCACAGTGACAATGTCAGAGGGGTAGTTAATGGATATGCACATCCAACCTGCCTGTAAGAAATGAGCCAAGTCGGCCATGTCCTGAGAGTGAGGGGGAGAGGGCAGTCGGCCAGGAAAGGGTCAATGGCAAGGGGCTCGTTGGCCTGAACATCCTCTTCTGGTCCATATCCTTTCCATCGAACTTGGAAAAGGAGTCGATTTTGATGCTTTTTGTGTCCTACTATATGTAGCTTCTGCTTTGTACTCCTCATCGTTACAGTCTAGTTCCCAAGGATTCTCGAGTAGCTCCCTTGATCTGAATTCCTTGGGGGAGAGAAGGTACTTTTTAAGATGGTCTTGGTTGATCACTGGGTGTAGTTGATATTCCGAGGGAATGTGGAGTTGAAAGACTTGAGGATTGTCTTCTCCAAGACTTCGAACGGCCCTATCCATCTTTGTATAAGTTTCCTCCCAGGTCCTTTGGCTTTGACAAGCTCGAGGGAATGGGGATTGATTAGAACATAATCTCCTTCTGAGATATCTTCCACCAATCTCCTTTTCTTATTGTAGCTGCGAGCTTGCATTTCTTGTGCTCGTGCAATCAAATCCCAGGCCACCTGTCAATGGTTTTCCAATTCTAAGATCCATTGGTCAGCTAAAGGGCTATCTGAAAATTTCCTGGGAACCACGGGGTCATCCCCTCCTAGGCAACGAGACATTCCTCTCGGCAAGTATCCCATCAGCAAAAAGGCTGGTGCGTAGCTTGTTGAACTCTGAACTGTCAAATTGTAGGTGTGAGCCACCACTTGAGTCCATTTAGACCATTCCTCTTTCAAAGAAGTGCAGTATGCCCTGAGCATTTGCTCAATGATAGCATTGGTGTTCTTCATTTGACCATCAGTTTGAGGATGATGGGATGAGGATGTGAGGGTGCTTCCATATACCTTGCAGACCTCTCTCCAGAGCCTACAGGTCCACCTCTTGTCTCGATCACAGATTATCCTTGAGGGTAGGCCGAAAGGAGTGGCTACTTTATTCACAAAGATTCATGCAAATCCTTCTGTGGATAGATCTGAAGTTGTGGGCTCACAAATTAAAAAACACATGAGTTTATCCACAGCGACAAAGATGGCTGAGTAAGCACCCTCTGCAGAAGGAGGCAATCTGGTAATCAGGTCCATTGTTACGACTGGAAATCCCGCCGGACTCTGGGCACTAACTTATACACACCCGTGCCCTATATGCACCCATTATCAGTTCACTGGAACTCCCGCCAGACTCCGTACATCATACTCGTCTATGTTTGTCTTTGTTATGTTGTGTTTCAGTCACTGGAATATTCACCGGACTCTATCTCTGTCTATTTCTGACCTCATCCCACACATCAGGCACCAGACCCCGCTCAGTAAAACCCGTCACCTCTCTAACAGAGCCCCGTTCCCATTTTAGTCAAATGACCTGTCACAATTCGGACCCCGCTCCCACCCCGTTTCCCGTTATGGTTTATGATTTGTCACTATTTGGACTCTGCTCCATTCTGTCCCATTCCAAACACCAATTTGGTGTTTACTATTCCTGTTTTATGTTTTGTTCGTTTCGTTTCATCATTACTGGATTCAGTATGACATTCACTCCACGGTCTATTTAAACTGGCAGATGTTGTACATACAATCCAGTCAGAAAATCAGCTTAGATTCCCCCCAGTAATCTAATACATTTTCCGCTTTAAATCCTACTTGAATCACACCGCTCACACTAGTCGGAGCCCACGGGCTCCGGTGTATCTATCTCTCTCACCGATCTCGACTCACGACCCATGACCTCTGACCTACAACCCCTCGACCCACGACCTCTGCCCGGACTCCCCAGGATTCCCGTCTGTCCATCTGAAATTGGGCAACACGATCTAGTGAGGGCGCAGCCTATAAGCTGAAGCCAAGTCCTGCCAGATATCCCGCGGGTTTCTCCGGAGACCCGCCCTGTACGTATCCTAACATCCATTGAGACAACCTCAAATGGCCTTAAGGGTACATCCACAGGTCGAAGAGCTCCTTGTCGAGTGGAATGATCAACCTTAGTGTTCTGGCATATGTCACAGCTGCGAGCATACACTACACAGTCCTGCAATATCCTCAGCCAGAAAAACTGGTCCTTCATCAGCTGAAAAAGTCTGTGACCGCCTGCATGAACTCCTTCGAAGGGGTTGTCATGTATCAATTTAAGTATGGTTGATGTCATGCTGCTAGGTACACAGATTCGACTTTTCCAGTCTGAATCTTGAAAGAACAATAGCTTATTCTTGCCAATGAAATAGTGTGAAGGGGTAGCTACCATATTTGGGGAAATGGGATCGGTGGCGTAATGATTTCTGAAGGTGGGATCTTTCTGATATCCATTGCAAAGTTCCTTAGCATAATTCTCATCGATTTCTATAAGTAATTGGGGGTTTGAGAGAGTAAAGTTTGTCTCGTCAATTTCATTGTTTCTGGGGAGGCTGTGCAAATCCCATTTCATTTGGGGGACCTCTTCCATCATTCCAATTGGTTCAACTAACTCATGATGAGTGAGAAAGCCTTTTCCACTGGTTTGTTCTCCATAATGTCTCGTTGTCATTCCGGTTGTAAGAATCCGCTACGATTGGTAAGAGGTTGTCTCTCGCAGGACTAGCACAGTCAGGTACTCGAGGAAGTCTAGACAGTGGGTCAACATTGCTGTGTATCCATCCCGCTCGATGTAAGATTTCCAGACTGGGGTATGCAGCATATACCGCACCCCATGCAGCCAGTCAATGATTGGTATTCTCGTAAGATTTGGCCCATTGTAATGCCACATGGTCAGTGATCAGAAGGATACATATGTTCTCCCTTGATAAAGGGCTGGAAATGGACTAGTCCCTCTTTAGCAGCTAACACTTCTCACTCCATGGCTGAGTAATTACATTCTGCTTTCTTGAGCATGTGGCTCCAATAGGCGATGACACGCTCAACGGTGACACTGGTGTCATCAAAATCTGAGGCCCAGGAATCTGTCCAAGTAAATTCCGGCTCCTTGGTTTTATAACGAGTAATGAAAATGGGCAGGTCTCGTGATTGATCAAAGGCTGATCTTGCTTGGGTGTAGATTTTAGTATCTTTTAGGTCCTTGAGCGTCATTTTCTGTATTTGTTGAAGGCAACATCCCAGCGTGAAGTCCGAAGTGTCCGTGTATAACTGATAAGGCATGCCACTTGTGGGGTGTCCGAGTACTGGAGCAGAGCTCAATGCAACCTTGATGTCTTCAAAAGCTTGGGCATGTTCGGAATCCCAAGTCCAATGGACTCCTTTCCTTAAGAGGTTGAAGAGTGGAGCAACCATCCAGGAATAAAATGGTATGTAAGTGGAGAAGTACAAAACCATCCCGAGGAAACATTGAAG
The DNA here is from genome assembly GCA_015178975.1 of Hysterangium stoloniferum. Lineage (NCBI taxonomy): Eukaryota > Fungi > Basidiomycota > Agaricomycetes > Hysterangiales > Hysterangiaceae > Hysterangium > Hysterangium stoloniferum. The sequence continues at coordinate 17,856 of WHVD01000159.1, read as the reverse complement.
ATCTGCTATCTTAGAAGGTGTAGCTAGTTCTAGTATGGCAGTGACCTTTTCTTGATGGGTTGAAAAACCGAGTCTAGACACCTTATGTCCTAGTAATAGAATCGAGTTATACCCAATGTAGCACTTTTTGGGTGAGAGAGTGATTCCTGCTGCAATTATGGCTTGTAAAACCTGGTCTAAATGCTCTAAATGATCGTCCCATGTCTTAGAAAAGATCATGATGTCATCAATATAAACTAGGCAGAATATCCATAAGTAAGGTGCAAGTACAGTTTGAATAACTCTCTGGAATATAGAAGGTCCATTACGAAGTCCAAAGGGCATTCTCCTGAATTGCCACAGTCCTTGATGGGATCTGAAGGTGGTCTTTGGTTTGTCTTCTTCTAACATTTAAAGTTGGGTAAAGCTGGCTAGTGTGTCAAAGGAAGATAAGATGTTGGATCCTGAAAGTGCTTGCATGATTTCAGACTGGTGTGGCAATGGGAATTTGTCAGGAACTGTTAGGCTGTTCAACTTCCTATAGTCAATCACCACTCGTGGTTTCCTGTTGCAAAGATGACAAAGGCTGGCACTCCCCAAGGGCTTTTGGACTGTTTGATTACTCCCCGTTGAAACCAAGTATCCATTTGTTCATCAATGACCTTCCTATTGGCCAGGGAAGTTGGAAACATTGACATCAAAATAGGTTGCACGCCTTCTTTCAATGGGACATTGACTTTGATGTCTACTTGTCCTAAACGACCGTCTACTCCAAAGGCTTGGACGTTCTTAGTCAATACCGACTCCAAGCGAGAGGAGATGTCGGTAGGAATGTCAGGTCCTAAGTTAACCAACTTATGTAGGTCCTCTGTATGAAATGTTTCTGTGGTAGCAACCTCTGACGTTTTAGGGCCTGCTGGGTCGAAATTGTCTGCGAGTTCCCATTCTGGGGGCAGTCCGGAAGGTCTAGGATTAAGGATACGCTCCTCTTCTATTCTTGATAGGCTCTCTACGAGGTGAGCGATCTTGGTTGCCATTGACTGCATTGATGCCTTCTCAGTTGAAGATCTAGGCATCTGAGCCCATTTGTTTGCATCGTGAATTAATCCAATGGTTTCCCCTCGTCTAATGATTCTTGGTGTCAGAGAGGGGTTAGTGAGAGGTATCGCGGCACATTCCCTAGAGATAGCAGTGGTGGGAGCGGCTAGTATACTTCCATCATCATTCTGTAAGACAACTCCCTTGACTATCCATTGGTCACCAATAAGATCTCCGACAAAGATTGGTACTAATCAAGCTGATTCCAGCTCTATCATACAATCCTGTAGGGCCCATGCGACTCTTTCAGTATGCACCCCTTTGTCTGGTTTGGAAGTCAATTCAGGTGAGTTATTGGCTAGTTTCTCAAGGGGGATCTTGCTAATCGAGAAGGCTAAAGGCTGCAGCTCCTTGGAGGAACTGGCTGGGATAGATCCTGCCCTCCCTGGTAGAATCAATCTAGAGCCCAACAGCTGGTCTCGTAGTGTCCTGATCTCATAGTTCACGTGAAAGTCCTCCCCGAGAAGAATTGGGATGGTCATGCCTCGGACAACGTATGTTTCAGTGGTAAATTTAAGGTGCATACTGGTGTCGTCTTCAAGGTAAATGGGGACATTGATGTATCCTAAGACGTTAGCATTACCAGTAAGCTGTACGAGGTGCAACTTGAGTCCTTGCTTGAGCTTGGGGTGGTCCTCTAGTTCCTTATAGAAATCCTCCGAAATCAAGGAGAGGTCAGCCCCAGCGTCCAGCCTGATTTTAAAGGACTAGAGGCTTCTGAGTTCCCTACGTGTCTGTAGACATGTAATGCTGAGATCCCAATACTGGAGTATCCACCCGGGGGATCCCTTCTGCAGTAAATGATGGTTGAATCCTCCTTCATAAGCTGACTGGATTGAGGGTATTGGACCCTGGGTCTTTTGCTTTCCTTTCTTGTGGCCAGTTTGACATTCCTCCTGATGCATCTACCATAAGGTACCTTCGGCGTAGCATTCAGAATGGAGTCGTCCACTTCAGAGTATGACTCCTCACAAGGAATTAAGTTGGGTAACTGTCCTGGGTCAAAGGGGAAGTTCTCCTCCTCTGATCCCTCTCAGAGGGGTCTTTTATAACATAGGTCTGACTCATTTCCATAGATTGATTCGCAAATACTTCCTCATTGACAATTTCCTCAATGGTAGGAGGTTCAGATCGCAATAAGGCTCCTGTCTCAGTCAGACCTTTCTGGTTCTGACGATGAGTGTCCAGCCAGTCTCCTTTCTCAAGGAAATCGCAGTCTGATATGAAAACATAGACTTGCAATGCTTTGTTCTCATTTGAAGGTGAACCTGTGTCTAAAACAACATTGTCCTCTGATTGAGGAAGGTAGACAGAAATGAAAATTGATTCCTCATCAACATTATGTACTTGTCCCTGTATGCTTAATCCATAAACCGTTTCATAAGCCCTCTGATCCTCTGCCTCCTCGGTTGGGTTCTGTGTGGAGCATTTGGTAATAGAGACATAGTGCGACATCCTACCTGTGTGAGGGCAGTCAATCTTAAAATGCTCCAAACTCCCACAAATCCAGCACTCCTTTGGGGGTTTAGCAATGCTTTTCTTGTCGCTTCGCTTGAAAAAGAACTTGCCATGTTTCTTACCCTGTTTTGCATTAGCTCTTCTAGGGACAGTTTTATCTTTGGCTTCGCTGAGAAGGATGTGACCACGATTAGTGGGGTTGATTCCTCTAGAGTGTTCTTCCTCATGCCAGGGATCCGACTCTTCCTGTTCGGCAATCATGACTCTGTGTGAGGAGTATGCTTTTACCACAGTTTCATTATGGTAAAAACTCCTTTTATTTTATTTATATTTTACACATTTTATTTATATTTTTCTATCCTTTATATTCTTCGAATATTGCACCATTTTATTAGTTTGAAGCTTTGTGTATACTTGTTGGTGCACTCAGCACCAAATAGAACTCAGACACTTTTACCCCACAACCATGTTACCCAGACACCCAGTTAGTGTCCTGTAAGTTGTGATTGGGGTATCATCTCGACCGTTATATACAGGCTTCAACCATCCACTCAATCAGAGTTTCGAACTGCATTAGTCGAAACTCCATCTATATATCAATCCGCGTGGACTACATCCGCACTACTCAACCATTTGACTCTCTCATTACTCTTTTTCACACTCAAGCAGTCACTTGGAATCGTACTTAACAGTCAATTCCCTTTATTCGTTTTAGCTCTCTACCTTACTTAGATAGCTACTTCACCCAATCGTATTGAACTAAACAGTCAATACCTGTCCGGCCTGTATTAGACTTAGACAGTCAGTACATCTACGTATGGTACCTAGACGGTCGATATTCTTCGTATATAGAACGGTTAGAACTTCCACCACTCTTCACACTCTGGGCTTCTGAAACCGATAACGCTCTCGATGTGTTTGAACCCAAGCATTAATCAGAGCCTCTTGTAGATTATTAGCATAAGTCTGCAAGCTCATGATGTCGTCGATGGGTTGTCCTTGTAGAAGGTAAAGCCATTCCATGGGCAGTGTCAGGATGAGTCTGCACGTTTCGTCCTTTCAATTTTGGTGGAACCCATACAAGAATTGATAAAGCTTAATTCTCCATTGAATGTAGTGAATGGGTGTCTCACTATTGTGGCCGGCTTGTCAAAATTTCATGGCTTCCCATTCTAAGGCTAAGGATTCATGCCAACGAGTTCCAAGTAATCCCTCTATGATGCCCCAAAGGAATGATCCATGAGATCGACTGAATTCAGTGCGATGGTCATGGTCCAGGGTGCTCCACCTTGGCATTGCCAGTGAGTCGTCTTGGCAGAGTGACTCCTAACAACATGCTCATGGAGTCTGATATCTCCGAGAGACTCATGATATCCATGATGTAGTTCAAAGCCTTGGATTGAGTCCCATCATATTCGGGAAGGTCAGACCATTTTATCTTGATGTCGTTGGTGTTAAGAGCAATCTTTTTATCCTTAGGTAAGTCATCGATAAGTGTGCTGACTCGGGGCTGTGTCAGAGGTTGAAAGGGGGAGTTAGGTACTCCACCGTGATGCCCCCCACATCCCGAATTCCCTCTATAGTCTGAACTATTAGAACTCCCAGATGAACTGCTAGGGGGTCCTCCTGGTGGCAGAAAGGGATTTGAGGAGATCAGCAGGGAATGGCAGGGATCGTCTGGATTCAGCAATCCTCGACCAGCAACCTGACCAGCTATACCCTGGGTGAATGCGGTAGAGAAGGATGGTCGACCCCTGTTGGTGACTGATCAATTCCTAATCGCAGGTTGTTCATCACTGAAGTTAGGATTATCCAAAATTCTTTCGAACATTGTAAGTTTGTTACTAGGAATATACCTAATAACCTGTGTGCAACAGTCAAGTCTTTATGATGGTCACAGACACAGTCGTTCTTGAAACTAGTCTATAACCAAACACACTTGGAGTGAGAGGCTAGAGATAGGACCTTGGATGATGTAAATGAAGATGATATCAAAAGGCTGACGTAAGCCTAATGTCGAGGAGTGTAGAACTTCAACAATAAGAGACACTACAGTATCCCTTACTGGTCATAGGAGTGAGACTGAGAGTAAGACTTAAGAGATTGTCCTTAAGAATGAGCTTCGAAATGAGATACAATGAAATTGCTTGTTCAATAGTGGGCAAAAGAGAGGCCCTTATATACATGAGAGAGCACAGGTCAAATCAAACATCTACAAACAACGACACAATAATGATGTGATATGGTGTGAGTCATCTCTGAGTCATCACAATAGGAGTGTTAGTAAAGCTGTGAACAATAATAGGGGGAGGCTGCACTGAACAATAAGAGAATGACAAACAAAAGATGAGATCAGACATGTGATACGGATAAATGGGGAAACACAATAGAACAATAGGGGAAGTGAGTCAGACAATAGGGATGATGGAGTAATAGAAGTGATGGCTGATGAAACATCGATGATATGAGTCAGAAACACAAGAATCCCATGATAATGCGTCACCCTCAAATGCTATGCTTGATTTCAAAATCTTGACAATATTACCAATCGATGAACCGAGATTGGACATATTGTGTTCCTAGTTTTGCAGTATAAGGAGGGGACACAATCAATCACCATTTTAGAACCAGGTGGTGAGTAGGCTCCACAACCACGCAAGGAACACGAATCGACGACAGCCTTGACGAGGCTCTACTTAACTTCCCTCTGGAACCAGGGTCCTGAATAACTTGGGTCCTCTGTGATCTCCTATTGGAGTGAATGTTGCCATGTAATAGATTCCCGATGATGGTGGGGAACAGTCCTGCTGGAACACTTGATCGAATCGATAGTGGAGGATTTCGGAGGAGCCATCATAGTGTTCTATACGAATGAAGACAGGATCATCTGGAGCATATGGGAGTCAAATACCTTGTCGACGGAGGAAACAATGGTATTTCTTGGAGGAGCATGAGTGGGCTGGTAGGGGCTTGGAAATGATGTCTGAGGATGAGGAGAAGTGAGATGTTATTGGCTGGAGTTCTATTTGGGAGTGAAGAGTCGGTTTGGAGTAGGAACTGAGGGTTACTTTGGAGGATGATGCAGTGTTGAACATGATGGAGTTTTGGTCGTCTGTTTGATGAAACTGATTTGGCTGTGTAGAAGTCGTCTTGAGTGCCAAAGTATATATAAGAATTTGTGCTTGTGATGTGACTTGAAACTATTGCCATATAGGTTACTTTCCAATTGAACTCTCTACAACATGATGCAAGAGCGATGGATCCCATGATGGGGCACAGGGCTGGGTTCCATTGCAATTTCTCTCTCAATTTTGATCGTATTCAAAGGCTGACATGGCTGAGGCTGATGGAAGGGAGTACAGACTTCAATCCCCTTTTCCTGAGTACGATCTACAACTTGCATCTTCATATCCAATGGGAAGTCTTGCAAAATGACAGGACAATTGAGTGAATGGAGGAAATGAGTATCAGGAGACCTATTTAGGTTGCGAACAAATGAATTAGTTGTGGAGATGGGTGAATTGGGCACTTGAATCAAATTATTATAAGGGTAAAGCACCTCCAAAACCATTTTATCGAGCCTCCTCTGATTTTGCTTCAACTGGCCCCTTACAGTAAAGTACACAAATGATACATTTCATGTGACTCCGTTAAGAGATTCCTCCAACATTCAGATGTACATATACTGGTAGTCAACCTTGGGCACGATATGATCCCCACCAAGTAGGATGTGAAGGATTTGCAGCACATCATTCTGTGCACGAAGCACTTCGAGGAATAAAGAGAACACTTCTTGCCTAAAAATCGTCCTTCCCCCTTCCATAACGGATGTAACATCACTCGACCATTCGGGAATCGAGTGGGTCAGATCCTCAAGGGTTCCTGGTTGCATGAATAAGTCGTGTGCCGATAAGATGGCCTGATAATGGCCTAACCAGACTGCTACAGTCACTGGTAAAGAAGGGTAATCCATTTCATACTCCTCCACAAAAGCAGTAAGCTGATCAGCAGAGATTCGATCGGCATAGTACATGTCCCACTTCACATCGATAAGCTCAGCATAAACCATATGACCCCCAAGAAACTGCTTGAGTATGACCTGCCTTGGTGGGAATGTGAGGATGGGCTCGGGTGCACGGGTAGGCTCGACATTAGCTCCAGGGGTGCTCAACTGCCCAGTTGATGGACATTCCTCATGTGGATCAGGGGGAGTATCTGTTGATGGTCCAGCTGCTGCTCCGGGGGAATTCCCAGGAGGGGCTGGTCTTTGAAAAAGTCAACGAAGACTTCCTCATGGTGACATTACGGGGTGATTCCAGACTAGCAGGTCTTTGATGAGGTTTTGAACTACTCGGGGTTGTTGAAGATCTCGGTGTTTGGTTCTTGCCAGTGGTCATTTACGTGCTTAGAAATTAATAGTCGTAGAGTAATGTTTTCTTCATAGGGAAAGAGTGGTCCAGCCTGGATCACCACTGTGAATAGTGGTGGAAGTTCTAACTGTTCTATATACGAAGAATATCGACCGTTTAGGTATGACATGAAGATGTATTGACTGTTTAGTTCAATAGGGTCGAATGAAATAGCTATCTTAAGTAGAATAGAGAGCTAAAATGAATAAGGAGAATCAACTGTGAAGTATGATTCTGAGTGACTGCTCAAGTGTAGAAGAGAATAACGAGAAAGTCAAATAACAGAGTAGCACGGATGTAGTCCATGTGGATTGAGATAAAGGTGGAGTTTCGACTAGTATAGTTCGAAACTCTGATTGCATAGATAGTCAAAGCCCGTCTGTGATGGTCAAGATGATACCCCAATCACAACTTACAGGACACTAACTGGTGTCTGGGTAAGTCGTGGTTGTGGGGTAAAAAGTGTCTGAGTTCTAACTATGGGCACTAGAATACATAAGTCTGGCATGTATGTGCCCACAAGAGTTGATGTACCACATACATAGGTCGTTGAACTAATTATAAGTGTATAATAAAATAGAGAGAAAGTAGAAATAATAATGGAAATATAGTATGAGCTCATCCAGACTATATTTCCTGAGTATATTTCACCATACCTCTCACAGGAGCAGAGCGGAGTCTGAATCATGACAGGTCATAAAACCATAATGGGAATGGGGCGGGAGCAGAGTCCAAATCGTGACAGGTCATTTAGCCATAATGGGAATGGGCTGGGAAGGGGCAGAGTCTGACATGTTCTGGGACATAAGATGAGGTGGCGAGTGGGCAGGATATCTCACTGGGCACTGAGGGGGAGGGTACTTGAGGGATGAAGGTCAGGTTCCAGTGGATTCCAGATCATAACACTAGTCCAGAACAGAGTTTGGACACTGATAATATACCTAGGCAATACTCTGAGGAGTTTCCAGGAATGGATCTTCACATACCTAAACAACTAATTAGAAAATTCTTAGAAGCTTCTAAAAGTTTCTATAGTTCTATTATGACTTCATCAGCACTTTACATGACTCAAAGCTCTGAACTGCTCAGATCATGAGCAATGCCCAGGATGCTGAGAATGGAAGTAAAATGTGCTGGGTGGCCAAAAAGGAAGTACATAAATTGAGCCAGACAGCTGAGAAAACAATGTGATGACTTGTAAACACATTGTCAAGCCATCAAAATGAAATAAAGGAATATATGTCAAAATAATAATAAAAGGGCCTGGGCCACCAAAAATAGACAGATGGGCCCACTAAAATTAAATTTTGACCACTCTACACTTCAATTATGTAATACAACATCATTCAAAGCCCTTTCATGTGTGAGGTGAAAAAGGAATTAGCCCAAACGTTTAAGTAATAAAAATAATAAAATAAATCCAATAAAATATTAACTAAGTCAGGGAAATTAAGGAAAAATTGTGAAAATATTATAGATACATCACACACAGCTTAATTCTAACATTAATAAGTTATCTAACTTATGGATTGAGATTAATCCATGAACACTGTGTAGCCTATAATAAGATCATGCACCTTTACATCTTGAGCTGTCACCAGGATAATCTACCTCTCCAAAAGAATTTAGGATCCTTAGCAGAGCCTTATTTTATATAAACTCCAACAATCATCCATTGACTCGTTATAAAAGTTAAAATTGGTTAGAGATCTTTTGAGGATCCAAAAGTTCATTGGATTCTAAACCCTGCAATCACATTAGATTCCTTAACCAACTTAAAAGCAAGACAAAGATAAAATAGGAGCGCCTGCTAGATCTTTGCTGAGTCTGACTCTGATTCCGTGCAACTCCACCTAAGTCATTAATGTATCTGATTATTGATAAGAATGTATAACTTTAACTCAGTTATGGATCTTTTAAAGATCCAAAAGTTCATTGGTTTCTAAACCTGCCATTCACATGTTTGGATCCTTAACTGACTGTGACTTGGTTAAGGATCCAATGAGTGAGTGGCAGAGTGTGAAGAGTAGTGGAAGTTCTAACCGTTCTATATACGAAGAATATCGACCATTTAGGTACGACACTAAGATGTATTGACTGTCAAAGTCTAATACAGAATGAACGCGTATTGACTACTCAGTTCAATATGGTAGAAGGAAGTAGCTATCTAGAATAAGGTAGAGAGCTAAAACGAATAAGTAGAATCGACTGTCTAGTGTGATTCTGAATGACTGCTCGAGAGTAAAGTAGAGTACTAGAGAGTCGAATAATAGAATAGCGTGGATGTGGTCCACGCAAGTAGCGATAAGGATTGAGTTTCGACTGGTACAGTTCGAAACTCTGATAGAGTAGATAGCTAAAGCCTGTCTGTGATGGTCAAGACGATACACCAATCACAACTTACAGGACACTAATGGGTGTCTGGGTAAGTCGTGGTTGCAGTGTAAAAAGTGTCTGAGTTCTAAACTACGGGCGCTAGAATACATAAGTCTGGCATGTGTGCACCCACAAGAGTCGATGTACCGCATACATAGGTCGTCGAACTAATTATAGATATAATAAAAGAGAGAAAATAGAAATAATAAAGGAAATATAGTAAGAGCTCATCCGACTATATTTCCTGAGTGTATTTCACCATACCTCTCACAGTGCCCCCCAGGTCGAAGAGCTATGTCAAAGAAGATGTCGAAGGACACTTGGAACTCCTCCCCATGCATCCTGCGATGAACCCCCAAGGTGTAGGATAGCATTGCCCCAGGCGAGACGCTTGGCATGAAGGAAAGAGCGATGTCCTCCCGCTCAAAGCGTCATTGGCGGATGTCAACCCATCCAGTTTTTGGATCGACGAGACCCAACGACTGTAGGCCTTCTGGCACGTTCGAATTATGGCGTGAACGTGATCAGCAGAAGCGTCAGTAATACGGGCAATGAGAGGGGGTCAAGGGTGTAGTGATGGCGGGGTAGGAGTGATGAGCGGTGTGGAGCTCATGTCTCCCCCAGGGGGGATGCCTTTTGAGGTGTCCGAATCCAGCAACAGTTGCTCCAACAAGTCGACGAGGTCCACTGCAGAGTGGGTTGGTGTGTGGTCAGGAAGAACACAAGAAGAGTTGACAAGTAAGGACCGAAACATGGAAAGTTCCACCCGTTCGATATCCTCCGCTAAACGCAGCTGTTCCTTAGGGTCATTGACGCATAAATCAAATGCGCTCATGCGGTCCGACAATGTGAGAGACCCACTATACCCTTGGATATGCCCTTTAAGAAGGGGGTGCCGCAGGGTTGGTCCCAGTCACGTTAATGTGCGTCCCACAGTGAAGATGTCGGAGGGGTAATTAATGGACATGTGCATCCAACTTGACTGGAAGGGACGGGAGGGGCCAGCTGTATCCTCAGAATGGAGGGGAGAGGACGGCTGCGGTGGGGGGCTGCGAATGGGGTGGGTCGAGGGGGGGTCCATGACAAGGGGCTCGTCGGCTTGAGTTCTTCGTTTCCCTTTTGCTTTTTCGCTTAAGGGGGGAGGCTCCTCGAAGGCTTCCATTGCCGGGGGGTTCCTTGGTGTGAGGAGTATGCTTTTACCACAGTTTCATTGTGGTAAAACACTCCTTTTATTTCATTTATATTTTACATATTCTATTCATATTTTTCTATCTTTCATATTCTTCGAATATTGCATATTTCATTAGTTCGAAGCATTGTGTATACTTGTGGGTGCACTCAGCACCAATTAGAACTCAGACACACTTTAACCCAAGAACCACCACTCGTAAGACACAAACTAGGTCTACTACGAGCGGTGATCAGGGTAACATGTCAGCTACCACATAGGTAGCATTATCTGAACTACTGAATACTTCTGGCCTCGAACTGTAATAGTCGAGGCCTCCACTCGAACCATCGCACTCGTTGACTCCTTCGTCATCTTGTGCTCTTTCTCTCACTTTCTCTTATATTGCACCGAATAGGTCAATATTCTCCTCTTCTACTCATTTCTTCGTATATAGAACGGTCTGAACTTCTACCACTCTTCACACTTGGAGACTTCTATGGCTGAGAGAGGCGCTTCGAGGACTTCCTCCATAGGCGTTGCGAGAACTTCCGGGATAGGGTGATCAACATCCATTAATCTATCATTAGGATGCTGAATGGGACTTCCCAGAGAAACACAAGGGGAGTAGGGAGAGGCGGGCGGTGGACTCCGCGGTGTCAAGGAAGTGAGGGGAACATTAGACACCGCAGGGGCCAAAGGCGTCGAAGTAGAGTGGGAGGCGACGAGAGGGTCGGGTGACGTGCGGAGGGGTGAGATTGGCTGCGGTGCTGGAGGAGGCTTGGGTATGGATGAGGACGGTGATATAAGACAATGTCCTGCGAAGGGGAGGGGTAGTGGTATAGGGGGAAGAGAAGGCAGCTCGGAGGATGGTACAAGACTTCCCGGTAGCTCCGAAAAGGGTGTAAAGCGCTGTAATGTAGGTACAGAAGAGACTGGCGGAGGTGGAGGGAGATGAGAGGAAGTGGATGGGATTGCAGAGTCTGCTGGACAATACCCTCTCCAAACTCTGACGGAAGTTGGTAGCTTTCGTCGTTGGTTAGGATCACTCGTGAAGAAGTGAATGTTGTCAGGGAGTAGGAAACCTTCATGGCAGTCAGCACTGAGGTACTTGCTGTCGTAGGCGGGGTAGTGAGATTGGTCGTCCTCCGAGTCAGATGAAAGATCACCGAGCCCCATCCGGTAGGTCCGTTCCTGAGGTTCATGGTGTGAAGGGGGTCTGGGAGGTAATGCAACTCCATCTCCACATCGCAATGCAATGCTTTGTAATTTGATCCTTCGTACTTTGTCCCAATCGTAGAAGGTGACCCCATCTTTTCCTTTCCTACTTTTTTGGCCTACACTCCGAACACATAACGTGCCCCCGTCGCTGCAATCCGTTTCAGTGAAATCCATCCATTTATGACCTGAAGGGGGAGCGATGATTGAAGGATTATCATGCCCTTCCATTTTCCTCCATTCCTGCCATGTCCGCCTTGAAGGGACATTATCCCTAGCCCCCATCCTCCATTGTCCTTCCAAGTACTCCTCTCTCCTCTTCTGTTTAAGCGTTTTCAATTCCTCCTGAACCTGTGTGGAGAAGGCCTCAGACTGCTGTTTCTTTCTGATCTCCTCTTCGGTAGAAGGGAAAATACTACGAGAAGGTGGTGGGGTTTCACTCCATGTTCCCGAGGGAGCCCCCCAAGTATTAGAGGACCATGGTGCAGCTTTTGAAACGGAGTCCGTCCACGTAGGATTCGTGGACAATGAAGTCTCCTCCACGTGCTCGACAGTTTCTGTTCGAGGTGATGGGGCAGAAGGAACTGTAGTTTGAGGTCGAGGTATTCTTTTAAAATTGGGAAATCGGGGTCTGGGAAGAGGAGTGTATGGAGTAAAGGCGGGTCCGTTCCCCGAGTTGGTGGACGTTCCCGCGATGTCGCCCTGCGCAGCGGAGGGTATTGGCAAAGGCGTTCCAGAATTACTCGTGGAGTGCTCGACTTGTTCAGTGCGAGATGGTGTGGTAGAGGTATTAATGGGTTGAGGTCGCGGTATTCTTTTGAAGTTGGTGAACTTGGGTTTGGGTTGTTGCTCCTGTGACATAGTGTACTGATTAGAGAGGTTGACGTGGAGGGAAGAGATAGGGGGGATAAAATTTTCTTTAGCAAATTTACGTATTTTATATTAATTTCAAGCTCCGCTCGGTTATTGAAGTGAAAGGCCGAGGGGGAAGAAAGTAGGGGGGGTAGAGCTAGAAATAGATAAACAGTGTTGTCATCGTAAGGATGTGAAATGATCATTAAATTCGATAAATAGTCTTGTAAGCTCTAAGAAGAGCGGGAGCATTACAAAGGTCATTGCTGTTTAACCAAGTGTCCTCCTCCGGTCCATATCCTTTCCATCGAACTTGGAAAAGGAGTCGATTGCGATGCTTTTTGTGCCCTACTATAGCTTCTACTTCGTACTCCTCATCGTTACGATTGAGTTCTCGAGGGTTCTCAAGTAGCTCCCTGGATCTGAATTCCTTAGGGGAGAGGTGGTACTTTTTAAGATGGTCTCGATTAATCACTGGATGTAATTGATATTCCGAGGGGATGCGGAGTTGGAAGACTTGAGGATTGATCTTTTCCAAGACCTCAAACGGCCCTATCCGTCTTTGTATAAGTTTTCTTCCGGGTCCCTTGGCCTCAACGAGCTCAAGAGAATGGGGATTAATCAGAACATAATCTCCCTCTGAGATATCTTCCACTAATCTCCGTCTCTTGTTGTAACTGCGAGCTTGGGTCTTGTGCTCGGGCAATCGAATCCCGTGCCGCTTGTCGGTGATTTTCCAATTCTAAGATCCATTGGTCGGCTACAGGGCTATCTGATAATTCTCTGGGAACCACAGGGTCGTCCCCTCCTAGACAGCTAGACATTCCTCTTGGTAAGTAGCCCATCAGCAAAAAGGCTGGTGCATAGCTTGTTGAGCTTTGAACCGTCGAATTGTAGGTATGAGCCACTACTTGAGTCCATTTAGACCATTCCTCCTTTGAAGAGGCGCAGTACGCTCTGAGCATTTGCTCCACAATAGCATTAGCGTTCTCTGTTTGACCGTCGGTCTGAGGATGGTGGGATGAGGATACTGCAAGGGCACTTCCGTATACTTTGCAGACTTCTCTCCAAAACCTACAGGTCCACCTCTTGTCTCGATCACAGATTATCCTTGAAGGCAGGCCGAAAGGAGCGGCTACTTTATTCACGAAGATTCGCGCGAATCCTTCTGCGGATAGATCTGAAGTGGTGGGTTCACAGATCAAGAAGTGCGTGAGTTTATCCACGGCGATGAAGATGGCGGAATAACCGCCCTCTGTAGAAGGAGGCAATCCGGTAATCAGGTCCATTGAGACAACCTCAAACGGCCTTAGGGGTACATCCGCGGGTCGAAGGGCTCCTTGTCGAGCGGAATGATCAATTTTAGTTTTCTGGCATATGTCGCAGCTGCGAGCGTACGCCACGCAGTCCTGCAACATCCTCGGCCAGAAGAAACGGTCTTTCATCAGATTAAAGAGCCTGTGGCCACCTGCATGAGCTCCTTCGAAAGGATTATTGTGTATCAGCTTGAGTATGGTTGTCGTCATGCTGCTAGGAACACAGATTCGACTTTTCCAGTCCGAATCTCGAAAGAACAATAGCTTATTCTTGCCAATGAAATAATGCGAAGGAGTGGCTACCATGTTTGGAGAAATGGGATCGGCGGCGTAATAATTCCTGAAGGCGGGATCTTTCTGGTATCCGTCGCGAAGTTCCTTAGCATAATTCTCATCGATCTCTATAAGTAATTGTGGATTCGAGAGAGTAAAATCTGCCTCGTCAGTCTCATCGTTTCTGGGAAGGTTGTGCAAGTCCCATTTCGTTTGGGGGACCTCTTCGACGGTTCCGACAGGTTCAACTAACTCGTGATGAGTGAGAAAGACAACCTTTTCTGCTGGTTTGTTCTCCCATAACGTCTCTTTGTCGTTCCGGTTATAAGAATCTGCTACGATTGGTAAGAGATCGTCTCTCGTGGGGCTAGCACAGTCAGGTACTCGAGGAAGTCTAGATAATGGGTCAACATTGCTGTGTATCCGCCCTGCTCTATGTAGGATTTCCAGACCAGGGTATGCAGCGTATACCGCCCCCCATGCGGCCAGTTGATGATTAGTGTTCTCATAAGATCTGGCCCATTGTAACACCGCATGATCAGTGATCAAAAGGATATGTTCTCCCTCGATAAAGGGCTGGAAATGGACCAATCCTTCTTTAGCAGCTAACGCTTCTCGCTCTGTGGCCAGGTAGTTACATTCTGCTTTTTTGAGCGTACGGCTCCAATAGGTGATAATGTGTTCGACTGTGACACTGGTGTCATCAAAATCTGCGGCCCAGGAATCCGTCCAGGTGAATTCTGGCTCCTTGGTTTTATAACGAGTAACAAAAATGGGGGTGTCTCGTGATTGATCGAAAGCTGCCCTTGCTTGGGCATAAATTTTCGTATCCTTTAGGTCCTTAAGCATCATTTTTTGTATTTGCTGGAGGCAACATCCCAGCGCGAAGTCCAAAGCGTCTGTGTATAACCTATAAGGCATACCACTCGCAGGGTGTCCAAGTACTGGAGCCGAACTCAACGCAACTTTGATGTCTTCAAAAGCTCGGGCGTGTTCTGAATCCCAATGCCAACGAACTCCTTTCTTTAAGAGGTTGAAAAGTGGAGCAACCGTCCAGGAGTAGAATGGTATGTAAGCAGAGAAGTACAGGATTATTCTGAGAAAACGTGGAAGGTCTGCTATCTTAGAAGGCATGGCTAATTCCAATATAGCGGCGACCTTTTCTTGATGGGTCGAAAAGCCAAGTCTAGACACCTTATGTCCTAGTAGTAGAATCGAATTGTACCCCACGTAGCACTTTTTGGGCGAGAGAGTGATTCCTGCTGCAATTATGGCTTGTAAAACCTGGTCTAAATACTCTAAATGATCGTCCCATGTCTTAGAAAAGATCATGATGTCATCAATATAAACTAGGCAGAATATCCATAAGTAAGGTGCAAGTACAGTTTGCATAACCCTTTGAAATATAGAAGGTCCATTACGAAGTCCAAAGGGCATTCTCCTGAATTGCCACAGTCCTCGATGGGATCTGAAGGCTGTCTTCAGCTTATCTTCCTCTAACATTTCAAGTTGGGTAAAACCAGCTAGTGCATCGAAAGAAGATAAGATGTTGGATCCCGAGAGTGCCTGCATGATTTCCGATTGACGCGGCAGTGGAAATTCATCAGGAACCGTTAGGCTGTTCAACTTTCTATAGTTGATTACTACTCGTGGTTTCCCGTTGCGATAGACGACAAAGGCTGGCGCCCCCCAAGGACTCTTGGACGGTTCAATCACTCCCTGTTGGAACCAAGTGTCCATTTGTTCGTCAATGACTTTCCTATTAGCCGGGGAGGTTGGAAACATTGACATTGAAATAGGTTGTGCGCCATCTTTTAAGGGGACATTGACCTTGACATCTACTTGTCCTAAACGCCTGTCTACTCCAAAAGCTAGGACATTCTTAGTGAATACTGACTCCAAGCGGGGGGAGACGTTGGTAGGGATGTCAGGACCTAAATTAACTAGCTTATGCAGATCTTCCGCGCGAAGCGTTTCCGTGGTGGCAACTTCTGATGTTTTGGGGCCTGCCGGATCGAAATCGTCTGCGAGTTCCCGTTCCAGGGGCAGCCTGGAAGATTGAGGATTAAGGACACGTTCCTCTTCTATTCTTGATATACTTTCGACGAGATGAGCGATCTTGGTTACCGTCGACTGCATCGATGCCCTCTCAGTCGAAGATCTAGGAGTCTGGGCCCATTTGTTCGCATCGTGAATTAATCCAACGGTTTCCCCTCGTCTGATGATTCTTGGCGTCAGAGAGGGATTAGCGAGAGGTCTCGCGGCACGTTCCCTAGAGATGGCGGTGGTGGGAGCAGCTAGTATACTCCCATCGTCATTCTGCAAGACAACTCCCTCGACTATCCATTGGTCACCAATAAGATCTCCTACAAAGATCGGTACTAATTGAGCTGATTCCGGTTCTATAGTACAATCTTGTAAGGCCCGTGCGACTCTTTCAGTACGCACTCCTTTGTCTGGTTTGGAAGTCAATTCAGACGGGTCATCGGCTAATTCCTCAAAGGGGATCTTGCTAATCGAAAAGGTTAAAGGCTGCGGCTTCTTGGAAGAGCTGGCTGGAATAGATCCTGCTCTCCCAGGCAAAATCAATCTGGAACCCAGCGGTTGGTCTCGCAGTGTCCCGATCTCATAGTTCACGTGAAAGTCTTCTCCAAGAAGGATCGGGACGGTCATACCTCAGACAACGTACGTCTCGGCGGTAAATTTGAGGAGTATACCGGTGTCGTCCTCGAGATAAATGGGGACGTTGACGTATCCTAATACTTTGGCATTACCGGTAAGTTGTACAAGGCGCAGCTTGAGTCCTTGTTTGAGTTTAGGGCGGTCCTCTAGTTCCTTATAGAAATCCTCCGAGATTAAGGAGAGGTCAGCTCCGGTGTCCAGCCTGATTTTAATAGGATTTGAGGCTTCTGAATTCCCTACGCGTCCGTAGACGTGTAATGCTGAAATCCCAATACTGGAATATCCACCCGGAGGGTCCCTTTTGCGATAGATAATAGTTGAATCCTCTTTCATAAGTCGACTGGATCGGGGGTATTGAACTCTAGGTCTTTTGCTTTCTTTTCTTGCAGCCAATTTAACATTCCTCCTGATACGTCTAGCGTTAGGTACCTTGCGTCCGCTTCAGAGTCTGACTCATCGCAAGGAATTAAGTCGGGTAATTGCCCTGGGTCGAAGGGGAAGCTCTCCTCCTCCGATCCCTCGGACTCAGAGGGGTCTTCTATAATGTAGGTTTGACTTATTTCCTTAGATCGGTTCGCAAATGCGTCCTCGTCGACGATTTCCTCAATGGTGGGAGGTTCAGGTCGCGATAAAACTCTCGTCTCAGTCAGACCTTCACGGTTCTGACGATGAGCGTCTAGCCAGTCTCCTTTCTCGAGAAAATCATGGTCTGATATAGAAACATAAACTTGCGATGTCTCGTTCTCATTCGAGGATGCTTTCACGTCTGAAACGATGTTGTCCTCTGGCTGAGGAAGGTAGACAGAAATGAAAATCGATTCCTCATCAATGTTATGTACTTGTCCCTGTACACTTAATCCATAAACCGTTTCATAAGCCCTTTGATCCTCCGCCTCCTCCATTGGGTTCTGTGCGGAGCACTTGTTAATAGAGACATAGTGCGACATCCTGCCCCATGGGGGCAGTCGATCTTGAAATGCTCTAAACTCCCACAAATCCAACACTCCTTCGGAGGTTTGGCGATGCT
>WHVD01000158.1:0-186822 GCA_015178975.1 Hysterangium stoloniferum | reverse complement strand
GTCTATTGTGATTCTGATTTGATTTTGTCCATAATTATTAAGCCATGCCTTTTGTAGCCATAGCCTGCACACCAAGAAAGGCACATCTGGGTGGGCATGACATTAACCTCTTTTTAATGATGATATATTCTTTTTACTCTCAGAAATAAGTTGAGAAACATAAGATTTGGTCTTGAACATGCCATTTCTAAATTTCTGAGATATGTTTTGTTTTTCAAAGGTTTGTCTGGCTTCTAACTTGCTCAGTGATTTATTAGAATCTAGGGATCCCCTCAGAGAAGACTGTGGCTTCATTTTCAAAGTATCTGAGCCACACTCCAATTCCATTACAGCATTCAGCTGAAGGGCCTTATGAAAATCCGGTTTTTCCTCCTCCTTTAAACTATCTGATGATTCTAAACTTATCAAGTCTTTATTAGAATCATTTTGAGGTGGATTTTCATCTTCTGAACTAGTATTTAGATAGGCTTCTTCATATTCTTCCATGGCCTTAATATACTCTTCATCATGGACAATTAAATTTGCCTTGGCATTTCTAGAACCCTTTCTAGAATACTTGCACTCATTATCCCAATGCTTAGGACTACCACAATGTCTACATGGTCTAGCTCCTTTACTTTCAGGAGTAGACCCTTTGGAAATTGTTCCATCATCCCGAGGGAATTGAGGCTTGCCTATAGTAGGTGAAGCACCAATAAGGTTAGTTCTGGCAGACCGGAAGAAATTCCTCTTGCTTGAACTTTGATCAGGACCTGGTAGATTAGATCTAGTAGTCCTTGGTGCATCACGCATCATTTGTTCAAGCTGCCTTACTCTTCTATCTAGTACATTATCATGACTTGGGAATGGAGTATGCTCCAATGCTTCTTCATGATATTTAATTGCTGCTGCAAAGTCTACTAAGTCCTTGCAACGGTGTACATCTAAGATAGTTGTCCAGAATTTAGGTGCTCCATTCATTACTTCCATCATAACTTCTGAATCACTCATGCTATACACTAGACTAAGTAATTCGGATTTTCTGATATAGTAATTGCTTGGTGATTCTGTTGTATATCCAGCTTCTCTGTAGTATGCTCTGTTTGCTCGGCTCTTTTGTCTATCAAGCCAGGCTCGGTTCATATAGTATGTGCATACTACATCTCTAAGTGTACCCCAATTCTGCATTGCTTCTCTTCTATAGCTACTTGGTAAAGACCAGAACCATAAGTCTGCATCCTTCTCAAGTCTAGTAGGTACAACTTCTCCTAGCTGGTTATATATGCTTGTACTACGCTCTGATAAGTTGTTTATCTTCAAAACCCATTTGGCAAGAGTGTCAGGATCTCCATCCCATTTGGGTACAACATCAGGTTTCAACTTAAGATCAAAGTGAGCTCCTTTATCTTCTTTTCTAGCCCTAGATAATTCTGACAATCTCCTATTATATTTAGCCATATTAGCCTTATAATCAGAAGAGCTATCACTACTTCCTGGATCTCCAGGAGGCTGAGGACTTCCTGATCTTATTTTCTGACTCTTTTCACTAGGTAATCCCCTCTGATGACGTCTCAAGGTTGGCCCAAGCTTTGGGTGAGGACTAGGTGAATGTGGTGGACCATAGTCACTATCAGATGATGGCTCATCAGGTGGAAAACTAGCTTTAGTGTACTTAGGAATTGAACTTGGCTTTGGTAAGTTATAGGCTCTTGACTTTTTCCCTAAGTACTGCTTATTATCTTCAAAGATATCAGATAATTGGCGTGATTCAGTCAGATGTATTGGATGTTCTTGATAAGGTGATCTTTTAGAAGTGACTCTTGGTTCAATCTTTACTTCTGCTAGTCTTCTTCTAATAGACTCAAAGCCATGCTCCTCATGAGGTGGCTTCATGGGTTCTGATTCTTGGGGAATTGACTGAATTTCAGTAGGATGAGCTGGTGTTGAAGCTTCAATCCCCTCAAATTCGACTGTAGGGCTAGGGCCTCTTGAAGGTAACTTCAATTCTTTTTCTTTCTTTTCTGATGGCATCATAGTCTTATGATCATAGAAATAAGCTAACAAGTTTTCAACTTCTTCTCTATACAAAACAGATATTATTTCAAAATCATTAGCATTCCATGCTATGAGTGGATTGTTGTCAGATCCCCAACTAGGCATACTAGGAATCCAATCTTTATTTTTATTTAGAATAGGTATTGATCTGACCAAATGCCTTTCTAACATATGAGTGAAATTTTCAAACTTAATTGGATCTAGGTAATATCCAATTAAGTCACTAGAATCACTAGTAGTTGGTGTTCCAACTAACAAGTCTTCTAATGCATCCAGTAGTGGCTGAAAGAACTTTTCAGCATAACGAGGTAGATACCCTAAGTTCACTCTTTCCTCATTTGGAAATTCTGACATGGCTAATGCCAACATAATATCTCGGCGGTGATTCATTCTTGGATCACCATCATAAGTTCTTCTCAATCTAACAGTACCAGGATACAAGTAAGTCTTGTCCTTAGCTATATCCTCTCTGTCAGTAACTTCTTTTACTGGTTCAAAACTGAAACGCTGAATTGGTGAAGCAGGTATAGTAACATTCAAGAACCTTTCATCCCTTTCAGAAACTTGTTCTGTTATGGAAGATAGTTCTTGAGCCATTTCTGCTTTAAGAGTTGGTGTAGACAACATTGATGGATAGGAGTTGGATGTAAGTAAGTTTTTTTGTTTGTTTTAAAATGTAACTATTGTAAACTACAAGCTAATTTATTTAACACTCAGTTGTCAGCTGCAATAGCCTAATCCCAGAAGCACAGGAGTGACTACCTGGTTCTTTTCTGGAGAACTAAAGACTGTCTCAATTAGAGAATCAGTCCCAACAGTTGGTGTTATGAAACAGATAAGAATGTCCTTGACAATCGGTAAACTACTTAAGAAACTAAACTGCTAGATAATCACAGTATTTCCCAGAACGTCCACCAATTTGTGATGTATTAGCCTTATTTTAATACTATTTTCCGAAAAAGGAGTCCAATGCTCTATCAAAATGTGCAAATACTCAATTCACTGCAAGGTAAAATAATTTAAGTATTTGATATTAATCAGTGGCAGCCTAAATAGACTTAGAACCCCTGAAGTCAAGAGTTTACTTGAATATATGCACCCAACTTCGCAAAGAAGGTTTTGAGAGCTGCTTGTGCAAGCTTGTTCTTTTTCTGTAAAAACACTACTAAAATATGAATAACAATTCACTGATTCCGAAACTAGATTCGCCTTCGATTCTAGCTAGTTTATATATATTTTATACTATTTATCAAACAGTAAAAATATTAATAAACAGGTCAAAAGATTAGATATAGAATAAAACACTATTTGGCTAATATATGCTTTATTTACACTAACCTACAGGGTCTACTGTGATACTAACTTATCAGGATCTTAATGTAGTCTTAAGAATTCTGCAAGAATATTCTCAGTATTTATTTATGCCAAAAACCGGGTAGAAATTAGAATATATGTATTTCTAATCTCAATATAACCTAAAATATTTATTACTTTAACTGATAACCAACAACTCAACTAGAGGTGGATTAGTAATAAAGGATAGCCAGCTACTCAACTAAGAGGTGG
This sequence comes from Hysterangium stoloniferum, assembly GCA_015178975.1. Lineage (NCBI taxonomy): Eukaryota > Fungi > Basidiomycota > Agaricomycetes > Hysterangiales > Hysterangiaceae > Hysterangium > Hysterangium stoloniferum. Next base: position 183,222 of record WHVD01000158.1, on the reverse strand, counting down.
CAAAAGGGGAACAAGTTGTTTGTCAGAAGCTCAACTAGAGGTGACAAGGGGGTAGGATTATTACCAGAAGCTCAACTAGAGGTGGCAAAGGGATCCTGAGATAGCTTAGGTCAGCAGCTCAACTAGAGGTGACTAAGTGTTTATATATATTTATCCAACAGCCCAACTAGGGGTGGAATATAACTGCTGATGCAGTGGCACACTGATGTGGTGTAGTAAATGGGTTAAAATAAGTTATATTTCAGTGGTGGAGCAGAGCTCCTTATATACAGTTTAGTCTGAGACATTTAGAAGATTCTAGAAGATTTAATGATGTCATTCTGGGAGGAGTGATGTCATTTAGAATTTTCTAGAATTTTCTAGAGCATTGTGGAAGGTTCTAACTACTTCTAAGACACTATAGAATATTCTTGGCATAATGGAACATTGTAGAATTTTATAGAATATTCTACAATATTCTATCTAATATTAGTACCTATTAACTAATGTTCCATTGGAAGCCACTGGAATGTTCCAGAGAGTTTCCTGTTTTTGTTGCAGTAGCATATATGATGACATAATGCTCTCGCGCCTGTGCGCGCGCATGACACCCTTCGCGTCTTGTGACTGTCACGCGTTGTGACAGTCGCGCGCCTGTGTGACCGTCGCGCGCCTCTGTGACCGTCGCGCGCCCTTGTGACCGTCGCGCGCCTCTGTGACCGTCGCGCGCCTCTGTGACCGTCGCGCGCCTCTGTGACCGTCGCGCGCCCTTGTGACAACTGTCACCTGTTATGACGGTTGTCACTCGTTGTGACGATTTTCCCGCGCGCCGTGTAATAAACGTCAGGCCGGTTTTATATTATTATATAATTATTATATTTACTTTTAATTAGTTATAAATATAATATTTTATTATAATAATATAAAAATATATATATTTCACCTTGATAATGCGCGAGTATTTCAAATCGCGTTTTGTCAGCGTCGGAGTTTGAAATATCATGTGAATGTCACATGATTACTCGCGCGTTGTGAATAAGCGCTGAGTCGCCGACATATTAATCAAAAAAGAATAAAAAGTAGAAATTCAATAATTTGCTCAATTTATTAGATAAAAATACAAAATAAATTGTATAAATTCAGGATAAATCAAACAAATATTGTACAATTTAATCGTCGCAATATAATTACATTTGAATATTTGTTTTCGCAATTTGTTAGGGGAAATTGTTTAAAAATTGGAAAAAACTTAGAAATACATAACAAAACCATTTGTGAACAGGCTACTATCACACATAGTTTGATATGGCATAATGCCATTATGAAATTTCCATATATGGTAACAATATGTATATTTCTATATATGAGGTTCATTGGAAACCTTTTGTTGCTGACAGGCTCTTGTATGAAAATCATGTGACTATGTTGATTGTTTGCACTTGTGTTATGACTGGAGTTCCTGCCAGACTCCGGGCACTAACTTATATGCACCCACACCCTATACACACAAATTGTCAGTTTACCAGAAAACCCGCCAGACTCTGTACGTCAGACTTGTCCACATTTGACTTCATTACTTCATGTATCAGTCACTGGAATACCCACCGTCCGACCCCATCCCACACATCAGTCACTGCATCCTGCTCAGAAAACCCATCAGCCCTCTAACTGAGCCCCATTCCCATTATAGTCAAATGACCTGTCACAATTCGGACTCCACTCCCAACCCATTCCCATTATGGTTTTATGACCTGTCACAATTCAGACTCCACTCCGTTCCATCCCATTCCTAACACCAAGTTTGGTGTTTATTTACTGTATCTCATTTTATGTTTGTTAGTTTAGTTTTCATTATTACTGGATTTGGTATGTTATTCATTCCACAGTCTATATAGTCTGGCAGATGTTGTACATACTGTACAATCCAGTCAGAAAATCAGCTTAGATTCTCCCCAGTAATCTTAGTATATTTTCCGCTCTAAATTCCTCTTTGAATCACACTGCTCTTGCTAGTCAGAGCCCACAGGCTCTGACACATATATCACTCGACCTTCAACTTATCTATCTCAACTCTCTGACCTCTCAACCCATGAACCCCACCCAGACTCCCCGGGATTCCCATCTGCCCATTTGAAATTGGACAAGATGATCTAGCAAGGGCACAGCCTATAAGCTGAAGCCAAGTCCTACCGGCTTTCCCACAGGTTTCTCCAGAAACCCGCCGTGTATGCACCCTTAACAACTTGTTATGTTTTTCCACATGTTATGTGATCATGTTGTGCTAAAGTATAAGTAGAAGGGCTCTCACAGCTAAAATTCTCCTAATTCCAACTATGCATCCCCTTTCCCCTGCTGCCATGAGATCCTTTCTCTGCTTGATGCTGGCTATTTGTTAGGATCCCTTCATTTTGGACCCCTGCAACTTGGTTTTACCCTCATAACCCCCCAGCACCCCACTATTGGTATCTGTTAGGATACACACACAGGCCAGGTTTCCGGAGAAACCCATGGGATATCCGGTAGGACTTGGCTTCAGCTTATAGGCTGCACCCTCGCTAGATCGTGTTGTCCAATTTCAAACAGATGGATGGGAATCCCGGGGAGTCCGGGCGGGGTTCATGGGTTGTAGGTTGTAAGTCGGGCGTCGTGGGTTGTAAGTCGGGCGTCGTGGGTTGTAAGTCGGGCGTCGTGGGTTGTAAGTCGGAGGTCGTGGATCATGAGTCGAGATAGTTGAGAGAGATAGATGTGCCGGAGCCCATGGGCTCCGACTAGTGCGAGCGATGTGAATCAAGTAAGGTTTTAGAGTGGAAAATGTTATTAGATTACTGGGGGGAATCTAAGCTAATTTTCTGACTGGATTGTATGTACAACATCTGCCAGTTTATATAGACCATGGAGTGAATGACATACCAAATCCAGTAATAACAAAATGAAACTAACAAAACATAAAACGGGAATAGTAAACACCAAATTGGTGTTAGGAACAGAACAGAACAGAACAGAACAGAACAGAACAGAACAGAACAGAACAGAACGGAGCGGAGTCCGAATCGTGACAAAGCATAACCCATAATGGGAAACAGAGCAGGAGCGGAGTCCTAAATCGTGACAGGTGATTAGAGTGGTGATGGGATTCTAAGCAGCATCCAGTGACTGATGCGTGGGACGAAAATGGACATAGACAGAGATGGAGTCCGGGGGAAGTCTGGTGACTGATATGTGTCATAATGAGGTTGAACGTAACTAGTCTTGACATAATGGAGTCCGGGCGGGAAATCCTATAAACAGACAATTGGTGCTTGTAGCATGTGGGGGCATATGGGTTAGTGCCTGGAGTCTGGCGGGATTGTCCGGTCGTAACAGTATCCCTGACCACAGTGTCATTGTCTGTGGTACCCTGATATGTACCTATCTGTTAAGTTCCCGAACAAAGCTCCATGGATGGTCCCGCAGAGGTTTCTCCAGTAACTATATTTCGAACACACACTTTCCAGGTAATGGTCCCACAGACTCCCCACGTAATAGGTCTGGGGAGTTTCCGGGAATATTAGTAGTACAAGGGAGTGTTGTATCAGAATAGTTACCAGAGAATGGGTACGACTGAGATGGACTTGGCTTCAGCTTATAGGCTGTGCCCTCGTACACTCATTCGGGCATCCATATTTCGAACTGACAGAATGCATGCAAGGAGATATAGATTCCGGAGTTCCCATGGGAGTTCCGGGAATCGAGCGTGCAGACAGACAAGAGGACTAGAGACTGGGATCAAAGGGAAACTTGTTCAAGGGTCAAACTTGTTGGGGGGGAAAACTAGTTCGAGATTGAAACTGGATTCTAAGTACATGAATATAGCAGATTTATATAGACTGTGAAATGTAATAATACCAAATCCGGTATTAATGAGAGGCAGAACTATTAAACATAAAACGAAACAAGTAAATACTAAACTGGGAATTAGGGACGGAACGGAACGGGAGCAGAGAACGAATCATGACAGGTCATTGAACCATAACTGGAGCAGGGCTCAGTTAGAGGGGTTCCAGAAGTTTGGCTGGAGTCTGGTTACTTGGTGCACAAGATAGTGTCAGGTATAGACAGGCTTGATGTGCAGGAGGTCTGGTGGAGTCTGGTGGGTTTTCCGATGACTGGTGTGTGAGATGCAGAGACAGATCATAACAGGAGCGGGGTTCTATGCTCTGTTAGAGGGGTTCCAGGAGTCCGGTCGGAGTCCGGTGACTGGTACATAAGACACAGAGTGTCGGGTGTACATAGAGTGGAGTCCGGAGTCCGGTGGAGTCCAAGGACTGGTGTATGAGACACAGAGGGTTAGGTGCAGACAGGTGGGTGTGTACAGAGAGTCAGGCATAAACAAGTTGACATGTGGGCTCCGGTGGGAACTCCAGTTGTAACTATACAATATAGAGGGTCGGGAGCATGTAGGACGGGGGCCGGGGGCCCGGAGGCCTGGAGGCCGGCGGGTTTCCCAGTTCCTGACACTATCCCTCTATTGATTACCTTTTAAACCATCCCATCCTGTCTCTGTCCTGACACTCTCCCATCACCCATTCTACATGTATCTTCTATTTGCCACCCAACAACCTTTAGAATACTTGTGTCTTATCACATTTAGTCTTAGTTTGATTTTTGCCCCTTTTGCTGCTTCCTTTAACCAATGAGATAATGGTAGAGTGGTAATCTTTTTCATCTATTTCTACACCAACAGATGCTAACTCCTCTCATTTTAATCACAGGCTATCCAAGAACTTGCAAACATTGCCTTTCTCAGCACACCATGTCTCTAGAAAGTGTGCCCTCAGGTCTGTTTGTCTATAGGCACCTTTTTCTGTATACTCAGAGACAATTGCAATCCATTGTTCCATAACAGTCTTCTTGGAGTGAACTTGCATAAGGGTTGAATTGGGGATTTTTTGGGTGAGCAGAGATTTTGCTGACTTTTCATTTTTGTTCCATTCATCAATGAGAGCTGTCTCTTCAACAGTTGCCTTGTCATCCACTGGTTTTGGACAGGGTGTCATGCCATCAAAGTGGCCCTTGCTTCCACTGCATCTTGGAACCAGATGGCAAAAATAGCCCAGTTCACACCAGTGGTATCAAGCTTGGGGATGGATGATGGAAGAGAGTTGGTCAAAGAAGTAGCAGTGGTGGTCATCTTGGTAGCAATCCATAGGTAGAGTGGGACCACCTGTTAGAATAGTATATACATATACTAGACAACTAGATATGTAGCAGAAAGCAATCTCAGTGTTTGCATGTGGTAGCGGGGCTACACAGCTATATATTTACCTAGATAGCAGAAAGCAATCTAGAATGCATGATAAGTATTGTATATAAGTAAATGTGTAAAGGTAATCTCACCTCAGTGTTTGCACATGGTAGCAGGGCAAAACAGCTGAGGTGCACTAGCTATAGTTCATAAGCTTTTAAGGCATTGGTGTTCTATCTATGATCATACATTGCAAATACTATGGAGTCAAACAGGAACTAGCTAAATGGAAAGGCATATATATTATATCATGTGTACCTGCCTAGCTCAGTACCTTAAGTTGGGCTCCAAATATACCAGGAGCGGGACTATATCATGCTTGCTAATCCAACAGACAGGGTCACGGTGTATTAGTCTAGAACGAGTCTGGATACAGGACAGTGTAGCCTATGGTAAGGAAAACTTCCCGGCTACAGTGATCACGTGCTAACAGAATAAAGGGTGTGGGGCGCCCGGCTTACAACTACTCCACACCAATGATTAGAATTTCGCAAACAACGGGTTAGAATTTACCAGAAATTTCAGTATAATCGTCCTGACTTCATCGTAATAATTATCAGCCGTGATCAGGTCGTGGTCCGCTCCCTCGATCGGAACGAAAACGGCTGCTGGTACAATTTCTTTAATGTTTTTCCCATATTTAAAGTCAACTGTATTGTCTGCTGTGCCCTGAAATAGCTAAATGGTAAATAAAATCATATTACGGGTAGACACAGACAAGAGACAGAAAGCTCACATGCACAATCAGACATTTCAGTCGAGAATTTTCTGAGACCATCTTGAAGGCTTCATGGAGGCCACGGATTGGCCCATCTGCGATTGAAGACGCCAGGGCTCTGTTGTATCCTGGCAAGCTCGCACTTTGAAGTTCACGGAGCTAGTGAGCAATATACAGATTGAACAATGCTGAGAGCAAAGAAAGTGGGTTATCACAGACCACTCCCGTCAAGTCAGTCGTCTCTGCAGTCTCTTCTTGCTGAACGATATACCCATTGAGTTGTCTTTTCTCGACTCAGTTCAATGGAGTGTTGCTCACTGTGGACCCTTGAGCAGATGTAGGACTTGGCAGCTTGAAAGGGCCAGACAAGTGAGATATGTGAAACCAGGGAAATTTTCATATGAAGATACCTCCATAACCCCTGCTGATGCAATGAAAACAAGTTTTTTTGTGACAAGGTTGGGGAACATCGCTGCGAAAGCGGCTGTAATCCCACCTCCCTTCAACTCGAGTGTCATAAATTGCCTCTCTTTCGATCTAAATATACTGCTTACTGACCATAGACAGTCCAACAACGTGAGCATGCTCGAACTTCACATGTTGAAGCAACAGTGCCAATTGGGTTATAAACAGGTCTGCATTATATACTGTCTCTGGAGCTTCACTATATCCTCGCCCACAGAGGTCTAACGGGCAAAATGATTCGATTGAATAATCTCGTAGTGCATGAGGTGTAAAATCGTCTCACCATATATAAGTACTCTTAATCCGTTCTCAGCAAGAAACGGGGCCAAACGGTGCCAGATTGGCACTGGTGTGCTGAAGCCATGAATCAGGACTACCTATTAGCAAGCGCGATGTTGTGATACCAAATAGCAAAGCACGATCGGAACATTACCTTAATTCCATCTTCCGGCCCCAACAACCAATACGTCGTTTTGCCTTGAGGAAGACGTACAGTCTTGGCTGCAAAACGGGAATATCGCACATGAGATGATAGTGTTGATGTTGATGTATCAGGTTCGCACAATGTCGTGTACGTACGATTGGGATAGAAATTAATGGGATAGACCGTTCTCACTTTTGAATCAAGAGGAAGGGCCTCGAGGGAATGTTGCGCTGGCGTGGGGAACTGCACATAATATTGATGGTCTTAACTCAAAATATTGCATCTTAAACTCACCGGACCAGGAGGCATTGGGGGCGTATAACTATGACTGGATGGTTAGGTAGTTGTGTTAGTTGCGGCAAGCCTTCTGTGAGGTCTTTACACCGTGTGAATTTTAATTTACCGTCCAGCCCGGTAGTCCGAGTTCGGCTATTCCAGTAAATAGTTCGCCTGTGTTTCAAACGAGTACTCTCCCCCCCAGTCCTATTCTGATGATCTCTACCTCTGAAATGGCTATATATTTACAAAATGTATTTTAACAAAAAAAAATCGAGAAATTATACATCGGGAGATTTAATATGGTGGAGCCTGCCTGGACACGGTATTTCCAATATAAGAAATTTCAAAGAAATCAAGGAAGTTAACAAAATGCACCGCATCCTTTACCCCCCACCATTCAAAGTATAGTATACAACACCTTTACAGAGAGCGCCATCATTACGCCGACTTTGGCACCCGAATGTCAGAGCTATCCCGTGAAGGCTCGGGGTATAAACGCAAGGTCTCTTCCATCCGCAACAATGCCAAAGCCATCGAAGGTCGGTGTGTGACATCCTCCCGCCAACACCGCTCAAGGAACGACCACAGACCGTCCTCCCCGAAAATTGGCGGCCTTCGGGGTAAAATTCCCTTGATGACGATAGGTATCACCTCCTCATCATCTGCAACATAGTGATACGGAGGCTTTCCCGTCATCACCTACGCCCCAGTGGGCCCAATGTCAATGAAAGTTTTAACAATAATCACAGCATTAAAATACCTCCACAACAGTTCGTGCGAATGAGAATACATCACTGGATGGAGACATATGTCGTCGCTCCGAACAAATCACTTCCACCGCTGCCCAGCGCGAAGAGGGCCCAGTCCTCGCAGTGACATCCTGCGTGTCTGGGCGTTCCAGCTCTTGGAGAATAGGGTTTATGCCAAACCCGGATATGCAGGCTTTGCCGCAGTCATTCAGTAGGATATGAGCCTATTTCCAGGGTGCAAATGTTCGAGACATGTCATTCAACGAGGTGAATTAACCGCTACTCACACCACGGAAATTGCCATGAAGAATTTCCTGTGAGAAATTATGGACTAGAATGACAATCACCATTAATCTGGGCAGTTCCCGACCTTAGAAAATGTGTCTTACGGTAATTAAGCCCAGCTGCAGCCTCAGTTAACTACATTGAAATTAGTGCTTTAGAGAAGGGACAAATAACTAAAGGTACCACTCACATATCTTAGCCTTTCCACCTTTCCGACGGTTGGCTTATGGTATGCCAAATACTCCATAATATTTCCTCTTGGAAGCCATGTTGAAATAATGGCTGGTACAGGCCCCTGATCCTGTGCATATCCCCGTATCCGGACGACATTGGGATGCCGCAATTGATGCAGGACCCTCATTTCGCTAATGGTAATCTAAAATTTGCGATAAAAATCCCACATACGTGAGGAGAAAACTAGAGAATTTGGGCTAACCGCAGAAAGTCTCTTGGATTCCTCCTCGGATATCACATCTAACACCCTAATAACTTGCACTGCAACCTGTATATTTAAAAGATTAGATTATTCCGAAATGAGATTTTGTCTCATTCGGTCGGTACCTTTCGTGTCCCGAACGACCCAGACCACTCCGCCTTCCAGATATCACAATTCTCATCTCTAGTCGTCGGCAACAAGTGCACCGTTTTGACATGTCCTGTGAGATTCCGGGCGTCTATATCGCAGTATCGATGGGGCGACTCTACGGATCACGTGACTCAACACTCCAAAAATTTCCCAGAGTGGCGCAGATATACTTACTTCGGAAGTGGTCTACCGAGGTTACCGTTGATAATGCCCTAGCAGGGCGAATCGCCTCACTTGCGCTTCGATGGCGTGACAATGGGGGAGGTGTCCCGTGTAGGAACATTGGTCGTGTTACGGCTTTCATGGAAGCAGAGGACCTTGATAGGCCGGATGATGACGAAGTTGGTCCCGACATACCGGACTCTGCGGATTCCGTTTCGTCAGTAGTAAAGTCTGGGCGGATGCCCCACCCTGAAAGCGTTTGAATCCATGGCTCTGGCAAACCCTGGTAATGCTATTAGATGGAACCTTAAGAAACAAGGCCTGGCGTACTGTGATTTCCCCTGCTTCCGGGTCGTATGTTACGTGCAAGTCGTGTTTAAAATTAGTGGGGTAGCCGATGTGCAACAAAGGACACCGCAGACGAATCTCCCCTAGCCAATCTTCCAAATCAGGCTCGTCTTTGAACATAATATACCAGACTTGTGAAGACGCAATGATGGCAATGCAGAATCGCCTTGAGCCCACCCTTTCAATTTGATGGACTTGGTTGAGAGAAAGATAGTAAAGGATCTCGGAGTTCTGCAAAGAATATGCGATCAGTAATGAATTAACACAAGGTCACCAACACTCACATCTTTTTGGGAGACACACAAAACTCCAAGCCGTAAAACCATCCAAAGATTTCTCGTCCACGTCAGACTACGCAACTTGTCTCGCTGTAGGCCAACATACCCGGCTTTCACCCTGTCCTCTGGGGGCAAGACGGAGTAATGGCTGTGCTGGGACTGACCATTTTGTTGAGAGACGTCCTCACTTATGAGCTCAGAATCCGACAACCCCCTTCCAATTGAGATAGTCGAATAGACCACTGTCGCTGAGCTCAGGCTTTTTTCGCGTGGGGGTGATGGAGCTGGACGAGGTGATTTGAATGTGGGGGATGGAATAGGCAAACTAAAGGGCGTATTGCAAACGTTAGACATGGCTCATCGACCTTTCTGCGCTATCGCCAGGTGAAAGAGACGAGTGAAGATGAACAGGGCCAAAAAGACGGAGTATCTCACTTGGTCGTTGTATTAAGGGAGACGGATAGAGAAACGCAGAGATGCAGAGCGTCTAAGATGTCCATCAATTTGAACCTTAATTTAGCGTGACATGTGCTCACGGCTAAACAAGGCACGCCACGCCTTGAATTCGCAAATTAAAGTTTGGTTTTGGCGATGATGGGTCCACAAAGTTAGACAGCGCATCATCTTGATTTAACTCATTCATCACTCCTAGAGGCTCTTCAAGATTAGTCTCAAATCACCTTCTTTATTTTTTTTTACGTACCAGATTGTGACCTCCCTTCCTCCACACCACTTTGGACTCACCTGCCAAAATAGATACACATGGATATCGACGTAATCGGCCAGGAATCATCGGTTTACCCTGCGACCACTGACACTCGTGCGTGGAACTGATACCATCGAGAAACACCTCTCCAAAAAGAAGTTTGGCTAAATCTAATTATATCCCTGGTAAAATATCGAAATTTGACAAAGAAAAGTGACTTACATTGCATGTACCCATAAGACGTTTTGCCAATCGGCACAGGCATAGGGCCAGATGGCAGGGCTAATCCATCGGTCAGGAATTGCCTGGTATCTTCTTGCCGGCCTTTCGGAAATCTTACAGAAATTCAGAACACCTGTTTGTATGCTGATGCAATTTTCTCTTCTGTTGGGCTATCGGCCCTTCGACTCCATATGGTTCCCATCAGCCCATTGATATTTACATAATCAACACTAAGAAGTGCATGTGGGTCCATGTATACGCGTTTATATATATGTGGCGCGAACACGTCAATTAGACCAACGCACGACAGCGCCAGTTGCGCACTTTCTTCTTTCCTATGACTGAGTAACGCTAACATCATCTAAAATGTGATAGGCTACGTTGGCGAAACAGTGTGTCGGATAGGATAGATGAGTGGACTCTAGTGGACGCAGTCTGACAGTTCGTGTGACTGCCGATATCGTGCTGCCGTAACGGAAAACCTATGGAGTCATGTCCTAAATTCTTACATTTCCTAACGGTCCCCAGTGTTTGGTCCCTGGGCTTAGTCTTTTGTGGGGCCCTGCCGAACAGCGTTCGGAAATTTACTTACGGGAGCGAGCACTCTAGTGTAGATCTTGGCCATCATAATTGCAAATGAGAACGGATCATCAATGATGGTCAAGGTGACGGCAACCATCAGTTGGCTCCGAACCCACCTCCCGCAATTATGATATCATGATGCCCAATATGTACAAATCATTTTATAGATGAGACCGCTTTCGGTTCAGACTCCTCACATTGTATTATCTGAAGTAGCGATGCACTCCAACGGCCTATTTTGACATAAATCCAAGCCCCTGTGTGGCATAACATCCGGATTGCAGTACAACCTTAAAAATCTGGTCACTACGGAAGTTTGAATACCGGAGCGATTCGGCACTTCTGCCAAGGTGCAGGGCAGTGTAGATATCTCAGTTGTCTCCATTGGCAGATGGACTGCATGCTGTGATAGGGGCATCTGCCACAATATGGCAGTAACCGGATCAACAATCTATATATATATGGCGCAGAGCGGAGCAATACTAACGCAACTCCTAACTCCTAGTCCCAAGATATACCTAAAAGTGATTTCTCAGCCAAATTTTCATCATAAGGGGCATGCAAATTGCGCCTCCTGCAGGGCAGTTTTTCCATTTGACTTCTCATCACACATCACGTTCGAATTCATAGATTGATCAATAATATCTCAATAGACCCATTCACCATACTTCTGAATAAATGGTTCTTATGTTGATTCTTGAAGAGAGGTCCGAACACAGTGCCCACTTGCGAACGTTTGACATAATAAATGCAAGCACTGAAAACCTCAGGCTAGAAAGTCTCTCTGGAAGTATCTCAATTCATGTGAATTTCCTAGAATCTACACCGGCTGGCCCTGTATTGACTTCATGTAGTGATGCTCAGCCATTCATGTGAATTTAGAAATTTCGAAGCCACACAGACTCTAAACTTGAAGTTGGCTATCACCGCCTCGGATATGAATTTACATAGATCTGATTCATATAATTTAATTGAGTAAAAGATTTAGAAAGGGAGAGATCATTCTCCGGGATATGTTACGCGTTCCTACTGGAATCCCCAGTCGGGTGGAGAGGTAATTTGTAACGGTTTCCAAATTTAGACCTATAGCGATGATGACTCTTCACCCCATAATCAGGTAAGTAGACATAATTATGACCCTACATTTTTGAAATCTGGCTTAAACTCTCGGAATACGAAGAGGCGTGGGTGCGAGGAGTCACCAAATCAGAGATGCAGTTGGGATAAGCTTCCACCACAAACAGCCTCTACTCTAAAAATTACAAAGTGGATATGAAACTTCTCACAGGAATAATTGACTGCATATTGACAAGTTTTCATGCACAGTTTTGAGAGGTAGAGTGCCGTGTGAGTTCGACTGAACAATTTTGAAACGGGATGTAAAAGTATATACTGACAAACTAAATTCAACCGAAAGGTTACCTTCGACTCCATTATAGTATAAGCTAAAGTGCCTATCAAGTAAGATTTAGCAAAATCAAATTTATTTCGTTGGAAAGCTGTGGTGTACCAAAAGCAGTTCAATAGCAGTGGCATAGTCATTGCGATACGGCTCACTCCGGTTTGGTGAACGGCATCGTGCTGGGGTCTAAAGTGAAAGCCAGCTGCGAGACAGGTGACAGACAGGCACCCATTGCAGCAGGTGCAGGCTGCTATATGGGACTAGCCACAGTATAAAGAAACTAAAGCTGTAGTGAATGTGAAAGGGGATGGTGGGTGGGAATAAAAAGAACTATGACGGATGCTGCAACGTCCTGGGAGATGTGAGACAAAGGAACAGAGACCAAGGGAAGGCAAAAGTGCTAGTGGACAATAAAGGGAGGATGGTGACACCAAAGTGACATTGAGGTGAGAGACCTATGATCATTAATCAGACAAATTCCATCTTTATCTCACTTCTGTCTGGTGAATAACATCATGTTGCAGTCTAAAGTGGAAGCAAGCTGTGACTACAGGTGACAGAGAGACACCATGGCCACAGGTGTGGGCAACTCTTATTCATATTTGAAAAGGAAGTCGAGCTGAAATGCAATACCCGGGAATTGACACAAGAGTTCCATAGATGACTGAATGGTGGATCCATTCTAGAGCTGAATGGATAATACAAAGTGAGATATGGGCTTTGAAAATCCTCAGGAAGTCATCCAAATAATTCTGAATAAAGGTGGGAAGATGGCACTACAAGATTCAGTGGAGGCCTCAGAGAATAGAATGAAGATATATGGAATGGAATGAAAACCAAACATTAGAAACAACCTGACTGGTGAAAGGCTTGTTCAAGACCCAATTTGAGCATGATTGATCCAGAGCCAGAGTCAATGAGATTAGTGACAGCAGTCTGGAACATGACATATGTTATACATGCTTCTGGATCCAATAAACCATCATTGGCTAAGGAGCCCCAAGTGTTGGACATGGTTGGTTTGACAGTCTAGACTCAGCTTTAAAGCAGTGCAAATGTGTGACTGTCTCTCACAGTTTCTGTGTATATGGAATGTTAACAGCCTTATAGAGTATACTCATCTGTGTATCACGACTCACCTCACCATGTCATATTGCATATTTCACACTGCTGCTATGTTTTATTGTCATATTCTGAATCCACCCCTCCACTCTGTTCACCTTTTAATATTGATTTCTTTAGTATAAATAGTGATTGGCAAGGCCCGGCCTCAGGCCGTGGGCCGGCTGAGCCGGGCCCTGAAAAGCCCAGGCCAAGCCGAGCTGAGCCGTACTTAGGCCGTCCACTCTGGGCCCGGCCTGAGATATTTTAAGCAGCCGCCAAGCCGCGGCCTGCTAGTGGCCACAAGGTAAGGACAAGGTACCGCATGGTCAAGGATCGTCAGAGTGTCTTCTGTATAATGTAAGCCACCGTTCAATTTCTATTCCAACTCCCTTGTACACAATGCTGCCAAAGTCAAAACCTTGCCTGGGACAGCCAAGTAAGTCTCCAGGGCGCTCAGCACGGATCCGTATGATGAACCAAGTGCTCCGTGATCCGAATAACATAGAATTGAGGCAACTTCCGCCAAGTTTAGTAGTTAAATCGTCTTCCACATGCCCCGGGCCAGCTGATGTGCCCACCACTGAAATGGCATCAAAACATTTATTGAAACATAGCCTACCAATAGACGAGATTGTATGTGAAACAGGACCTGAGAAAAAAAAAATCAAGTCGGCTATCACTGCCGCTGTCAATGGTGTGTTTTTTGAAATTCAAATATATTTAAAACAAGTAATATAATCTATTTAAATATTATTTCAATCTCAGATGCCCGTAAGGATGTGATATGCAATGACATGGATGGAATTGAAGAGATTGGAGAGGAAATGATGAAGAACAAAAATAAGACCAGAGATATAGATCATTTTTTTCATGCCCCCAGCACCATTAATGGGAAAAAAAGAAGAAAATGCAAAATTTGTCGGTGAGTACATCACAGCTACATTTTTAATTAAATAAATCAAATTTTTTTCAGTGACAGCTCAATTACTAACGAGGTGACAACTTTGTGCCGACATCTCGAATCAAATCACACAGTATGTAAACTTTATGATATCTCTTTATTGATTATAAATTTTAATTATATGGTGACAGGGTGCTTATGTTAAATGGGTTAAAGAGACACCCGGAACAACAAACAAACTCCCAAAGCATCTCTTAAAAATGAGAGAAGAAACATTGACTCAGTCCAGCATCACTGACCATTTCAAACCAGTTGGCCCAGCTAAAAATGTTATTCAATACTCAGATGAGGCTTTTAAGCAGGCCGCTTTGGAGTGGTTGATTGAGACAGATCAAGTATGTTATTACACTATTAAATCTTTACTTTATTTAGCAATAACATTGATTCCAAAGCCAATTCAAGCCTTGAATCATCCAAAATTTAAAGAAATGATTAATATTGCTTCTTGCGCCAAGAATGGGGTAAAGATTCCAGCACAAAAGGCTACCCGGGAAGGAATTATATCACTTTTTAGGCAACACCTACTTGATATCAAGGAGAGAATAAATGTGAGTCTTAGTTTCTTTTTAAATATCAAAGTTTTGAGCTAAAAACTTTATTTCAGGGCCCAACAGTCAAGGGGAAAGTTTCATTCACGTGTGACTGCTGGCAGGCAAGTAATGCGGACTCATACTTTGCTGTCATGGCACACTGGATTGAATGGACCGATTCAAAAACATGGACCCTACAAGCCTCACTAATTGGGTTTACAAAGATGAACTGCTCACACAGTGGCAAGCGGCTTGCAATGGCACTATTCAAACTTATCAGCCGGGTTGATATTATCAAAAAAGTAAGTACATATAACAATTACAATGTCACAAGCCATTATTTAATATAATTTAATAGACTGGTTGGATCACCTCTGACAATGCAGCAAACAATGGCACAATGATGAGAGAGTTCATGGTCCTTTTCGAAGGAGCAACAGGTGAAAAATACGATTGGAAAGAACATCGGATTCGGTGAGTTTTTCATTATGTCTGCTTTATACAATACTAACATTAAATAATATTAAAATTTCAGTTGCCTTGCGCATGTCATTAATTTGGCCACTCAAGCAATTATCTCGACATATTCGGGTGCTAAACACTACAACCCACATGACCCAGAAGCACACCTTCCGACTCAAGGCACAGGTGACAAGAAGGATGTATTGGGGATGGTTCGTGCCATAGTTGTGAAGGTATGTGATTAAAGATGCATTCTGTTCACACTGATACTATCTATAATACTTCAGGTTCGAAGCTCAAGTAAAAGAAAAGATCTATTTCTCAAACTACAAAAGGACAAAGGCTCCGATCAGCCACAAACACTGTTATTAGATATGCCAGTTCGTTGGTCATCTACTTTTGTTATGGTGAACTGGGCATATCTTTTATGGGATGTAAGTATTAAAACAGAGATGATACTTAGTTATTCTGATATTTTATATTGGTTTACAGCATGTGGACCACTTTATATTTGACATAACAGCCGAAGAGAATGACATCACAAGGCGTGCAAAACTTCATTCAATTGCATTGGATACGGCAGAATGGGACGAGATCCAGGAATTTCGAGAATTAATAAGTGTAAGTATTTTATTCAATTTCACGTCATCCAATTACCCATTGAATTGGTTTTATCAGTATGCAGACACTGCACAACAAGCCTTCTCATCAGAAAATTATCCTACGCTTTATTTGGCAATTCCCGCACTTGAGGGATTGCATGCTGCATGGACAAAGCGTCATTCTAAGTGTAGCCCACTGTTTATTTCACCCCTAGGAGCCGGAATTGCAAAAATTGCTGAGTACTATAACAAAACTGAGGAATCCAATGCCTATCTCATTGCCATGGGTATGTCATATACATTATACTGATCTGTCCCACTTCATAGTCCCTGATTTTCACAGTGCTTAATCCCTCACAAAAAGCGCAGCATTTCAAGAAGTACTGGGGTGCCGAATTAAAAACTCGGGCACTTGAGCGTGTTGAAAAAATAGTGAGAATGTGTGTTTTTTCGACTTTCAATCACTAATTTATTTTTATAGTTTCAGGAACGGTACATAAAGTTATATGGAAATGGTGCTCCCGTCATTCAGCCTAAATACCCAAAAACCACAAAATTATCGCAGCTTTTACTTGAACTCGAAAGTAGTGATGACGACGATGATGACGAAGCTTCCTTAAGTGCATCACCTTGGATGCGTGAGTACCAGCGCTGGTTTCAAACTCAAGAGGTAGTCCCAGAATCGAAGGGAATTGTGGAATGGTGGGGTGTAAGTTTTTTAACCGCAATTTTATTTATTTCATATCATTAATTTTTAAAACAAGCTAATTGTGATAGATATCCAGTATGGGCATCCTTAGCCCTGGATTATCTTCCCATTATGGCTTCCTCTGTATCTAGTGAGAGGGCATTTTCAGCGGGTGGCATTACACTCACATGCCGTCGAAACCGTTTAAAAAATGACATTGTTGAAGCACTTCAAGTTGTCAAATGTGCAATTCAAAAGGACCTCCTCATCCATCCTCCAATGCCTTCCTCTTCATTTGAGATGGATATTGAGAGTGATGAAGAAATCGAAACAAGTTTACAGAGCGGGGATTCAGAGGCTGCATTGCTTGAAGTTGAGCTATCCTCTGATGAAGAGGAAATTCATGTGTAATATAAATTGATAATATTTTTGAAAAGTTTATTTGATTTTATTAGTAGACTACAAGTTTAAAAATCTGTTATACCACGGCCTGGGGCCCAAGCCGGGCCGGGCCAGGCCCAGGCCCTCTCTCAAAGCCCGGCCTGAGATATTGGTAGGCCCAGGCCGTGAAACCTGAGCCCAAGCCAGGGGCTTTAGGCCAGGCCGGGCCTTGCCAATCACTAAGTATAAACCATCAGTTTTGTATACCACTATTTTTCAGTTCAAATATCAATGTATAAGAGTGAGGTGACAGTACTCATTGTAAACAAATAAGGGCAAAACAAATACAAACAGACCTTATATGACCCAAAATATGCTGAGCCCTAATGCTCATGATTCCTCACTAACCCAAATCCCAGAAAGGTTAACAGCTGCCAGAATGAGAACAGGTTGCAGGGCCCTGAAACATGAGGTTCCTAACACATGAAAGATCACAAATGATTATGTTGGAAAGATCTCAGAAAGGTTCAATGATTAGATCATACAGAGACAGGATAATTAAAATGCAGATTTTCTGACCAACTTCGCTTGCTTTTTTCATTGCCCTTTTATGCCTTTGAATGTTAATCAATGACTATAATATGTTATAAGAATGATATCATAAATGATGTCAGACTGAGACAAGTCAGAAGTCAAGTAGGAAATTGAGTCAGAAAAAAAGTCAAAGAAAAAGTTGAGTGAAAGTTGAGTAAAAGTCAAAGGAATTTCAAGTTGAAATATTGTTGAAAATATTGTCAGAATTGATCTTGTATGATCATGACAGTATGTTAGAATACCCACTGGGTATGTGCTGCAACCTTTGTAAACTATTCAACTGTCTTTATTTCAAACAAGCAAATACTTGATGTATACTCAAGCATTAAGGTGGTCTGGAAGCTAAAGGTTAAGTTGACAGGTTTCAAGTCAGGTATCAGAGGCCAAAAGTCCTAATAGGAGTGAAGTGAAGCTAGTAGTTGAGACCCAGAGGAGAGGAGCATCAGTTACAAGTTGGAAAACCTAATGGGTAGCTACCTGGTAAGAAGGAACAGAGGTGATGCTATTGATTGGTAAAGTTGGCTGATGTCTAGGTTGGTATTCCTAGTTGCTTAGTCAATAAATCAATTTTGGATTGGCATGTAACTACAGTTTCTACATGTATATATAGATTATGGAGTCATTGTTTCACCAATCCAGACACACGACAAAAGAAGTATGGAACACAACAAGAGAGAGGTCCAAACCAAGCAAACAACCAGAATAATCAGACAGATCAAGAGACCTTGGATACTAAGCTTCATGTGAGACTGTGGGTTGATTCTTAATTTATTCTTAGTTGATATTCAGATTGGGTTGTAACTACATTTCTACATGGACTATATAGACTTGCAGTTATTTCATATTCTAACCAGAAAACAACAAGGACAATGAGGGAAAGGTCTGAATTGAGTAAACAGCGAGAACAACAAGACAAATTGGGAGAAGGGATCTTTGGTTTTGATACATCCAATGATTCATCATAATGTTAGAGTATGGTGACGTACGATTAGTATTACACCATACCTCGTCTTGTGACTGCTTATTTCCGAGAACCGGTTCATCATGTGATTGTTATATATAGTTTAGTGTTCACTTAGTTCCGTGCTGTGCACACACGTTCGCTGCACAGACCAGTGCACAGACCATGTATTCTAGTATATAGTTAAAGCCAGATGAGAGTAGGACCTCATCTGGATACCTAGTTATATCACCGGTCTTTAGTTCTACCCGCTCACCTCTAAGTGGCTTTCGCTCCTAGTATTGAGAGTCCTCGTACTGTGATCCCCCAGGTATCCCGACATCGAACACATAAGTCAAAAGGTGATCATAGTCAAAATCTTAAGATTACTTCCCAGGGGGAAAGGGGGGGCTGGCAAAAAGAGCTTGGAGTGTTACCAGATATTGTTGCTTTTGGGAGTAAATGAGTTAAAACTAGCAGTGACAAGATGTGCTTATTGTACATATTATGTAGGCAACAAAGTGGCCCACTGATGGTTCTGTTCCTTTGAGTTCAGAGGTTAAATGGTCATGACCTAAACAAAAAGAACTATTACATAGACCGAAAGCATCCTGTGAGATGAGAGATGATGGAACTGACACAAAGGGACGGGAAAAAAATGTTAGTGAACATTAAAGGGGATGGTTACATGACATTGAGCAAGAGACCTACATACCTTCACTAAAGAACTCAGATAAATTCCCTTTTTCCGATTGCGCCAGCCTTGGCCTTTGACACAACATTAAGACACAGATTTTCGAAAATACCTCGAGAACCCGATGTGTTCTAAAGAATTTCTGGGCATTTCTGGATTGAATTCTATGGCTGGTCACTTTTCAACTTGAACTATATATATAATATATAAATAATTCATTGGAATTTGTGAAATTTTTAAAAATCTCGACAAAATTTTGTATTTTCCAGTTTATTCCGAGATTGGAGTCTCAGCGCTGATCGAGAGTTGGATTAGTCATTTGTTCATCACGTGACAATGATGTCATTTCTGTGTTAAACCGATTAAAAAAACCAGTGGTAAAAAAAAGCCGCAGTTTTTAACCACTTCCTCGATAACTATCAAAAAATTTCTCATCGGAATCAACAAATATATGGGTGTTGAAGAGGTGAATGGGACCAGCGTCTCCCAAGGAACGTCAGCCTACGGATCAAAGGAGGCAACCCCTGAAGACAACTCAACGGACTCTGCGCCATCGAAGAGAATGTCACTTCATTTGGGACATCTCCCCGAACGAAAGGAGATACAGCCTACATATCCCAGAACACCAACTAGGGTGTGTTTCATTTACGTCCGTCAAGAGTGTAAGATGATTATCTCTTAATTCGGTTTATTAGGTTGACCCAAATAACCCCCCTTGGCCTGCTTACCGTGGATATCATGAATACTCATTTGCTCACGTACGTTTCTTTTATGTAATTCGAAATAAATCTAAACAGGATGGTTTCAGGCCACCATGGGCGTTCGTCTTCCGACTATTTTGGGAAAAGCGATAGATGATACTGTGCAAACTCTAAACCAACTCTCTGACGAACTGGAGATTATTGACTTGGTAGAATGCATACGACGCATGGGGCATCTCATGATTGACCTCAGGTCAGTGACTTGTGGTGGCGTCATCTCTCATTATTGTTGATCTGTTCGCTATGAAGCCAAAACCGTAAACTTCGGCCAATCATTGATGATGGAGAAGGCGATGTTGCCCTTTGGAATAAGGAGATAGCTAAATACTTTCAAGGTAAAGCCATTTCAGTTTGTCTTCGTAGGCATACATGCTCATGGGATCCCAAGGGAAGGACTTCATGAACGCCCCGTGGCTTTTTGCAGAATCCTACAAGTATCGCCGCCTTCATGAATGTTTCAGTGTCTCGAAGTACTGGAAGGTTGGTCTTATTCCTGTAGTTTTCAGATGAATGTTAAAGTTGGTTATAGGATTATGATGTTTTTAGTCGCCAAAAATGCGACACATTCTCCCGTTCTGCAGATGCCGTATTTGAGCTGTCTTCGCGCTTCGCAGTGCCTATTACGTACGATCCTGGACTGTCTGGTGAGAAGAGGGTGGAAAAACAACGCTTCCTCTTTCTGGAGTTGGCGCAAGGTAACAAACGCATGCTTTTCGACAAGAGAACCAGTTTCATGATACCCAAACAGTGTGCCTATGGGGAAATTCCACGGACCTATCCCTTCTAATTAACATGACTGAGGATCAGATCAAAAAAATTCAAAGTACGGGTGGTGAGAATTTGGCGGCGACCGAGAAGAAGTAAGAAAAATTATATGTAATCTTGTTCCATAGCTCTGATAGTTCACAGTATCTTGGGGAATCAACTAAACCAACTCTGGGATACAGTTAAAGAGGTAAAGGGAGGCAGGATCGATTTTGTCCTAGATAACGCAGGGTTTGAATTGTATTGCGATTGTGTATATGGTATGTTAGCCTACTCAGGTGTCAGCAGGGGTTCGTGAAGCGCTTATCTGCGAACCGGGGCCACCCTAGCCGATTATCTCATCCAGGCCGGCCTTGCTACCCAAATTCGCTTCCATGGCAAGCGTATTGCATGGTTCGTATCGGATGTGACGGGAAAGGATTGGCAGTGGTTGTTAAATAGTATGGTGTACGGACAATTGTTTCCGAATGCAAGTGAGGCTGAGATGGAAAGTTTGAGGCAGCTCGGAAAAAGGTGGAAGGTGATTTATTTTATGCTCTTTAAACACCCGGTTGTCGGCTAATACAACTTCCTAAATTAGAAATATGAACGCGAAGGAAAGTGGATATACGAACAGCATCCATTTTGGTGTACTGGGTATACTTATGTAAGACTCACGGAAATTATTTCAACAATATTCATATTTTTATGTAACTTCATATCATACAGTGGGATATACACACCGAGGCTCCGGACCTCTTCCTCCACTTGTCAAAATCGGATCTTATCGTATTCAAGGGTGATTTGAACCATCGCAAGTTGACTTATGACTGTGCTGCACCTGCCAATACTCCATTCGACGTCGCCATTGGTCCCTTGGCGACTTTCCCTGGTGCACCCAGAGTCTGCTCATTAAGGACCATCAAGGTATATCTCGCGTGTAATTTTTACTGTTCGGGAGACCTTATTTCTTTTTCTTGTCGCAGTCCGACGGTGTTGTTGGATTACCATCGTTGGAAATTGCCAAACAGCTCGACAAGGATGAACCTGGGTGGAAGATTAGTGGTAAATATGTAAGCAGCCATCTTGCTGAACTGCACCATATCATATGTCCTATAACCTGACGCTGATAGGCTGTTGTGCTTCTCTCCGAGGGGCGTCCTGGAGAAAAGGTCCGTTTTGCTTGAGAATTAGATTCAAATTCGAACATTGCGTGGATAATTATCACGTTTCCCCATTTGTATTCTGTTCAAGCGAATTTCTGTATCCATCCTCCTATCCCTAATGTGTTAATAGCTACATTGATCTACAACGGTCCTTCCACACGGTGGAGGGGTGATATACACTGCGAAATAAAGAATGACTTGGGATCCCACCACTCCATAAATACAAGCCTCGGTTTCAGACATATCCTAGATGGCAAGAATATTCAGACGTCCAAGGAATCCCTTCGAGGGTTCGTCGCTGCTACGAATACACTCTCCACTTGCATTTCTCGGTGATCTGCATTATCGGGGTCCTCCACACCTTCGTCCTCGGTCTTATTCACAGAACGAAGATTCAAAACGAGACGAGGCCCCTTCAGGATACCCATCAGTACATGACTAAACAGAAGGGATCGCCGAGCTCGTCATGATATTACGCACCACAATACTGAATATCGCAGGAGTCCATCTGAGTATAAAAAAAAAGAGGGACTATTCAGGTTGAACTTCGAGGAAATGCCGGTTTTAAGTACACACCCAGAAACTGCAGCTGCCAACAAGTAAACTGTTGACACGTTGGCTATGAGCACTTTGAAAAATAACGACGCTAAGATGGCGAGTGTGAGCCATCGCTGGTACGTGCAACGAGAATCAACTATAGCCCCACCAAAAATACTGGCGGTTGGATCAAGATGCATTTGTTAGTTACCAGACTAGCGTGAATAATGACTTGATAAGTGCCTACATTGCAAAATATATAGTTCCGTCTCGATAGAATGTCTTGAACACCAACGTACGGCCTTCGAAGACTCCCATTTCAGTATTCCGCGCGCCGCGAACACTTTGAAATAATTTAATCAATGTTAAGAGGAACAGGTAGCCTAATTAAATATCGCATGATGTTGTCAGTAACACAGTATTCTGACAATGCTGTGAGATGTATATTACTCTCGAATATTAACAGTGGAATCCTATCCTCAAGCTAAGCTTAGTGGATAGACTCGTGCGTTTATAGAGGTGAGCGCACCAAAATAATTGTGCAAAGAAGTTGGACGACCTATCGAGGGAATAACATCCTGGAAACAGTTGACTTGTTGTCGAATCGGTACCTTGATAGCCTTTGTGTCGTTGGCCTTTTAGGAATAGTGCCAAGAGGAGAACTGATATCTGAAAACATGGCAATCGTTAATAACTGTCAGGCGGAAGCAATATGGATGTACGAACGCCACCTAGTACTGGTGAAGTACGGGTCAAGTTAGAAAGAGTAATTGTGGTTGATAAAGGTGTCCCAACTTATTGTAATGGCTGCCGTGAGTATCAAGACTGTTAATACAGCGGGAAAGTTAGTTTCTAGACGATGAAGACCGCTAGCGGTTACCCAGATAGCAAGATTACTCACCTGCTCTGTTGCTCCGATACAGGGCGTAGATTCTAACCAGTAGAACAAGCTCTACACCCAGTGCGCTCAAGGCCAAAAGACTGTCATGGTCCGTTAGCAGGGCTCTGGCATGCATACGTTCCAGAGAGAAGACACTTCACCCGTATCGGATCATGATAAGAAAATGACATCTGAACATGAAAGCACATTAGATAACGTCATCGAAGACTGAGGATTTTATTCACAACTAGCTAAAGTAAGTCGTTGTGGGGATCCCGGAGAAATTTCCGTAGTACTCACTTCATTTGAGTGAGGCCCACCCGTCATTTCTACCAGACAGTATATCCGAATTCATACATGATCAGCATAATTAGAAGGCAATATTAGGTTGTTATTACCCAGTGTGTTGACACTTGACTCGCTCGTCAAATTCTGCTAAACAAGAAAAACCAGACAAATGCTCACATCATCCCTATCAAGCCACAGTATCGGCACAACAAATAAAAACATTTTGGGAGAGTCCAATTCGCTCTGATGACCACGACGCCAATCAGATCCGCAAATATGCCTTAAAAGACTTATGAGATAAAGACGAACTTCCAGATCACCTCCACCTTTGTTGTGACATACAAAAAAGGATTAATATAAACGACCGGAAGCATTCAGGAACAACATACCTCTAAATTGAATGAAATAAGGATGTCATATGCTAGAGCCGTCATGGCAGCCACTATTACAATTTCTTAAAAACACTCTCCCTATATGATAAGCATAACTAACAACTGCTGTAAATTGCTGCATCTGCCTCCACCAAGAGAGCGCTATAAAGTGCAGGGGATAATGATTTCAACATAGGAGGAAGCCAGCCTGTGAATCAATGCATTACTCAGGCTCATTGCTTATATGTATGTATGTAGCGGTTCCAGGGGTTGCGAATGGCGGTATGCTGTGAAATCTTTTTGATAAGGTGAAGCAGGTGTAGATCAATCAATTCATTTTGGAAGTGGAAGATCATTCTTGACAGCTTCACCTGCTCCAAGCCCAAGCCAGGCACACCGCAAGTACCTCGGTACTTGGAGTGATGCATAAACATGAAGTCGCGTGAGCACTACTACAAGTATACGTATACGTTATGAGGTCTGAAGAGTCCGATGGTAGATAGATATCCCTGGAAGGTCTGCTACTGTTGAACGAAGAATCATATGACGAGCTCAACATCTTGCAACAAAGATATGACTATGGAGCTCAGCAGATGTGGCTGTGGAACGATGATCTTCTGCGACAGTCAATGTCATGGGACATCTCATCTGAAATACCATCCACTAGCACAGCAAGGTAAATTTATTTTAGCGAAGAAACAGCGGTATTATCTTGGTAGGCACATGGGTCGTAATTAACTGTTCGCACCCTTCGGGACCTTTTTGTCAGGAACGGAGAGCTCATTAGGTATAAATGAGTAACCTCTATGAAGTTGATAACGTCTCAGTTAGTATAGAGGTTAGTATTCGCGCCTGTCATCGATGGTACGCGCGAGACCGGGGTTCGATTCCCCGACTGAGAGTTCTTTTGTCACCTGCCGTTAGGCAGCTGATGTAATCTAATCTACAATGAACGGACGGGGAACGCATATTTTCGTTGGATTTCAGCCATGCTGGATATTGTAAAAAACTGGCAATTGTTTATATTTTATGTTTAAGTACGACATCGTATTCAGGTTTGACTTAGACATGCCACATTCTTGGACACTATGCAGTTAAATGTTGATTGTTATTTTTATCTCTCCACTGCTAGACTCGAAATTGCATTCATCTTGCCCAGTGATCTGTTATATCACTGTCTTCACATTGCTGCTGATCGTATTGGCTCTGCTACGACCTCTCGAAAAACGTTCTCGATACGTTTTTCGCGTCGAAGCTAGTGAGACGGCACCGACGATCGAACTACATCGCATGTATTTGGTGCCAATTGTGCGTATCCAATGGCTTGTGTGTCAACTGCGTAGGAATTCAGTCATGATTCATGCAAGTCCTGGTGAGGACCGTGAGGTCAATACCGTAAAACAGGTTTTGATTCACACCTCAAAGTATTCAATACACTTCATAACACGGCGAATATGCGTCGGAGCACCGGCTAGCGCGAAAAGACTGCGCTGCGCATCTCATCAGCTTGAGTACTAAATATATTCCGAAGATTCCTCCGAACCCTTTGATGATCTTTGATCGTATTTCGTTTGGTCGAAATTTGTGTCGAATTTCGATCCGCCGCAACACCATAGGGCTAATTTGCCCCTGTACCTCAAGTCTCGATAAACCCATCCTATGCCTTATCGTGGTTGAATGGGAACCTCGGGCCCATATCTGAGTTTCGGGGTTAATCGTACCTTGCAAATGTATCATATACTATGGCCCAAATGGGTTCATATCGAGACTTGTGCGAGAAATTTCTTATAGGGGATCAGTCCACATCGTGATAGACGGGCCAACCACAGAGGTTCAAGGGACTAGCGAGAAAGACCGTGCGTACCGCGCCAACGTGGCGGGTGTTTTGTTCACACGCCTCACTTCGTCAATTGAAATAACATGTCAAGAACGCGGGACACCACACTTGCCATTCTTCTGGAATCGAGGTCTTGGTCCGGAGAGTCTCCTACTGCGCTTGTGCTTCCAGAACCCATTAATCAATCCGTATCATATGCCCAGCTCAAGGCGTTAGTTCTTGAATTCAGGAGCGCTCTCACAGCGCAACTCGGTGTGAAAACTGGAGATGTCGTTGCTATGAGTTTCGTGAATGGCTTGGAATTCGTAGTTGGGTTTTTGGGAACAGGAATGGCAAGGTAAGGAAACGGGAACCCATCTGTGCTGACAGTCGATCGCTCACGTATTCCAGGGCAATTTCCGCCCCGCTGAATCCAGCCTACTCGACACCGGAGGTCGAATTTTATCTCGGAGACACTAAACCGGTCCTTCTCCTCCTCCCTAACCTTGCTTCATTGGGCGCCTCCTCTTCCCAGTTAAGGGGTGCTCGTGCTGCCCTACAGGCCGCCAAGAAGCTCAATGTTCGCACGGCTGAATTCTCAATTGTGCATGGCCGCCCATCCATTCTCATCATCCACCCCGCCGGACCAGTCGTGTCACCATCTGCCATTGAACGTCACGAAGAGCCTCTACCTTCAGATGTAGCGCTTGTGCTACACACGTCCGGCACCACCTCTCGACCCAAATCAGTCCCCCTTACGCACCACAATCTCCTCACGACCGCCAAGAACATAGTGGGCACGTACGCCCTCACAAACGCCGACAGATCATATCTTGTCATGCCTTTGTTCCACGTCCACGGTCTTCTCGCGGGTCTCTTGGCTCCGCTCCGCTCAGGCGCCAGTGTGGTCATTCCCGAGCGCTTCTCCGCCAGCCGCTTCTGGCCCGACTTCTGCACACACGCATGTACATGGTACACCGCGGTGCCGACCATCCACGCCATCCTTCTCGACACCCCTCTGCCCAAAGATGGCCCGCCTCCGATCCGCTTCATCAGGAGCTGTTCGAGCAGCCTCCCGCCTGTACTGATGGAGCGGCTCGAGAAGACTTTCAAGGCGCCGGTGTGTGAAGCATATGCGATGACCGAAGTTCGTCAGCCCCCCCAGAACCGAACATTGGTGACATTTTTTGACTGAATTTCCACAGGCTGCGCATCAGATGACGAGTAACATGATCGATCGGCGCCTCCCAAACAGTGTCGGTGTCGGCGTTGGAGTCCAGGTGGCTATTCGTGATGACCAAGGAAATGGAGTGAAACAGGGCGAGAAGGGTGAGGTGTGCGTGCGGGGCGAGAATGTGACAAGGGGTTATTGGAACAATGAGAAGGCGAACCAGGAAAGCTTCTGGGGTGATGGATGGTTCAGGTGATTGCCGACCTTGCCTCTCATTGCTCGTCTTGCAATCTCACAAAGCGTAAAGGACGGGTGATCAGGGCGTAGTTTTGCCATCGGGTTATTTGCGGATCACCGGCCGTCTCAAAGAGCTTATCAACCGTGGAGGAGAGAAGATATCCCCGCTCGAGGTGGATGCTGCACTCCTCCGTGTAGACGGTGTGGCCGAGGCTGTCTCTTTTGGTGTCGAAGACGAGAAGTATGGCGAAGTGGTCTGGGCAGGTGTGGTTCTCCAGCCTGGTCAGCCCGCAGGCGCAGAGCACCGCATTAAAAAAGCGATGGATGGGCAACTCGCGGGATTTAAGATTCCCTCAAGGTGTGTGTTCTACGCATTTTAAGTCAGAAGGCTGGCTGTAGCGTTTGCAGGATTGTCATCACGGAGAGTATTCCCAAAACTGCAACTGGGAAGGTCCAGAGAAGACATGTCAAGGAAGCCTTTGTCAAACGCGTTCGAGAAGTTGACAGCAGGCTCAAAGCAAAGCTATAATATTACAATATTTACAAAGTTTCTCGTTCATTAGACCAGGTTCTGTTTCCCTCCATCGTAATTGTTTATTGATATTTTCTTGGGATACTCAGCATAGATATGTTATCAAGCTCTCGTTGTTTTTAGACTAGCATGCACTTATGGAACTTTATTTTGCCAGATAGGCACATGGTCACCATTATGTTGCTGGGTTCTGTTTTTGAAAAACGAGCAGGAAGTTCATCTGCCTTGGAGCGATTCACTTGCAGCATCGATGACCGATCGTGACAACTAACAAAAGGCGCCTGGCACATCGTACACCAAATGTTATATATTACCCATTAGAACACAGAACGTCCATTCAATCCCTCGCCTCTCAGGTTCAACTAAACCACTGATAATATGATAGCCGAAAAGTCTTACTTACCCTCAGACTCGCCTCTGCTTCAGCCAAATGGCGCAGGTACGCCACTCGATTTTATTTTCCACAAAACGTTGTATATATAATACTTGAAATCTGAAGAAATCAGCGATACAGAGTCAGATATTGCCACCACATACATCGGAGTTGCGCTGAGTAAAATTCGTCGTCTACATGTTTGAAACGTACCTGATATCATGCTCTCCTCCCCCTCGCAATCTTCAGCGCTCGAAACGTCGACCATAGGAGAAGGAGAGCAACAGGAGCATATACACAAAGTCGATTCGGCGTCAGCATCTCCGCTGACCATCGATAACGGTGTTCGCAAAACAGGCAGAGGTTCCAGACGCAAAAAAAAGGTCTATGTAGTCTCTGCTGGGAGAGACGTGGGGCTCTTTGAACATTGGTGAGTTCAGGCTCCGCGCCCACTCTTCATCTCACAAATGGTGCAGTTGATTGATCTGTATTGAAGGCCAGATGTATTGCGCTTAACGTCGAAAGTCAGTGGAAATTGTTAGGAGGGGTTTGATACGGTAGAGGAGGCAGAGACCTCGTTTGAGAGAGCTTCGCGTAAGGGTCAGGTTCGTAAATTGTCAGAGTAGTTATATCGTGGTAGCACGGGGGCTGCGTGGGATCGGATGTCGGATGTCAGTACCTTTGCAATGGAGCACGATGGCTGACATTGGTGTACAACTTTGGCCAGTGGCCTCATTGCTTGCAAAAATATGACACACTGTTTTTCGATACAACGCACAGCTGTAAACGATGTTGCGAGAGCAGTATTATATTAACACAATACACAGGGTGGTCGACTGCTGGTAGCATGCTCTTAAATAGAAATCTCTTCGTTCAATAGCACATCAGCCGTGCGCAGATCCAGACAGAAGAACAAGCCCTCGAACACGTTATGACGCCCATCCCCAAACACTCAAGCACCCTGAGAAATTCTGGGACATTGGGGGGAATGGACTGAGGAAGCAGACGAGCGGAGTATATGGGATGCCAACAGGTTGATCTCGGGGATAGATTCAGACGGA
The DNA here is from genome assembly GCA_015178975.1 of Hysterangium stoloniferum. Classification (NCBI taxonomy): domain Eukaryota; kingdom Fungi; phylum Basidiomycota; class Agaricomycetes; order Hysterangiales; family Hysterangiaceae; genus Hysterangium; species Hysterangium stoloniferum. The sequence continues at coordinate 153,860 of WHVD01000158.1, read as the reverse complement.
GGGTGAGCAATGGATCTCCTTATGAAATATCTCCTTGACAACTTGACCCGCCTGCGCGAGGGCGGGCAGCAGCTCTCCTATATTCCAATTCCCATTGAGGCCCCCCCACATAACTGCCCCACTCGAACGATGACTAGACGAAGTGCAGTATGTTGCCTGGCAGTGCAAAGGATACCTTCTGATACACACTTGGCTTTTACTATACCCAGGCGAGCTGATGGGATGCCTCCCACCACTCTAGACGGTATTGGTGAAGGTACGATCCAACTATATATGCAGTTTCGCAAATGGCTGATTACATTGCAGCGGGCTTCCATCATCAATTTGGAACAATGAGCAACTCTAGTGAATCTCCTCGCTGTTCCTGCGGCCTTGTAAAGTGGCATTGATCAAAATTCATTGCATTCTATGTAAGAATGCCAATCGCTCTGAGGGTTGTGGTCACAACAACTATCTGTTCTATGGTCTCACTTTATGCCTAACTTTGATCTTCCGTGAGATGCATATGGAATGGACTGTACACGTTTTCAGACTAGATTTAACAATGCCCAACAAAACGACTCAGGCTATGTTTTTAGAAAGTATTATTACATAAGGGACAAATTGAAGACGATTAGACCACACATATTTGACGCTTTGGTGGTGCTGCCCGGTGCTCAGCTTGGGTTGATATTTACAAGCATTCTGCGCACACGGAGGTCTATAGCGGAAGGTAAATATGTTGGCATTTTTCAGAAAGCTAAAAACACAACTGACGTTGAGTCCGGCGCTGCGCGCAGCAGCGAAACATGCCTCATTTTCGGAGGAGTCTGTGGACGTTTGAATTATTATTCTGATCCACGCCAACTCCATTCAACTCACTCGAGCCCCTCTGTTCAGCGGCAGGTCTACACTCAGCCACTGAGAATATTAGTCAACCATCAATCTGGTCAACACAGTATTCCACTCGTCTCACAAATATCCGCGAGTGCATCAACACAAGCTGTGAAAGCGTCAGGCTCTGTAGGGATGCTATTGAATATCTTAAGATTTACCTGGAACGTCGCATGTGCGAGGGTACAATTCAGTGGTCGCAGAAACGGTGGCAACGATGATAGAAACAAAGATGATGACTTGAGAAAATTGCATTACGAAAAAGGGATTAAAACTGTCGGAGTTTAGAGAGTAGCAACTGTGCCTGCGCGGTGGAAGTAATTCAAGGCGAGGTGGTGAAGATGATATGCATTCACCTCAATCCTTTTAAACAGGGCGAGAGAGAGAAGTGACCATCGGATTGAATTGGCTGTTGATATTTTTGACTTTGATGCCAGTACCCCCATGGTGCCTCATCCTACACCCGACCTATTGCCTTAGCCAGGTTGGCACCAGACACTTAATTCAGCAATGAAATTCGTTGCGCCTTCGAGGCCACACGACAAATAAATGATCCGCATTTGAACAATTGCTATTGTTCAGTTTTAATAACGGCCACATACGCCACATACTGTCAGACGTTACTTATGTTTCGAATTTTATTATCACAACCGATTAGTATGGGGCAGTTATTAAAACGGAACAATATTGGTGAAATCGTTTTCCGTTGTCATGATGAGATTCGAAACATAAGAAACGTCGGTTATTATAACTGAACTATAGCAATTGTTCAAACGCCTTTCACAATCATGAAGTTTGAAACATAAGGCAGTATGTGGCGGTCATTAACATTGTACCTCGCGAATGCAATCCTGGAGGTAAGTCTTAATAGCGTTCATACAGAGTCTGACGCTTTCACTCGATTGAATCGAGTAGTAAGTGTATTCAATTAAGCCAGTCCACAAGAAACTTAAGGTTCTGGACTCACTGATTTATATGCTTACATCACATGAAGAATGGCGGAAATGCAGAGACGGAGAACCCCCATGTGTGCCGTTGAGGAGGTTTAAGAGTGTCAGATCAAGAATACGGAGAATAGAAAAAAATGGACTACCTACAAATTCAGTGCGATACAACACACAGCAAGTTTTCTTGCAGATAAAGAAGGCGATAAAGTGCCCGATAGATTGCAACTAAATACTCCAAACTAAATACTCCAACAGTATGCTTACCGCGAGCTATACAGCAAAACTGTTGAAGTAATAGCGTTACGTTAGCTATCTTTGGTAGGCTGGAACGCAGTAAATATAGAACAACTATAGTTAGAGACTCCTTACAAATATTCTATATGGAATGGAAACCGACCGTGCCTCTCAATAAAGGTTATCTAAATATGTATGCTGTCATAGGAACCTAGCTGCTTGGATTCCCAATGTACAGTTGCGGACAATCAAAGTCGGCAAGTTTAATATCTCACGATTGAGAACTTTTGGGAAGAAACTAATTCCAGATTTGGATCCAGCTGGTCAAAATATATTGAAAACCACTTTTCCCGTATTTTTCCCATTAGGTTTTAGAGTGGCCAAATTTTTTGGTCAAATTTTGTGAAATTTTGTAAGCTAGTTAGGGTTTAGAACAGCATCAATCGACATCATTGCCATATTAGAAACCTGGTGGTGTTGTTTTTGCTTCCTGACAGCCCATGTGGCAGCACTACAGTGAGCCCCTTCTGGGATGCACTCATGAATTGCCAGGAACAGTTAATAAACCTCTGGATTACATCAGTAGGGCATGCATTTAGGTAATGGAGGGTGATCTCCTTTGCTTGAGTGAAATTCTTTTTGGGGACCTCACAGTAATGATATTTGACACATCCCCAATACTTAAACAATATATCAGATTTTAACAACTATGAGATATAAGATGGTTTTAACTTACCATCTCAATTGGATTGAGCTCACAGTGGAACTTGGGTAAAAAAATACATTCATGTCCGGCTTTTTTGATAAGAGACTCGAGCATAGACTCTTGGTTCACAAAGTTGTCCTGTTTGCTGAGTAGCCAGGCCATGCAGCAATCAGTATTTTCAAATGGGCATACTGGCACACACTTGGTGTGCATTTTGTGAACATCAAAACCCCGCTCAGTAAGCGCATGTTCCAAACCTTCCTGTTTTCCATCTGGAAGGGTCATCTTTTGTACTTTCCCTCAGTGTTCAGCAACTGGATTTGATTCAGGAATGACTGTATCATGTTGTATACACTGCTTGCCACCATTGGACTTGTTCATCTCGAAAGCTTTGAGAGCATCAGGACCTAGTGATGCATGTGCTGATGACTGGTCAAAAATAAAGAGTGCAACACAATTTGGATGAGCCTTTTCAAACACTTCAATTGCATGCTTGACTTGGGCAAGTGTTAAGAACTGAAAACTGACTAATGTCGGTAGGCCGACGGGGACCAATCAGAAGGACTTGGCTTCAGCTTATGTGCTGTGCCCTCGCAGTTATCTGTCAGGTGTCCTTAAATTTCGGGCAGGTGAAGACTAGTCCCAACAAATACCTCTCGGCAAAAACTACCAATTGGAATCAAGGGATAAGTCGAGTGTCAGGCCAAGGGGTCAGGGACTGAGAGGGGGTGAGTGCATGTGGAGGCAGATAGTGGAATACTTAGTATGAGATTTCTATAGGTGTAAGAGGGTATTCTGAGTCAATATTCTGATTGCCTAGTAACTACAACTACAGCGGGTTCATATACAAATATCAGGCATCTAAAAAACACTAACTAGGAGAAGAGTGGAAAATGGTATTGACAAATAAACTTGACTAGGAACGGGAAGGTTACGATTAGTTCAGAGGCTGTACATTAACTGAGAGTGGGATTACGAGAAAAGGAAAAAGTCCGAGAGTTACAAGTATATTTAGACATGTGTGAAACATAGAGTAGTGTGATGTATTATTAGTCTTATTTTAATACTATTTTCCGAAAAAGGAGTCCAATGCTCTATCAAAATGTGCAAATACTCAATTCACTGCAAGGTAAAATAATTTAAGTATTTGATATTAATCAGTGGCAGCCTAAATAGACTTAGAACCCCTGAAGTCAAGAGTTTACTTGAATATATGCACCCTACTTCGCAAAGAAGGTTTTGAGAGCTGCTTGTGCAAGCTTGTTCTTTTTCTGTAAAAACACTACTAAAATATGAATAACAATTCACTGATTCCGAAACTAGATTCGACTTCAATTCTAGCTAGTTTATATATATTTTATACTATTTATCAAACAGTAAAAATATTTATAAACAGGTCAAAAGATTAGATATAGAATAAAACACTATTTGGCTAATATATGCTTTATTTACACTAACCTACAGGGTCTACTGTGATACTAACTTATCAGGATCTTAATGTAGTCTTAAGGATTCTGCAAGGATATTCTCAGTATTTGTTTATGTGAATATGCTTTACTGATTCACAATAAATGAACAAAGGAACGGGATTATTTGCAATGTAATAAACAGTCAAATTACTCAACTAGAGGTGACTGAAGTTTTAGACTACAAATAACAATGTAAAGAAAACTAATAATCGGTACTCAATTAAGAGAGGACTATAGTATAAAGGATTAATACCAGAAGCTCAACAAGAGGTGGCAGGGAATCCTGATTGGTCAGAAGAGTGACCAAGGGGTAGGATTATTGTCAGAAGCTCAACAAGAGGTGACAAAGGGATCCTGAGATAACTTAGGTCAGCAGCTCAACTAGAGATGACTAAGTATTTGTATTTATTTGTCCAACAGCCCAACAAGGGGTGGAATAAACTACTTGCTGCAGTGGCACACTGATGTGGCTGATAAAATGTAGTAAAGATTGATTGATTGTTATTCAAGGCTGGAGTGGAGCTCCTTATATACATTTTGGTCTGAGACATTTAGAAGATTCTAGAAGATTGAATGATGTCATTCTGGAAGGAATGATGTCATTTAGAATTTTCTAGAATTTTCTAGAGCATAGTGGAAGGTTCTAACTACTTCTAAGACACTATAGAATATTTTTGGCATAATAGAACTTACTGGAATCTTATAGAATATTCTACAATATTGTATCTATTATTAGTACCTATTAACTACTATTGCTTTAGCAGCCATTGGAATGTTCCAGAGATTTCCGGTTTTTTGCTGTAGTAGCATATATGATTATATAATGCTCTCGCGCCTGTGCGTGTGCATGACATCCTTCGCGTCTTGTGACTGTCACGCGTTGTGACAGTCGCGCGCCTGTGTGACCGTCACGCGCCCTTGTGACAACTGTCACTTGTTGTGATGGCTGTCACTCGTTGTGAGGAGTTTCCCCCACGCTGTATAATAAACACATGTGGCCGGCTTTATATTATTATAATTATTATATTTATTTTTAGTTAGTTATAAATATAATATTTTATTATAATAATATAAATATATATATTACCTTGATTATGCGCGATAATTTCACATGTTTTGTCAGTGTCGGAGTTTGAAATGTCATGTGAATGTCACATGATTACTCACACGTTGTGAATAAGCGCTGAGTCGCCGACATATTAATCAAAAAAGAATAAAAAGTAGAAATTCAATAACCTGCTCAATTTATTAGATAAAAATACAAAATAAATTGTATAAATTCAAGATAAATCAAGCAAATATTGTACAATTTGATTGTCGCAATATAATTACATTTGAATATTTGTTTTCGCAATTTGTTAGGGGAAATTGTTTAAAAATCAGAAAAAACTTAGAAATACATAACAAGTAGAATGGATCATCATAATGAAAAGGGATGTATCAGAGTTTAACCAGATAGTATGAGTATATTTTGACAGGGGCGTAAACAGAGTTTGATCACCATGAAGGCATATGTCAGCATTGGGAAACCGACAGCTTCCAATGTGAGAACTTGAGTGATGACTTGAATTGTTGATAAGTGGTGATAATCTCAGGATCTGTCGGGTTGCGGCATGGTTGTAACAGCAAGTAACTGTTCTGTATCCCACCATGCATCACCATTAGAATCAGGGTAGATGATTTTTCATGCCTCATCTGCAATATTTCCTTGAGCATTATAAAGAATGAGATGACCTGTGATTGGGTTGATGAACTCCAAAATGTGAATTAGATAGCCTTGGCCTTTCTTCTGTAAGACAGTCTGATTGGGTCCCAGCCATGCCTTCACTTTGTAGTCATTGACTGAGAGGCAGCTTTCATTGTGAAATTGAGGTATAATCTCTTTCTCACCCACTCTCAATATTGGTGCCACTTTTTGCAGCTCTTGGCCCTCAAACTTTGTCATCCACTCCTCAAATTTCACCATGGCAGGAAGAAATATCTCATTACAATATTTCATAACGTCCTCCCACTCATGCCCATCCATATATATTCCCTTTTTCAGTGTTGTCAAGTGCCATCCAAGTTTAAGATGCCATCGCTGAGCTGATCTCTCACAAAGTGGCCGCTTTAGTGAGATAAAAAGTGCAGGAAGGATCTTGTTATTGAGATCATGCTGAAATTTCTGAGGAGTGATTTGGCCTACAGGCTGTGAGGTAAGTCATGATCTTGCTGCTGTCTTGATACACTCATCAAGCAATAAGCTTTGTGATATTTTTGCTCCACCATGTTTCTCTATGGGTAACTGTTCAAAAACCTGATAATGGCATGCAAGTGCTTGGACTTTGTGTGCATAATACATCCCCTCCCCTTCATGCCATTGTTGAGCAATGTGTAGGCTTGCATCGATTTTCCCATATCCTTTCAGCTGGAGTGTTGCAAAATTACGGAGAATGAGAAGCTGATTGATGTTAAGAGCAGAAACTGATGGATGTCGGCAGACCGACAGGGACTGAACGGAAGGACTTGGCTTCAGCTTATGTGCTGTGCCCTTGCAAGTTACCGTCGGGTGTCCTTAAATTTCGGGTGGGTGGAAACTAGTCCTGTCGAGTAAACCTCTTGGTAAACTACCGATCAGAAACTGAAGGATAAGTCGAGGGTTGGGCTGAGGGGTCAGAGACCGAGAGTCAGAGACTGAGAGAGTCAGAGACTGAGAGAGTCGGAGACTGAGAGAGTCGGAGACTGAGAGAGTCGGAGACTGAGAGAGTCGGAGACTGAGAGAGTCGGAGACTGAGAGAGTCGGAGACTGAGAGAGTCAGAGACTGAGAGTGTCAGAGACTGAGAGTGTCAGAGACTGAGAGTGTCGGAGACTGAGAGAGTCAGAGTGTTGGAGACTGAGAGTGTTGGAGACTGAGAGTGTTGGAGACTGAGAGTGTTGGAGACTGAGAGTGTTGGAGACTGAGAGTGTTGGAGACTGAGAGTGTTGGAGACTGAGAGTGTTGGAGACTGAGAGTGTTGGAGACTGAGAGTGTTGGAGACTGAGAGTGTTGGAGACTGAGAGTGTTGGAGACTGAGAGTGTTGGAGACTGAGAGTGTTGGAGACTGAGAGTGTTGGAGACTGAGAGTGTTGGAGACTGAGAGTGTTGGAGACTGAGAGTGTTGGAGACTGAGAGTGTTGGAGACTGAGAGTGTTGGAGACTGAGAGTGTTGGAGACTGAGAGTGTTGGAGACTGAGAGTGTTGGAGACTGAGAGTGTTGGAGACTGAGAGTGTTGGAGACTGAGAGTGTTGGAGACTGAGAGTGTTGGAGACTGAGAGTGTTGGAGACTGAGAGTGTTGGAGACTGAGAGTGTTGGAGACTGAGAGTGTTGGAGACTGAGAGTGTTGGAGACTGAGAGTGTTGGAGACTGAGAGTGTTGGAGACTGAGAGTGTTGGAGACTGAGAGTGTTGGAGACTGAGAGTGTCAGAGACTGAGAGTCAGAGACTGAGAGTCAGAGACTGAGAGTGTCGGAGATTAGAGATTGAAGTCGTAAATGTAGGCTGAATCGTAAATCGGATGGAGTCGGAATGTGGTGGTCATGAATAGATAATGGAGTCGGAATGTGGTGGTCATGAATAGATAATGGAGTCGGAAATTAGAGGGGTATCTAAGTTGATCTAAGTCGATATTCTGATTGTCTAATAACTACATTTACAGTGGGTTTATATATGAGTTGTCGGCATCTAGAAACTACTAAATAAGGGAAGAGTGGAAACACTATTTGACAAATAGACTTGACTAGAAACCGGAAGGTTACAATAAGATCGGGAGCCGAGAGCGGGATTATGAGAAAAGGGAATAGTCCATGGGCTACAAGTATATACGGGCATATGTGAAACATAGAGTAAAATGGATCATCATAATGAAAGGGGACGTATCAAAGCATAACCAGATGGTTTGAGTATATTTTGACAGGGGCGTAAATGGGGTTTGATCGCCGTGAAGGTATATGTCAGCATCGGTGTTCCAAAGGTTGCCAAAATGATGACTTGATCAATAACTTGGAACATCAATAGACTGTAGTATTCTCAGGGACCATCAGATTGTGACACGGTTACGACACAGTCATAACAATTGACTTTGTTGATAGGTAATGTATCCCCACTTTTTTCATGTCATTCTGAATCTGGGCTCATAGAACATCCCAGCTGTGAATCTCAACACCACAACCCTGTGTGCACTCATCCAGATCATCCTCCCATCCAGTTTCATCTTCTTGGTTGGTCAGTAGAGAAGTGATCTCTATACTCTCCTCTTCAATTTCAGGTGGAACCACAGGGATCTCCACTTCAACACTCCTGAAAAACCACCACCAGCTCTGGATTAACATCATATCCTGCACCCTGCAGCAACTTCTGTCCACTGACTGTCGAAAATATAAAGCCATCCAAGGTTGTTTGATTGTGGTTCGTGTTATGATAATGACATTGTGTGCACTTTGATTTACTCATTACATCAGGACCCCGCATGTACTCTTTGGGCTGGTCTGCATTCTGTAAGGTGAGATTCAATGATAATACATGGGCAATGCAGATACTGACTGGTTTTCAGTTTCTTAGCTCTCTTTAGCTGATAAGGAAGCCAGTCTTCATCTCTCAAGTTATCTCCTTCTTTCAATGCCAATTTCACCATGCTTTCCTGTAGATTCTCCTCCTCCCAATGTCCACATACTGATGCTTCTTCAACATCTGCATCTGATCCTATACCAGCATCATCATTATCAATCTGAAACCTGGTGCTGTCAGTATATAAGCCCAATCCTTGTTCAGGGCAGACAGGCAAGCTGGAATCAATGAATCCATGTGAACCATCAGGTGACACTGACAGCTTGAGATTATCTGTGAGGGTTTCCACATTTGGCAGCTGGGGTATGCTTGACTGGGCCACTTGATTTTGAAGTCCAGCAATATTTCAGATATATTTTTGAGGTTGTCCATGGGCCATTGGACACTATTCAAGAACGTGAGTGGAAGTTTCCTCAGATTTTCATTCTTTTGGTGCTACACATGGGTAGCTAAACTTCAAATATATTGTATTGTACTGTTATGCTCAGACAAACCTCAAATATATTTAGTAGAATTGTGTTTGGCTCATAGAAAGCTCTCAATTGCATATTTTTTCTGATTTTTCCCGATTTGTTTTGGGGATGGCCAAATTTTTGAGGTTGTCTCACTAAATATCTTCGAAATATGGAAATTGGCTTGTTGAAATATCTTCATTAGGTCCCAATATACATGTTTTTACAGCTTTTAACTATGTTACGACCATGTCGCAACCCGACAGTCCCCAAGGTTATTGCCACCTATCGATGATTCAACTCATCGCTCAAGTCCTCACATTGGAAGCCATCAGTTTCCCAATGCTGATGTATGCCTTCATGATGATCAAACTATGTCTATGCCCCCATCAAAATATACTCATACTATCTGGTTAAACTCTGATACATCCCTTTTCATTATGATGATCCGTTCTACTCTATGTTTCACACATGTCTAAAAATACTTGTAACTCTCAGACTTTTTCCTTTTCTCGTAATCCTGCTCTCGGTTAATGTATGGCCTCCAAACTAATCGCAACCTTCCCGTTCCTAGTTAAGTTTATTTGTCAATACCATTTTCCACTCTTCTCCTAGTTATGTAGTGTTTTTTAGATGCCTGATATTTGTATATGAACCTGCTGTAGTTGTAGTTACTAGGCAATCAGAATATCAACTCAGAATACCCTCTTATGCCTATAGAAATCTCATACTAAGTATTCCACTATCTGCCTCTGCGTGCGCTCGCCCCCTCTTGGTCCCCGACCCCTTGGCCCGACACTCAACTTATCCCTCGATTCCAATCAGTAGTTTTCGCCAAGAGGTATTTGTTAGGACTAGTCTTCGCCCACCCAAAATTTAAGGACACCCGATGGATAACTGTGAGGGTGCAGCACATAAGCTGAAGCCAAGTCCTTCCGATCGGTCCCCGTCAGTCCACCAACATTAGTCAGTTTCCAGTTCTTAACAAACTACCCCAAGTGTTTGTGGCAATGTAGAAAAATGGGGTAACCAAATTGGCTGACTTTGATTGTCCACAATTGTAGTCAGCTGCTGCACCAATATAGAGCTCTGGCCAATTGACAGAAGACATGCCAATAATTATGTACATGGAGAAGGTTCATAACAAGGAGAGGTGAAATTACAAAGACATTAACTGGAAAGAGTTCCCCAAGACCCTACGCTTGCGTGAGGTCAAAGAGACTAGCTAAGCTAAAAGAAATTGATGGTGGCAAATGTATAAGTACTTAATATTTGTAAATCTGACATGTTCCAGGTTCTGGTCGACTGACCAATATCTGACTGAAGCTGAAGATTGCCACTAATGGTGCATTACTTGTCATGAATTTTATGATAAAATGAGAATAGAATGGACACAATTGGGAGCTGGGAGTCAGAAATCCGATTGATCTCAAAAATTCGAAGGATGCGTTGGTAGTTTCGACTTCTCGCATGCATTGAATAGCAATGATCTACAATGACCTTCAAGGTGTGTGTTCTATACATTTCACATCAGAAGGGTGGCTGTAGTGTTTGCAGGATTGTCATCACGGAGAGTATTACCAAAACTGCGACTGGGAAGGTCCAGAGAAGACATGTCAAGGAAGCCTTTGTCAAATGCGTCCGAGAAATTGACAGCAGGCTCAAAGCAAAGCTATAATATTCCAATATTTACAAAGTTTCTCATTCATTAGACTAGGTTCTGTTTCCCTCCATCGTAATTGTTTATTGATATTTTCTTGGGATACTCAGTATAAACATGTTATCAAGCTTTCGTTGTTTTTAGATGTTAGGATATGTACAGGGCAGGTCTCTGGAGAAACCCATGGAATATCCGGTAGGACTTGGCTTCAGCTTATAGGCTGTGCCCTTGCTAGATCGTGTCGTCCAATTTCAGACAGGTGGATGGGAATCCGGGGGAGTCTAGGTGGGGGTCATGGTCGAGAGGTCGGAGGTCGGAGGTCGTGGGTTTGGGAGGTCGTGAGTGGTGAGAGAGATAGATGCGCTGGAGCCCGTGGGCTCCGACTAGTGTGAGCGGTGTGATTCAGGTAGGGATTAGAGCAGAAAATGTATTAGATTACTGGGGGGAATCTAAGCTGATTTTCTGACTGGATTGTATGTACAACATCTGCCAGTTCAAATAGACTGTGGAGTGAATGTCATACCAAATCCAGTAATAATGAAACGAAATGAGCAAAACATAAAATGGGAATAGTAAACACCAAATTGGTGTTAGGAATGGGACAGAATGGAGCGGTGTCCGAATAGTGACAAATCATAAACCATAATGGGAAGCGGAGTCCAAATTGTGACAGGTCATTTGACTAAAGGGGAACGGGGCTCTGTTAGAGGGATGACTGGTTTTCTGAGCAGGGTCTGGTGACTGATGCGTGGGACGAGGTCAGACATAGACAGAACGGAGTCCGGTGGGTTTTCCGGTGACTGAAACACAATGTAATGAAGATGAGCGTAGACAAGGCTGACATACGGAGTCCGGTGGGAAGTCCGGTAAACTGATAATGGGTGCATCTAGGGTGCAGGTGCATATAAGTTAGTGCCCGGAGTCTGGCAGGATTTCCAGTCATAACATTAGACTAGTATGCACTTATGGAACTTTGTTTTGCCAGATAGGCACATGGTCACCATTATGTTGCTGCATTTTGTTTCCGAAAACGAGCAAGAAGTTCATCTGCCTTGGGGCGATTCACTTGCAGCATCGATGACTGATTGTGACAACTAACAAAAGGTGCCTGGCACACATCATACAGCGTATGTTATATATCACACATTAGAACACAGAACATCCATTCAATCCCTCACCTCTCAGGTTCAACTAAACCACTAATAATATGATAGCCGAAAAGTCTTACTTACTGTTTGAGTATGATATTACAGTCTGACATAGTCTATGATATTCCCTATATTTTTCTGATATTTGTAGTATTTTTCCCAGCACTGTAGGTGCAGTATTGAGTGAGTTACCCAGTAAGGTAACTGAAGTGTAGGTGCTTAGGTAAGCACCCCATAGCATACTCCACTGTGGGTGTGGGAAAGTCTCCTTAGTGTTTACTTTCCTCACACTCACAGGGTGTTTGTCAAGAGTTATTCAACTGTTTCAACACTTACCCTCAGACTCACCTCTGCTTCAGCCAAATGGCGCAGGTACACCACTCAATTTTATTTTCCACAAAACATTGTATAATACTTGAAATCTGAAGAAATCAGTGATACAGAGTCAGATCTTGCCACCACATCTAATGAATCTCCTCGCTGTTCCTGCAGCCTTGTAAAGTGGCATTGATCAAAATTCATTGCATTCTATGTAAGAATGCCAATTGCTCTGAGGGTTGTGGTCACAACAACTATCTGGTCTATGGTCTCACTTTATGCCTAACTTTGATCTTCCGTGAGATGCATATGGAATGGACTGTACACGTTTTCAGATTGAACAATGCCCAACAAACGACTCAGGCTATGTTTTTAGAAAGTATTATTACGGGACAAATTGAAGACGATTAGACCACACATATTTGACGCTTTGGTGGTGCTGCCCGGTGCTCAGCTTGGCTTGATATTTAGAAGCATTCTTTGCACATGGAGATCTACAGTGGAAGGTAAAGATGTTGGCATTTTCCAGAAAGCTAAAAACACAACTGTCCTCGAGTCCGGCGCTGCGCGCAGCAGCGAAACATTTCTCATTTTCGGAGGAGTCTGTGGATGTATGAATTATTATTCTGATCCACGCCAACTCCATTCAACTCACTCGAGCCCCCCTGTTGAGCGGCAGATTTACACTCAGGCACTGAGAATATTAGTCAACCATCAATCTTGTCAACACAGTATTCCACTCGTCTCACAAATATTCGCGAGTGCCTCAAGACAAGCTGTGAAAGCGTCAGGCTCTGTAGGGATGCTATTGAATATCTTAAGATTTACCTTCAGCGTCGCATGTGCGAGGGTACAATGCAGTGGTCGCAGAAACGGTGGCAACGATGATAGAAACAAAGATGATGACTTGAGAAAATTGCATTACGAAAAAGGGATTAAAACTGTCGGAGTTTAGAGAGTAGCAACTGTGCCTGCGCGGTGGAAGTAATTCAAGGCGAGGTGGTGAAGATGATATGCATTCACCTCAATCCTTTTAAACAGGGCGAGAGAGAGCAGTGACCATCGGATTGAATTGTCTGTTGATATTTTTGACTTTGATGCCAGTACCCCATGGCGCCTCATCCTACACCCGACCTATTGCCTTAGCCAGGTTGGCACCAGACACTTAATTCAGCAATGAAATTCGTTGCGCCTTCAAGGCCACACGACAAATAAATGATCCGCATTTGAACAATTGCTATTGTTCAGTTTTAATAACTATTAAAAATAGTATGAGTTGACTCTATTGCAATACACAATATACAAGGGTTTAATAAGCTTGTAATAAAAGTATTTGTTTCTCAATATCTTGTGTCAGTTAGTGTAGCACCTCCTGACAATATAGGTTGGATGCTCTGGGAGGTGTATAGTGGTTCTGACACACATTAACCTCCAAAAGCATGGTCCACAATTAGCATCTTCATATGAAAAGTTGCAATAATTGGTGGACTCCCCCTATAAAAAGGTGTGTTTCATCATCAAATTTAACAATAACGGCCACATACGCCACATACTGTCTGAGGTAAGTCTTAATAGCGTTCATACAGAGTCTGACGCTTTCACTCGATTGAATCGAGTAGTAAGTGTATTCAATTAAGCCAGTCCACAAGAAACTTAAGGTTCTGGACTCACTGATTTATATGCTTACATCACATGAAAGCCAAGTCCGAATGGCGGAAATGCAGAGCGGAGAACCCCCAAGAGCGTCAGATCAAGAATACGGAGAATAGAAAAAAATGGACTAGCTACAAATTCAGTGCGATACAACACTCAGCAAGTTTTCGTGCAGATAAAGAAGGCGATAAAGTGCCCGATAGATTGCAACTAAATACTCCAAACTAAATACTCCAACAGTATGCTTACCGCGAGCTATACAGCAAAACTGTTGAAGTAATAGCGTTACGTTAGCTATCTTTGGTAGGCTGGAACGCAGTAAATATAGAACAACTATAGTTAGAGACTCCTTACAAATATTCTATATGGAATGGAAACCGACCGTGCCTCTCAATAAAGGTTAATCTAAATATGTAGTGCTGTCATAGGAACCTAGCTGCTTGGCTTCCCAATGTAGTCAGCTGCTGCACCAATATAGAGCTCTGGCCGATTGACAGAAGACATGCCAATAATTACGCGGAGAAGGTCCATAACAAGGAGAGGCGAAATTACAAAGACGTTAACTGGAAAGAGTTCCCCAAGACCCTACGCTTGCATGAGGTCAAAGAGACTAGCTAAGCTAAAAGAAATCGACGGTGGCAAACGTATAAGTACTTAATATTTGTAAATCCGACATGTTCCAGGTTCTGGTCGACTGTCCAATATCTGACTGAAGCTGAAGATTGCCACTCATGGTGCATTACTTGTCATGAATTTTATGATTAAATGAGAATAGAATGGACCCGATTGGGAGCTGGGAGTCAGAAATCCGATTGATCTCAAAAATTCGAAGGATGCGTTGGTAGTTTCGACTTCTCGCATGCATTGAATAGCAATGATCTACAATGACCTTCAAGGTGTGTGTTCTATACATATCCCGTCAGAAGGCTGGCTGTAGCGTTTGCAGGATTGTCATCACGGAGAGTATTCCCAAAACTGCGACTGGGAAGGTCCAGAGACATGTCAAGGAAGCCTTTGTCAAACGCGTTCGAGACGTTAACGGCAGACTCAAGGCAAAGTTCTAATAATCCAATATTTACAAACTTTCTCGGTCATTAGACTAAGTTCTGTTTCACTCCATCGTAATTGTTTATTGATATTTTCTTGGGATGCTCAGCATAAATGTTATCAAGCTCACGTTGTTTTTAGACTAGCATGCACTTATGGAACTTTATTTTGCCAGATAGGCACATGGTCACCGTTATGTTGGGCAGTTCTGTTTCCGAAAACGAGCAGGAAGTTCTTCTGCGTTGGAGCGATTCACATGCAGCGTCGATGACCGATCGTGACTACTAACGACAAGGCGCCTGACACATCGTACAGCATATGTTATATATCACCCATTAGACCACAGAACGTCCATTCAATCCCTCGCCTCTTAGATTCAACTAAGCACTTAATATATGCTAGCCGAAAACTCTTCCTTACCATCAGAGTTGCCTCTGCCTCAGCCAAATAGCGCAGGTACGCCACTCGATGTTTTTTCCATAAAAACGCCTTATAATACTTGAAACCTGAAGAAGTCAGTCATGCAGAGTCAGATCCTGCCGTCGCATGCATCGGAGTTGCGCTGAGTCAATTTTTCGTCTGCATGTTTGAACGTACCTCATCATGCTCTCCTCCCTCGCCATCTTCAGCGCTCGAAAAGCTGACCATAGGAGAAGGAGAGCAACAAGAGCACATACACAAAATCGATTTAGCGTCAGCATCTCCGCTGACCATCTATAACAGTGTTCGCAAGACAGGCAGAGGTTCTAGACGCAAAAAAAAGGTCTATGTGGTCTATGTTGGGAGAGACGTGGGGCTCTTTGAACATTGGTGAGTTCAGGCTCGTGCCCACTCGTCTTCTCACAATGGCGCAGTTGATTGATCTGTGTTAAAGGCCAGATACAAAGCGCTTAACGTGTGGAGTCAGTGGAAATTGTCAGGAGGGTTTTTGTTCGGTAGAGGAGGCAAAGGCCTCGTTTGAGAGAGCTTCGCGTCATGGTCAGGTTCGGAAATTGTTAGAGTAGTTATATCATGGTAACACGGGGGCTGCGAAGCATCGGATGTCGGATGTCAGTGACCTTCGGGATGGAGCACGATGGCTGACATTGGTGCTTTGGCCGGTAGCATCATTGCTTGTAAAAATATGATACACTGTTTTTCGATACAACTCACAGTTGTAGACGATGTTGCGAGAACAGCATTATATTAACACAATACACAGAGTGGCCGACTACTGGTAGCATCCTCTTGGATAAAAATCTCTTCGTTCAATAGCACATCAGCCATGTAATAAGCTTCTTGATAAGGGTCATGTGTATCACAAAAAAGACCGTATTTCTAAACTGATTGTGGCACTGATCCAGACAGAAGAACAAGCCTCGAACACGTTATGGCGCCTCTCCGGGGCAGTTAATGCCAACGTCCTGATTTCCAAACACTCAAGGACTCTAGGAAATTCTGGGACATTTGGGGGAATGGACTGAGGAAGCGGACGAGCGGAGTATATGGGATGCAAATAGGCTGGTCTCGGGGCTAGATTCAGAGGGAGGGAGAGCAATGGCATCCCTTTGTGAAGTATCTCCTTGACAACTTGACCCGCCTGCGCGAGGGCGGGCACCCACTCTCTTATATTCCAATTGCCATTGAGACCCCCCCCCACATAACTGCCCCACTCGAACGATGCTGGACGAAGTGCAGTATGTTTCCTGGCAGTGCAAAGGATACCTTCTGATACACATTTGGCTTCACTATATCCAGGCGAGCTGATGATACTGAGGTCGTGGTGGCACCTTCAACGCCTGGAGGTATGTTGCACCATGCGAGGTTCATAAAAGGATAAAACGAATAACCGCTTGTCATTGAATATCTCGTTTGGGCTAGACATTTGACAATGTGGGTACTATGGCTGAACAGCAATCATGGAGGAATGGACTGTACAGGATTCAACCAGATTAAACAATGCCATACAAAACGACTCAGGCTATGTTTTTAGAGAGTATTATTAAGTAAGGGACAAATCATGAGTTTTGAAGACGATTAGACCATACATTCGACACTTTGGCGGTGCTGCCCAGTGCTCAGCTCGGCTTCATGTTTTGTAGAAGCAGCCGTTGCACGCGATGGGCTATAGCGGAGGTGAAAATATGTTGGCATTTTTCAAAAGCTAAAAACACAACTCACTCTTTGTCCGGCGCTGCTCGCAACCGCGAAACATATCCCAGTTATAAAGGGGTCTGTGAACGTTTGAACTATTATTCTGATCCACGCCAACGTCATTCAACTCACCTAAGGCCCCCTATATCTGGTATACAGGCCAGTAGCCATAGCACACACATCTCTTTCTTTAGTCTCTGCTCTCCTGATTCATACTTAGAGTTATGGTTGTACCATAGATGACTTCTGATTGTGATAAGGTTTAGAACCTTATTGCGATGTGGGCTCCGGACTAAACAGTAGTTGGTAGCTGCCTACATATATGTAGTTGCCCTATGCCCTAGTGGCTATATAAGGAGTAGCTAGATCATGTATATTCTCTAGCTTGTTATCAACTAGGTTCTAGTGCTACACCCTTAGTCTGAGATACCTCCTACCCCAACAGTTCCTCAGTCTTATGCAATGTTACGACTGTGTCGGAACCATGTTGCAACCTGACGGTCCCCGAGGATACTACCGTCTATCAATGTTCCAAGTTATTGATCAAGTCATCATTTCAGCAACCGTCAGAACACCGACACTGATGTATACCTTCATGGTGATCAAACCCCATTTACGCCCCTGTCAAAATATACTTGTACCATCTGGTTATGCTTTGATATGTCCCCTTTTCATTATGATGATCCGTTTTACTCTATGTTTCACATATGCCCATATATACTTGTAGCCTGTGGACTATTCCCTTTTCTTGTAATCCCACTCTCAGCTAAATCATGGCTTCTGATATTATTGTAACCTACTGGTTCCTAGTCAGGTTTATTTGTCAATCGTGATTCCACTCTTCCCTTAGTTAGTAGTTTCTAGATGCCGACAACTCGTATATAAACCCACTGTAAATGTAGTTACTAGACAATCAGAATATTGACTTAGATACCCCTCTAATCTCTGACTCCATTATCTATTCACAACCATCACATTCTGACTCCATCCGATTTATGATTCAACCTACATTTACGACTTCAACCTCTAATCTCCGACTCTCAGTCTCTGACTCCCAGTCCCTGACTATCAGTCTCTGACTCCCAGTCCCTGACTCCCAGTCCCCGACTCTCAGTCTCCAATTCCCAGTCCCCGACTCTCAGTCTCAAACTCTCCAACTCAACCCTCAACTTATCCTTCAGTTTCCCATCTGTAGTTTACTGAGAGGTTTACTTGACAGGACTAGTTTCCACCTGCCCGAAATTTAAGGACACCTGACAGTAACTTGCAAGGGTGCAGCACACAAGCTGAAGCCAAGTCCTTCCGTTCAGTCCCTGTCAGTCTACCAACATCCATCAGTTTCTGTTCTTAACATGCAATTTCTTTACAACCTTTTGGACATCAGTTCCAGCCTCCAGCACTCATTTCAATGAATTGATTTGGGATTGGGCTGTGGTCTGTAGATTGCTGTATAGTTGGTAAGCACCACCCAGCTCATTTGCTGCAACTGTATGCTGCTGCACCACACCTAGACAGAAGTAGGACTGTGTGATGATATAATTGGAGTAGCTAGTTACTTACCACTTTGTATGATGGCACATGCTGACCATTGGTAGTGAGTAGCCTGTTATGTATTTTTAAGGTTTTTTCCATTTTTCTCAATTTCCCCAAAAGAAATTGCTAAAAAGGCCCATTGAAATGTACTTATATCACTACAGCAAAATTGTACAATACTCCCTTGATTTATCTTGAAATCATGCAATTTATTTTGTATTTTTATCTTGTAAACTGAGCGAGTTATGGTGTTTCTATTGTTTATTCTTTTTTAACTATACATACATATATCATTAAAACTGGCCACCTGGTGCTTATTATATGATGTGTGGGAATACTTGTCACAAAGATGAAGAGTAGTGTGACATGCAGAGTGACCTCATGATGCATGGGAACATTACATCATCATATATGCTACAATGGAAAGTAGTGTTAGGTTCTGGATCTTGGGACAGTATTCCCAGTGGATATTCTGGATACTTCCTGGAACATGTCCACAGAGTCCCCAGGGATTAGTTCAGGGAGTATTGGAATATTACCAAAGTACAGATTGGACTTGGCTTCAGCTTATATGCTGTGCCCTTGTGCACTCACTCAGGTGTCCATATTTTGGAGGGCAGATATATCCAACATGTTCACAGATACTTGGAGTTCCCAGGGGCTCCAGATGTCTGGATTCCGGAGAGTTCCAGATATTGAGCATACAGAAAGACAGAAGGGATAAGACTAATGAGATACAAACTAATTCAAGATTAAAACTAAAGAGTAAGTACATGACTATGGAAGACTATGTATATATGTAGATGTTCCAATAATTGTGGTACATATCTAGAAGTATAATAAAACCTATTTGGAACTGTTTCCAAACTAAGGATATAATAACAAATAAGATAAATGAGGAACAAGGATGGGGATGGATCAGGGAACAAGAACAAGAACAATAAACAAATGAAAGAGCATCTGTCAACCAGTCAGTTACCAAATGTGGAACAAAGGAAGTGAGTCCAAATATCCACAGACATCCAATACTATCTGGAAACAGATCCCAACATTATAATGACTAAGTGTGCATATTTACAGGAAAGCCATGGCTTCTGGCAAGTTAGAACATTGGCATAGAGAGGTGACAAGGATGATCTGGTGAAGGTTAGGCCACAGACCAAAGTATCTAGAACAAACACCAGGAGTCTGGCCAGATTCCAGGCCAGTAAATGACCAAGGACACTTGGAGATACTTGCTGGGGAAGGGCAGAGTCTGATGGAGTCCAGGTCATAACAGAAGGTGTCTAATCGAGGGGCAGAATACCAGAATGGGATGTGAAGGGTACTTGAGGTGAGGGTCAGGTTCCAGTGGGTTCCAGATCTTGATACTAGTCCAGAAGGTACATAGTTCAGAACCTGATATGATTTCTGGGAAATACTCCATAGAGTCTCCAGGAACAGATCTTCACAAGTAGTGGAAACTCCTGGAATATTCCAGCAGTTTCCAGGTAAAATAGTTAAAAATAGGATAAATAGTTTCTAGAATATTCTAAATGTCTCAGATCTCAGTGTATATAAGGAGCTCTGCTCCAGCCATGAAATATAACCATCTTAACCCATATACTATACCACATCTGTGTGTCACTGTGGCAAGCAGTATGTTGCCACCTCTAGTTGAGCTTCTGACAAGAGTTCTGTTCCCCCTTGCCACCTGCCCCCTCTTAGTTGAGTAGCTGGCCTTTATTACTTATCCACTTCTAGTTGAGTTGTTGGCTATCAATTAAAGTAATAAACAATCTTGGATACCTTTCTTGAAATCAGAAATACAATTTGAATAGCTAGCCTTTATTACTTTTCCACCTTTAGTTGAGTTGTTGGCTATCAATTAAAGCATAAATAAATACTGAGAATACTCTTGTTAAATAGTATAAAATATATATAAACTAGCTAGAATCAAAGTCAAATCCAGTTTTGGAATCAGTGCATTGTTATTCATATTTTAGTAGTTGTTTTCATAGAAAAAGAACAGGTATGAAGTGGGATTGTTTGGAAGTTGTAATATATAGACTGATTTGTCAGAGAAGGCATGTGTTACCTCATATGGGCCATCAAAATGGGGCATGAACTTTGCGACCCACTTCTTTCCTTTTCATTTGTAGTTATGGTGATGGTGTCTAGTAGATAGCATTACCAATTCGCCCACTTTGTATCAGACTTCTGTGCCTCAGTGTTCATTTGTGTGATAGGCCTGATGAATTTTTGCAGCAGTGAGGTTGTCCTGTGCTTCCTGGACATCTAACTCCAGGCAGCACAGGATCTCATGTGCTGACACCTCAGCAGGGGTGACACTTGGGGGTAAGGGTGCTAGTGGAGGAATAAGGTGTGGAGAGAAGCCTGTGGAGGTATTGATAGTGTTCATAATAGCAAAGCATGCTCAAGGAAGTTGTGCCACACATCCCTTCTGGTTGATATTGACATGATATTGAATCAGCTATGTAATTGAGGGTCCTGTTGGTTCGCTTGCTGGAGCCATCACTTTGTGGGTGGTAGGCAGTGGACATCTTCAATTTAACTCCACCAAGTTTGTGTAATGCCTTCCAGAGTTCAGATGTAAAGAGTGGATCACAATCTGACATGATATTTAGCATTAGCCCATTTTTGCAATACCATTTGTTGAAAAGTACAACTGCAATCTGTGCTGTGGAATAAGGAGAATGTATGGGTGCCAGAACAAATGTCAGTACCCAGGGTGTCAGTCATGGTCATGATTGTATCTTTCCCCTGTTCTTCAGGGAGAGGACCAATGAAATCAATGGCAACAGTATCAAAATGGCCATCTGGGACTGGAAGGGGATGTAAGGGACCACTAGGCTGGCTGGTTCAGTCTTTATTCCTCTGACATTTGGTGCATGAGGTATGTATGTTGTCTTTAAATCTCACCTCATGTTGGGCCAGTAGTAAGAGTGCCAAAAGGATTCATAGCTTTTCTCAAATATGAAATGACTCAGGGTGTCATGTGTGAGATGGTACAACATTTCTTGGATCAGGATGTCACGAGGAATGATGAGTCAGCATCCAACATAAAGGAGACTGGTGTGAAGATCTGTTCCTGGAAACTCTTTGGAGTATTTCCCAGATATTATCTCTGGTTCTGAACCATCTTCCAGACCAGTATCAAGATCCAGAATCCACTGGAACCTGACCCTCATTCAGATACCTCCTGTTATGACCTGGAACTCATTGGACTCTGCCCTTCAGTAGTTGACTTCTACACATGTTCTGTGGTCATTTCCTGGCCCAAACTCCCGGTCAGACTCCCAGTCAGACTCCCATCTCTGATCCGACTTTCCACCCCAAGTCTCTGATATGACTTTCTGACATCCACCTCAATATCTGACCCTGACTTCTGACTATGGAACATTCATAGTTCCCATACTTCCAAACCTCATCCTTGTTCCATATTTGGTAACTGACAGGTTAACAGTTATTCATTTGCTTGTTTATTGTTCTTGTTGTATTCCCATTTTGGAATCTTCATCCTAATCTGTCTTATTATACTTCTAGATTTGTAGTACAATTATTGGAATATCTATATAGTCTTTCTCTTCTGTCTTTCTGTATGCTCAATCTTCGGAACTCTCTGGACTCTGGATATCTGGAACTCCTGGAACTTCTGAGTATCTGTAAACATTCTGACATATATTCATCCTCTGAAATATAGACACCCAGGTGAGTGCACAAGGGTGCAGCACATAAGCTGAAGCCAAGTCCATCTGTACTCTGGTAATATTCTGATACTCCCATTACTAATCCCCAGAAACTCCCGGACTAATTTTCCAAACTCTGAGGACATATTTCCGGGAAGTGTCTGGAATATCCATTGGACATTCTGCCCTGAGATCCAGAACTTAACAACTGGCTTCTTTCCTTGCACCTTCAATGCTTCCTGCAGTGACATCACTGTTGAGCTGTTTACAAAAGTCATCCTGGAGGTAACCTTACAGATAGTGTCCAGTAGTGGGGTCAGTAGTGATGTTGAGCATTCCTCCAATGATGCTCTTCTTCAAGGATTGGGTGTGTGCTAATGCACAGACAGCTTGCATGGCATTGGGATCATAGTCAGGCATGTGAGATAGAGCATTGGCAATGGTGTTGTCTTCCCCTCAGATATAGACAATGTTGAAATTGAAATCTGTGAGGTACATAGACCAGTGCAGCTGTCAGCAAGACATCTCCTTCTGTGACTGGAAGTACTCTAGTGTTCAGTGGTCCATGTAGACTGGGTTGTTGCATTCAGCATTGTTCAACTGGCATGAGTGGTAAGTGACAGGTCAGTTCTGGCCCAATCCTTGCCAAAACTAAGCATGACACCTGTGTGTCAATTGCTGGCATCAGTAGTTAGGAAAATCTTGCCTGATGGGTCATCATAATCAATTATTGTGAGACATTCTGTACTGGTGACCAATCATTTGATAGCATCAAAGGCCTGCTGGTGTTCTGGAGCCCAGATAGGGAATTGGTGGTCACATTCTTTCATAGTTAGGGGGGTGGGGACACTGGTGTGTTCTCCTAAGGCAGGGAGGAGTGCCAAGATGTAATGGGTGAGTCCCAGAAAACCCCAGACATTCATGGCTGTGGTCAGCTGGGGCTAGTTGGTGATGTGTTCTGTCTTCTGGGCATCCAGGTGGATGCCTTAAATACTCCTGACTGCCATGCACCATTTCCTGATGTCACCTTTGTAAGGGAGTGACACTCCCTACACTGCAATTTAATAATATTTGATCCCATTGTTCACCATTTCCCATTGTTCCACTTCTCCTTGTTCTCACTCCTATTGTTCTCATTCCCATTGTTCTCCACTTGTATATATTCTGTACATATGGATTATAATACAGTAGTGGTTTATTCCCCATCACTCATGCTAGTGTCTGTCTACACCTGCAGCAGATACCAGTCTTACACCTTAATCCTAACAAACTCCTTGCAATTCAATGGCATGTTTGATATTGATGATAGATTATCTTCCTGTTAAGTACTGTGTCGGAATTTATTCTGGAACTATTGGAAAGTCACTGGGAATTTGGAAACTATCAGATAGGGTCAGGATATTGGCTTCAGCTATGTGCTGTGCCTCTACGCAAATGGTCAGAAGTCCTTAATTTCAAAGGTGAGACTTACTCTGGAAGATATGGATATTCAGATTTCCAAAGAGTTCCGAATATCCAGTGTACAGAAAGATGGGAGAGGGAATAAGAAACTAAGTCAATATCAGATCTAAAGTAAAGTACAAATTCGCGGAAACTAATATAAGTCTTCTTGTTATTGTACTACAAACTAAGACCACAATAAGATGGAAATGGAAGTATTCTGAAACAGGAATACAATAAGATGAATTGGGGAGACATGATTCCGAAATGGAAATATAATAAACAAACGAGTGAATACTTGTCAATGGACAAATTACCAAATGCATAACAAGGGAATATTATGGAAGATACAGTAACTGTGATGTTCCGTAGTGGGAAGTTGGAAGTCGGATATTGAAACATCCGGGAACGGGTCATAACACTTCCACCCTTGGTAGCAGGAATCGACAGAGGCCCAGCTGGGTGACTAAGGTGTCACTAATCACTGTGGTGAGACATCTGATATCAATGAGTGCCTTCACAGATAGAGGGAAGTCAGATATGGGAGGTCCCGTCATCTCTATGGGTGCACAGAGATGTGGGACCATGAAAGGAGTGTGGGATTCAAATGAGGAGGTGACATACATGTCTGTGTCTTCATCTCTGGATTCTTGGATGTTGGCCATGGCTAGGCCTGCTGTAATATATGGTGCATCCACATGTGCCATGGTTGAGGTACATAAGAGGTTTGTATGTGGCAGCATCTGGCCATAAGTTGTTCATCTTCATGGGGCATGTGTCAGAGTGATGACCTGCATAGAAAATGCAGCAGCATGTGCATCCTTGGTGGCCCATGGAGTAGTCTCCTCTCTTTGTCAGTCAACCTTGGGAGTTTGATGCTGGATTTGTTTGTGGAAGTGGAGCTCAGGGGGGGGGGGAGGGCA
Source organism: Hysterangium stoloniferum (assembly GCA_015178975.1). Taxonomy (NCBI): domain Eukaryota; kingdom Fungi; phylum Basidiomycota; class Agaricomycetes; order Hysterangiales; family Hysterangiaceae; genus Hysterangium; species Hysterangium stoloniferum. Next base: position 129,051 of record WHVD01000158.1, on the reverse strand, counting down.
GGTGAGAGGCTAAATCCCTCCTCTCATTGTGGTGAAATGCCCAAATGGTATTGTTGGCTATGATTTGCTCTTGCATCAATTTGCATTGTTTGTGAACATACTCATTGCATTCCTTCACCTCACTGGTCCATGCTGGAAGCTCAGTTGCATGGATTGGTTTGACAGGAAGGTTTCATTTGAGAGCTTTGTCAAGGTTCACCTCTAGTTGTGTCTTCAAGGCAGTGTTAGACAAGGCAAAGGTTTTTGCTGATGTGGTGAGAATCATGTTGAGGTTCTCCATCTCAATTTTCCAGTCAATGAATCGCCAGTTGTCTTGGGTGGTGGTGAGGATCTTCTCTCTAATGAGGTGAGCCCAGTTTTTCTCAAGGGTAATTTTCACAAGCTCCTCCAGGTATTGTTCTAAGGTGAGGGTATCTGTTAAGAGTTGTGTGTGGAGCTTATCAGAGGGTTTCCAGAGAAACCCACAGGAAAGCCAGTAGGACTTGGCTTCAGCTTATAGGCTGCACCCTTACAAGATCATCTTGTCCAATTTCAAACAGGTGGATGGGAATCCTGGGGAGTCTTGGAGGGGTTCATGGGTTGAGAGGTCCAGGAGTCGACTGCAGGAATCCCGTGGAAGTCAAGGGGTCGGGCGGAGATGAGTCAGTGATAGATGGGTCGGAGGTCGAGTGATAGATAGGTCAGAGCCCATGGGCTCTGATGAGTAAGAGCAGTGTATTTCAAAGAGGAGTTTAGAGCAGAAAATGTACTTGAGATTACTGGGGGAATCTAAGCTGATTTTCTGACTGGATTGTATGTACAACATCTGCCAGACCATATAGACTGTGGAATGAATAACATACCAAATCCAGTAATAATGAAAACTAAACTAACAAACATGAAATGAGATAAATAAACACCAAACTTGGTGTTAGGAATGGAACGGAGTGGAGCGGAGTCCAAATTGTGACAGGTCATAAAACCAAAATGGGAATGGGGCAGGAGCGGAGTCCAAATCATGACAGGTCATTTGACCATAACAGGAATGGAGCTCAGTTAGAGAGCTGTCAGGTTTTCCAAGTGGGGTCCAGTGACTGGTGTGTGGGACAGGGTCAGAGATAGACAGGAGCGGAGTCTGGCAGGTATTCCGGTGACTGATACATGAAGTAACGAGGTCGAGTGTGGACAGGTCTGACATACATACAGAGTCCAGTGGGTATTCCAGTAAACTGATAATTGGTGTGTGTAGGGTGCCGGTGCATATAAGTTAGTGCCCGGAGTCTGGTGGGATTTCCAGTCGTAACAGTATCAATCTGTGTCTGATCCCCTTGGTACCAGGCCATGAGTCATGGTTCCATCATGGCATCTGTGACATAACTTACAGTCTCATCAGGTTTCTTTCCCCAAACTTCATGTATTGGTGACAGCCTATTGACCAGTTTTGATGGACAATTGGTGTGTACCATCTGGCGGTGAGTATTGGGCATTCTTTGAGATTGCCGACTTGACTTCTGCTATAGGTTGGCTCAGTTCATGTTGTGGAATCCTTCTCTTTTTGGTTCATGTTGATGGTGAGACCTTGAGATTTGTGGGGTGTGTTTGAAGTGTTATGTATTCAGTGTCAGTATTTGTCTCAGTTTTGGAGGGCCCCAATTCAGTTGGTGAGGTAGAATGTGATGTGGTGGCAGTGTCAGTGAAGGGATTTATGAGGAGGGGAGATAATCCAAGTTGGTGTCTCCTTCTTTTTTCTGAGTGAGTAAGCAATGACTTTGATGTGGATGGTAAATGAGACATGATGGATGGCTTGTCTTTAGTCATTGTCAAAAAAAAAGCATAAGGTTGTTGATTGACCTCACTGAGTTGATCGATGCAGACAGGACTAAGTTTTCTCTGTTTAGTGGTAGATAGTTCTTTGATACAGAAATTAAGGATCCTACTTGTAACTATGTCTTTTGAGAGTTGATATACCTTCCATGGACATCTGATGCTGATGCAGGGAAACAAGGGTAATTGAGGCTGTGCTGTGAGGTAGGGAAACAGAGGGGTGGCTCAGCCGACATCAGAGACAATCAGATGGAGCAAAAAGGAGGGTTGTCTGAGACCATGTGGAGTCGATCCGTAATTGGTAAGACGGCCAGGATTACAGGCTCCATTAGATAAGATATGGTGTGATGTGATGTGTAACATCTCCTAATATTCTAGAGAACTTGAGACTTTATATACAGTGAAACTACGATTGGCACGATCTATACGAGTAGGTAGCCCTCTCTTATCGAATAGGTGCTAATCACATTCATCACTGGCACGACAATAGAACGCGTGACGTCACATGTATTGATGACAAGATCGCAAGTCTCACTCGCTTACATCGGGTCCAGGAACGCGAGGTACATTAGTCAATTACGACCGCTGCAATGATTTTTATATTCCCAATCCGCTCACAGTCTTTCCCCTAATATTAATAGATATTAATAAATGTTCCCGTCGACTCATCATATCAGTATAACGAGTCAGTGGCTATTACTGGGGCAGCTCAATATCCTCGCATCCAGAGATATTAGTGATTAGTCAGGATTTATTTAGTATAAAGCTAGTTCTTGTTTCAAGTAGCTAGATAACAATTATACATATTTACATATTATATTCTCATTTGACGACAAGTATAACGGACAAAAACTGGGAAGCCAGTTGTTCAGCCAAAAGACCCGATTTAAAGAGAATAGAAGTGCAGATAAAAGCGGTCTCTTGTAGCTATTGTGGGAGTGGACACGGTTTCGAAGACGTAAAGGCAATCCGAGAAGCATGAATCGTGTCGGTGTCGTATATATGGATCATCTACAGCTCGGACCCGTGTCCCGAGCTTCGGGGCCTTTGCGGCTTACGAGAACATCCAGCCGGTGGGAGCAAAAACGGACTGATATACCACATGCCGGTGGGCCTTGCAGCGGTCTTTGTGACCATCTAGCCTATCCAGCCATAGCCATACGCCTGCCATGTCACCTAGCCCAGTAAGTCTAATATACAATACACAATGTTATCATGATATTTATTGATTACGTGTAGTTCCCCACACCTGCCCAACATTCCCTCGAGGCACTTCCTCTTGACTCAAAAGTGAGAATGGTCTATCCCATTGATTATTATCCGAATCGTACGTATGATATGTGGACTTGATCCTGAGCATGTTATCCACCGTGTGTGATACTCTGGTTTGCAGCTGAAACTGTACGTCTTCCTCTGGGCAAAACAACGTATTGGTTGCTGGGGCCGGAAGATGGACCCAAGGTAAATGGAGCGTTTGCGCCTTCAACTCACTCGATATCTCGGATTCCGCTTGTGAATAGGTAGTCCTCGTTCACGGTATATCCACCCCAGTGCCAATCTGGCACCGCTTGGCCCCGTTTCTTGCGGAAAACGGATTGAGAGTACTCATATATGGCGAGACGATTTTACACTTTATACACTACGGGATTATTGAATTGAATAATTTTCCCGTTAGACCTCTATGGGCGAGGATATAGTGAAGCTCCAGAGGTCGTATACAATGCAGACCTGTTTATCACCCAATTGGCGCTGTTACTTCAACATGTGAAGTTCGAGCATGCTCACGTCGTTGGACTGTCTATGGTCAGTGGGTGGTATATTTAGATTGTATGACAGGTTCTGACACTCAAGTTTAAGGGAGGTGGCATTGCAGCCGCCTTCGCAGCGATGTTCCCCAACCTTGTCACAGAAAAACTTGTTTTCATTGCATCAACAGGGGTTTTGGAGGTATACACACCTAAAATATTCTCTGGTTTCTACGATCTCATTCATATGAACCCCACCCAAGCTGACACATCGTAGACCTCCGGTAGGGCCCCCAGTAAGTAATACTCCTTAATCAAGAGTAGGTCAACGACAGCTGAACAGTGGCTATGTCAGACCAATTTAATGGAAACGGTTAGTTGCATTCATTTGCTTTCGGTACCGTGTGACCCGTAATACTGTGTATTAGTTGCGTGAGCTTCAAAGTGGAAGCTTGCCGGGATATAACGCAGCTCTGGCTTCTTCCGCCGTAGATGGCCCAATCCATAACCTCCGTGAAGCCTTCAAGATGGTCTCTGAAAATTCCCGGTTGAAATGTCTGATTGTACATGTGGGTTTTTTGGTGTCTCATGTCTACCGTAACTTTACTTACCGCCCAGCTATTCCAGGGCACAGCAGACAAGACGGTTGACATCAAATATGGGCATATTATCAATGAACTTCTCCCTGCAGCTGTTTTCGTTCCGATTAAGGGAGCGGGCCACGATCTGACCTTTGCTACTAATCATTACGAGGAAGTCAGGACGATTATACTGAAATTTTTGGTAAATTCTGACTCGTCCGCGAAATTCTGAAGAACCATTAGTGTAAAGTACGTATTATGTGCTGTATGTTGAGTTTTGATTTTGGAGTGATGTACCTATTCTCTTTGATCTCGGTGGCAACTTGTGAACAGGAGAATGTTAGAGGTGTAAAACACTGTCAAGTTAGTGAAAAAATAGCTTTAAATTGAATTAGTTCATTGGAGTATTGAAAAAATTCCTTAGGAAAAATGTTTAATAGTCACTTGAGAATTGAACAACATCGATATCAAGAATCATACATATTTTCGCTTGAGGGCATGGTAATCTCGAAATTTTTCAAGTGTTTCAGTTGATGTTTGCCAGTTACATGGCAGCAAAACGCAAGAGAGGACTTGGAAAACTTGTTCATCCTCTTCTAGCATCTTCAGGTGAATCAACTTGGAAGATTTATACTGTCAAACATGACCTGAGCATTTGCATGTCACTAGTACATTCCACTGTAAGGCCACCCCGACTACTTCGTACATTTTTGACAATCTGGCAACGCACTCAGACTCAGGATTGATCCCCGTCATCCCTGTCACGATGTTTCGAAAAGATTCATCCATGGGCCAATCCATCTACCCGCCACCCAGAGAATTCAGATATATGGTATAACTTAATTACGTTTTACATAGTTGACGAAGTCAAGTATAAAACTGAATCACAGCTCCTATTTTTCGAAGAGCCATCGATGCGAAATGGCTCTGTTATACAACCTGGAAGTGACAATACTAGGTTATGATCACCTTCGCCATATTCCCATGATTCGGATCCTAACGGGCTCCAAAAATCTTCTGGAAAATGCTGGTGCAAGGTACAAAGATAAGCCGATCCGGGCTGGGAGCATTGCCTAAATATTTAGAGTAGTTAAGATTAACATCGGTATCCTGCTATACAGTCACGCACTTTTGTCACACCATATGCCAATACAGCATTAGCAACATCACTGGCTAGTCCCCTAGGAGGAACTAGGCTGTCTCCAAAGGGTATTTCGCTCTCGCTATGCTTGGGAGTTTTGAGAAACCCGAAAATCCCATAACGTCGCCCCACTCTCGCCGCCCACTGCTCTCCCTCATCCAGCCACATCGCCCCCTTTGCCCGGATCCAATTACCGTCCCTTGCTTCCGAAACCTCTCTGCGGACAAAACTGACAGCGTATTCGCCCACGCCAAGTGACCTTGCAATAAAAAATACTGAGACGATAGGGACTATAGCAGTGAGTTCGTGCAAAATGGCGAAGGAAGCAATTAAAGAGGGTAAAGGTGTCTTCGTGCGACTAGATATCGCCTTTAGGGCAGCTTGATAAGGTCTAAGCTTGGGAGGTGGTTGAGCCATGCTACATGGGAGAGAGAAGTTGAACACGTCCCTGGGCGTCCATAGGAGACAATAGACACCCACCGAATTGTGACCTCCCTCCCCTTCGAAGTACGATGGCATTCACAGGAAACATTGCAGATTTAGTCGACTGGAATCAACGTTCATTGTACTTGTCGCTGGCATCTATAACTTTCAATCCTACATGGTGGAATATCGTAGCTCAAAATGGTGAAGAATTGTTGTTGATGATTTTTCTGACGGCGAGCCCTGAATACCATATAAGAACACAAGAACAGAACAATCACCCGTATTTTAGGTGGAAATCCACGCTTGGGATGCTATCTTTTGGCTATTGCAATTTTTGGTTTGGGGATATTCCGAGATTCGTTGTCCGCGTTTTATCTTCTTTTTAAAATAAAGTTATTCTGCTGAATTTTGTTTGTAGATATAGTAGGGCACTGTTGGATCAGCCCACTTATTCCCTTCTTCCTGCTCCTTACAATAAGGTCGTACCAATAGCTCTGTTCATCATCGGCCAAACTCTCGTCATTACGTCCACTTGGGCACTCGGTATCACTGGGACCTTTTTAGGCGACTATTTCGGAATTTTGATGGATCATAGGGTTGAAGGCTTCCCATTCAACGTTGTTGAAAACCCGATGTATATCGGTAGTACTTTGTGTTTTATAGGTGGCGCGTTATGGTCAGTGGTCTTCGGATTCCCTGACATGATGTATTTGAAGACGTCATTATAGGTATGAAAAACCAGCAGGCCTACTAATATCGGCATACGTCTATATCGTGTATGTTATCGCTCTGCGATTTGAGGGGTGAGTGGGAATATCCTTATAGTTTCGTCAATGGATCACTGATCTCATCGTTCCACAGTCCTTTCACGAGTATGATATACGCCAATAGAGCAAATCAAACGCATACCACATCGAAAAAGGATCTTTGATAAAAGCCTTATTTCGCTTACACCGCTATCCTAATTCTGCCCAACATCCCTTCAACTCCACGGTTAAGCAACGTAATTTGGGACTGCGATGTCTTAATAGTAGCGGAATAATCGGTAGCGATCATTAGTTATATTGTGTCAATCGCATAGACTCCGCAACCTCCTTTATTTCAAGATCGGATTGGTACGACACCAGATATTTGTGCAGTATTATCAAGAGTATACTGGACAAGATACGGGATACTACTTTTTCGAGTATCTTTGTGAAGCTGCCTGTGTGCCGCAAGTTTTGAATCCCCCTACATGCACAGACTTTGAAATCGACTGTATGCGAAATAAGGATTAGATATACGATGACTACCTGGTCAATGAATAATGGAATATAAAAATAGATGAGAAAAAACCAGACTTGCCGTAGCTGTGCCTAGAAATCAAAGTCGTTGCGTCGATGCGCATCATCGTGGCGTCCGCGAAGGTGTTCGTATAATATCGTAAAACCACTACATTCGCATATCTATTTGAATCTCCCCAAAGGTAACTGCTTCTATGATTGACACGCTTAATCGACTCCGTCGCAACAAACAATACACCAAATGTTACTTCAAGTACGAGTGAACCGCCACCGTCCGTTGCCAAGTGGCAGCAATCAGAGACAGTTGAAGGTGCAGAAGCAGTTGATCCCATGCGGCTAGTACTGGGCGACTTTGCACCTTAAACTGAAAGGGACGAGTGGAAACTTTAGGGAAAGGATGAGACGCCGAGTGCAGTCAGAGTGAACCCCTAATCCGTGAACATTCAAGTGGACCAAATCAATGCACAGAGGTTTTCTTAGACAAGATAAAAGTTGATTGACTTCAATTAATCTGGATTAAATGCAAGTAGTTAAGGTACCTATTCGAACCTCACAGCAGGTTCTTCAAACCCGCTATGACTCCATGCATAATCGGACATATTTAGAAGGGAAACAGAGTGTTATAGAACGAGTCAGTTGAGCCCATGAGCGGCGGGATAGATAAAATAAGGGAGTGATAAAGGGGAAAGTGAGATCTGGATAGAGCGAGGAAGCGAGCTTAAAATAAGAAGGGTTGATTTGAGCTAAGAGAATAGGAAACGAGGGCTGTGCTAGAACTACAGCAGCTCTCTGGAACCACACAGAAATAGACAAACCCCACGATCTGTTAAATTTGATGATGAAACACACCTTTTTATAGGGGGAGTCCACCAATTATTGCAACTTTTCATATGAAGATGCTAATTGTGGACCATGCATTTGGAGGTTAATGTGTGTCAGAACCACTATACACCTCCCAGAGCATCCAACCTATATTGTCAGGAGGTGCTACACTAACTGACACAAGATATTGAGACACAAAGTACTTTTATTACAAGCTTATTAAACCCTTGTATATTGTGTATTGCAATAGAGTCAACTCATACTATTTTTAATACGATCTACGATGATGATCCATGATTCAACATGCATATAATCACAACCTGAATTGTTGCATTGCGCCGCAAAACCACCCACAGTCCAAAATTCAACACGCCCCAGAGACATCGGCCCTTGGTGCATTAGCAGGAGACAATAAAAAAAGCAATTTTGACAAGATTTTTTCTTTATGGGATATACTTGGAGAGACAGGGCGAACTTTGAAAATCACAAATCCAGCGGGCGCCTGATTACGTATATATTCCCACGAATTTCAAGAATTCGCCAACCAAGTTATTTTTGTGAAAAAATAAAAATAAAAACGAATGTATGTAACCTTAATAATAATAATAAATGTAGTGCAGTATACTTCGGCCAATTATTTGGCTGGAAAAAACTTGCCGACCGGGGTATTTGTGTACAAAAAATAAAATGTAATGAGGAGATCTCAAATAAATAAACAAAAAATGAAAGTCTAGTAGAAGTTATTCCAGCTCTCTTTACGTCACCTTTGGCATGTGTTGTAGATAAAATACTGCTAAGTCTGTGTGGCAAGAAAGTGAAGTGTTTCACATTATTTCAGTTTATTGATGTAATGATTAATTTATGATAAAATTCTTTCGAAATATAACAACCAACGCCAGCTTTATCCTTCAGGGGATCAAAGTGGATATACAAGTGGACCGGGGGATACAAGGCTTGATATTTACTCCAGAACTACATGGCCTGGCCAAAAGTATACTAGGGTTAAAGGATCAAAGCCATGTAACATGCCAGAGAATTGGCTCAACAGACAAGAAAAGTTGCTAATTACTACCAGTTGGTCTAAAAGCTAACATATATGAGATCGCTAAGCTGTTGAAGTGTGCTCGTACACGGGTCACCTGACCGGGGCCGATACCCCCATCTCTATTTTCACTCATACATATGACCTACCACGCTCATTAAAACTAGGCTATCTTCCTACAGGAAAGTCAGCAAAAAAGAAAAAAAAATTGACACTCACTTGTCAGCCTCCACCAGGCCTAATTATAGTACTCGTCAGCACCACCCTCAGTCGATTTTCACCCCAAGTGTGTCGACTGAGTATTACTTATCACATAGGCGCTTTTAAATACTGGAAATTTCGTGGGAATATATACATGATCAGACGCCCGTCATGGTTTTTACGCTCACCGAGACAGGTGTTCAATTTACATATGATCTATTGACTATCAAGCACGTTCTAGTTTGGTACACTCAGCACTATTGCACGGTCAAGAACATAGGCCCGCCACATATTGCCTATTGCTACTTGTTTTTTTCTTCTGTGTCTATGAAACATGTCAAGCATATTCTAGACCAGGTGCCGCGGTCCCTATATCATTTGGGTAAGCACTCATGGAATATGTAGTGTGATCGTATGATTGTTGGTGGGCTAAATCATAAGGATGCAGGTAGGGATCTTGGCGAGGTGGAGGAGCTGGCTGTTGTAGTATGTGGCTGGGAGGTTGATGGGTGGTTCTAGGCGGGAATGATTCTGCATTCGGCGGTACGTTTGCTTGGTTTGGGCTATGAAAGGAGGCTCTCGACGACAGAAAGGGCGTGTTACGTGTGGGGACGTACGTCTGAGGTGGCATCGAAAAGAAAGTAGAGTGTGAAGGGACGTGTGAGGATGAATTCGAAGATGGGGGAATATACGTGGAACGCGCGAGATCGGCCAAACGTCGGACGGGGAGAGGACGAAAGGGAATCGGATGTAAGATGGTGGGATAGTCAGCAACGTTGGCAGGAGGGGGTTGGGGGGTGCCCTCTTGACGTGGGTTACAGGCTGCACCTGGAGGCTGTGGACTGGAATTATATCGGCCGGCATGCTGCCTGGAGCCATGGTGAGATGCAGGACGTTCTGAACGAAAAGCTTTTCGATCTGGAGGATCCGGAGTAGATTCGGCCCCTTGCTTCCACCTTCCCTGGCTCTCCACAGTACGAGCCCGAGTTACAATGACAGGAGGTTTCTTGCTCGTTCGCGTCCACCAAGACCCCTGCTTTAGCGTTAATTTTCCAGCACAAAGGATTACGAAAATTTGAAATTGGCTTACGTAGGTACCATCGCCCAGGGTTCCTTTCACCGTCATAAATTCGGGGGAGCGAGATAATTCCTGAGAAATAATTTTCTTAAAAAATCAGTAAATAAGCTGATAGTCTCCCTTGTATTTTGACTGGCTACGCACCTTCCATCCAAAATTTTTTGGGTCAGAATACCAACTAAACCGCCGCGCAATGGCAATATTGATTTCTTCTAATGTCAGGTTCTGTTCTGGGGCGCCATACAGGGCGCAATTGATTAAGACACGAGGTAGATGAGAGGGACGACCGCCCTTCTGATTCGGTACTCCGTCTGTCAAGTCCGCGAGGTTGAAGCCTGCACCAATGGGGGGTGCGTTAGCTACATGGGATAACACGGAGGAAGCCTGAGTGACGGATATAGCACAATTAATCAAAATGAGCCTACGATAAGATGCTTCATATCTATTGAAATACTCTTGGTGATGCGGAAGAGGATAGTAGTCGCGTGAAACGAGGGTCCTTGTCGTCTGATAGTAATTGGATTCGATGCCACTTACACCGGACTCAGGTTCTTCGTCATGTTTAATCGCGCGGTGGGAAGAGTTATCTTCAATTTTGTCGTGGTATTTGTCCTTTGGATGTTCAACAGCAAACTTTTCACCGGCAAAGACTGATCTGTTATCGAAGGCATCGTTCTGTTTGTGCCTAACACGATGGGGTGTGCGCTGCGATTTGGTTCCCTGAAAGGACATCGAGAGAAAAATTGATAACACGGGGCAATATGATTAGGGGCTATATCGGGGGAGGAGTTGGGGAACGAGGAAAGACAACAAAGATGTCTATAAACAAGAAACACTAAACAGAAAGACATGTGGTAAGAGATGACTAGATGTTGAGGAAGCCTACCTGCTGATATGCGTGATGTTGATTATTTTTCGCTGTGGTTGGAGACAATGAGAGGAATAGCGGGTGGCGCGTCAAGTGATAAAATTTGAGGTTGGGGGCCAGATGATAAAGTTTTGTATGATTTGCAAGTCGGAAGTGGAGAGTTGGGGGGCGCAAAGTAAGGCTGGGTGGAAAATGAGAAATGACAAGAATTGGTACCAGAGTTATGGAGGGGAATATTGGAGTAGAGCCGTGTCACTTAGAGCAGTCTATATATATTCGAAGGTTGGGACAATAACCAGCTATAAGCCTAACTAGGCAGTGATGCTGTACAAATGAAACAAGGGAGCATAAGTTGAATAATGTGAGGACACTATGGGTGGACATTGTTATTATTTCTGTCTGTGCCAGAGTATTATACAAAGTTAAAACTCCTTTTCCCACGCCACATGCCCAGTAGTATGCAGTATTCGAAATGGCGTTTGCTTGGACCAACATTATTTGGCATTCTAAAAAAAGTCAATTACCAGGTATGAAAAACGACCAGTGTAGTCTGAACATTGAGTGTTTCATTTTGACCTCTTGAGGTCACCTAAATTCTGAAAAGCCTCAGGCAGAGATCTTCTGATTAATTGATGGCAATGTCGCATTGGCCAATTCAAACCTATGCTTTAAGTAACCTTCATTATTATTAGGTTAAAGATGTATGTTGAGTATGTGTTGTATAACATCTATCTGTTAGATTGAGTAATGCTAGCAATGCTTCCCAGGGTCAGGTGGTGTAATGGTTAACACCCCTGCTATATATGCAGAAGCCCTGGGTTCAATCCCCAGTCTGGCCATTCATTATCTACACTTTTAACAGGTTATGGGCCCCGCTGTGTGCTATAGGGCATGGTTCCTGTGTGTAGAGTGAACAGCTATATTTGTGTGTGGTATAGTGGACAAGTCTGGACAAAAGAGCCAGAGAGGACCTATATCTGCTTATAGTATAGTTGAGTGCTAGCATTAAGGGAGTGTGTTAGTTTGAGTAATGCTAGCAGTGCTTCCCAGGGTCAGGTGGTGTAATGGTTAACACCCCTGCTATATATGCAGAAGCCCTGGGTTCAATCCCCAGTCTGGCCATTCATTATCTACACTTTTAACAGGTTATGGGCCCCACTGTGTGCTATATAGGGCATGGTTCCTGTGTGTAGAGTGAACAGCTATATTTGTGTGTGGTATAGTGGACAAGTCTGGACAAAAGAGCCAGAGAGGACCTATATCTGCTTATAGTATAGTTGAGTGCTAGCATTAAGGGAGTGTGTTAGATTGAGTAATGCTAGCAATGCTTCCCAGGGTCAGGTGGTGTAATGGTTAACACCCCTGCTATATATGCAGAAGCCCTGGGTTCAATCCCCAGTCTGGCCATTCATTATCTACACTTTTAACACTATCCACAAAAGCATTGTCCAGCTCCCAAATGTAAGGCAAAACGAGGCAAAGACGCTTCAGCAAGGAGCAAATGCGGGGTCGCCTAAGTAGGCGCCAGGTTCTTTGCAGGAACAATGGCGTATCGGCGATGATGGTCAAGTGGTTTCTTCAAGATTAATGGGCAAGGTGTTACGGGGCCGGTGGAAGGCAATAAGTCTTGGCCAGCGTTCGAAATGTCCTAGCATTATTTGATTAGTGGTGGACATTGCTTCCAAACGCACACGATGTAAATTTAAATCTGAGGTGGACTATATATAGCTCTGGTCATGCAACGTGGATTTCACTTGGGGATAAAAAAAAAAAAATTCAACCCAGCAGGCGCGTGTGAAGTAATTGAGATATGTAGATCTCCACAGGCGTCTTCCAGGAGAGCGGTCTGGAGTTGGAGGCGTTTCAATCCTTGTTGGAAAGCCCTTAGTTCTGTGATGATGAAATGTTTTATTGTGAAGTTCAAGGTGATTACCAGGTATCGCTGGTTACCAGAATCACATATCACATTACTTTATGTAACACTCAGACTTGAGGTGAACATAAATATGTCGGGTCATGATGTCCATCTAAAAAACATTTCATTTTACCACGGTGCCGCACAGGCCCTGGTCCATCGGGGCGGCTTTGAAAAGAGGGAACCAGCCACATGAGGACAGACGAGATGTACCGATAGACCATGTCCGCTATGAAGCAAAGGATTGGATGAACCAGACACCTACAGAGGGCAGGGTGTGGCTGTCCATATGTAAGAAGCACTTTGAGTCATCATGGATATGGATATGGAAGTTAATAGATGCTTGCTGGGACAGAAGTTTTGGCAGTATTTTTAAATGATTGTCTTATCAAAACGAATGTTTAAAATATATATATTTACAGTTAAACTAATACAAAGTAAAATAAAGAAAATTGTTCAAAACCATCCGCGCATATGTGATGTTGTGTTTGATTGGAGCGCGGGCAGAAGGCGAAGGGCCACCATTACGACTACCTGTGACACGTTTGTAATCACAGTAGGACAAATAACTAAGCATGGAAATCATTCATCATTAGCACAATTTGGTTTCTTTGATCCCAGTTGGTGGCACATCGAACGTTTAGACGGTCCATGTGACAACTGCGGCTAGACCGAAGCTATCTTGTTAGGCAGATGACACGGGAGGATCGTGGCTGATTAGGTTCATCAGTGTCCACCCCCAGGTGGTCCGCACTGCCTCTTAGACCTATGCCATCTTGTTAGATAAGGCCCTACTTCATGGCTAGTTAGCTCATCAGTCTCGACCCCCAGGTATCTAGGCGAGTCCTGCTGCCATTTTGTGACCACGGATTCCGCCCATGACCATGATGGTCTCGTTGGCAATCCCCTGGGAATTGTGTAACCGCGCATTGCCAAACAAACACCCTTCTTTGATTGGCACTAGTCATGGGGTGAATTCGTCGATCACTTGATCTTCCCACTGATACCAATATTAGAAACTAGACCATGAACCGCGATACACATATAAGCAGGAGCAATCGTATCTAGTGCCGGAAGAGCTGGATTTTCTCCCCTACGGATTTTATTTTCATTGCATCAGCCTGCCTTCTTCTTGTATACATCTATATTTAACCAGCACGTTGGTTCATTATCCGTCGAACTTGACGAAGCCCGCGTTTCAGTTCACTCAAGTCCCAATAAGTCATCAAAATCCTGAGTCGTATAACATATGTATACGGTCGTAACGATTTTATGGATATCTTTCAACTTGACGGGAATAACGACTCAGTTGCTTTCTCCTTGGAACATTGTATCTTGTGAAGTCGTTGCCACAGCGGAAAAACCCTTTCTTGATCAATGTGCACTTGTCTGCATTAATATGCACGGTCGTCGCCAATTTACTGTAGGTCCTTTCAACGTCCGTCCCTCTTTATTTGCCACGCTACTGTTATCTGTATCGCCCGGAAACCTTACTCAACTTCTGAAGGTTTATGACTGGTCAACAGACACGGATAACGATCTTTCCCATTTGCCTGGCACAATCCATCTTGATGGATGCCGTCGGACCAATGTAATGCAATTCGATTGCTGTTGTCTCCGACTGCATTGAAGTGAGATAAATTTGGGGTCGCCATTTCAATATCTTGTTTAGTTTTTCAGGTATTATATCATTTTTATAAATAAGTATGAAGATATCATTACCGAAATACGTTTCAAGCTGTGGTCCGAAATAAATTCAGCAATTAAGGGGAAAGTGTGCATTCTTAAGAGGTCTAGGGGGGCGCGATGGATGGTGTGTAGTCCAATTCCATATGTTCCACAGGGATTGACATATGTCACCAGCTTATGATTGCACCTTACGCAACTTTGGTCATTTGGATCGTTTTCTCGACCATTGTCCGAGCTCAGGCTTTCTTCAAGTCAAGCGGTAGAGATCACTGACCTCGTTCAAATACCAGATAACAACAAGACCGCCGATGAAGGTCCTGCTACGACCATATCCTTTCTGTGTAGACCGGGGACCAACCCACCAGATCACTGCGTAGGTGTTGTTTTGCCTCTCTACGCGTGTCCATCAGTTTTTTCTCCGCTTTAGAAGTAGGTGCATAGGCCCATTTATGGCTGTTTGTGGACTCTGGAATGTGTGCTTCGAAGGTTCGTCGTTAATTGACTCCCAAGACCGACTGGCATCATAGTTCATTTCCGTTATTTGAACGAAATAGTGTGGACAATATACCTTCTTGTTACTAAAAAGTCTCCCCCTGAAGCATGGGACGTCGATGGACCGTCCTTTCACTCATATCACGTGAATGTGCATTTGGCCATACGGGTACTCATTTTCAACTTAATACAGATTGCGGCCCTTTTGTGGGTAATATTACTCCTCTTCTGCACTATGAAACTTACCAATATTTTGGCACATAAGCCTGACTGCTATGAATCGGATCAGTAAGGAAAGCGCTGCAAAGGTAGACGGTGTGGGTCAGGTTTTGGAGTCAGCTCGTAAGAGTCGTCCTTAAACTGTTTCCGTCATTTTGACTGCAACTAATCATGCAATTGTTCGTCTTCACAGTCGGAATAGCTATTTTCGTCGTCTTTGGCACACAGAAAGTGACCATGTTTTCCTTGATTGTGTTTCTGGCGGCTCATCATGCTCAACAGAACATACTAGAAGCCTGGAGGACTGCCCTTACACCGTGACATGACAACAGACCGAGTCCATCTAGCATAGTTGATATTGGTAGTGGTAAGCTTGGTGGGACAGCCATCAGAGGACTTGGGGAGGTCAGGATGATGCTCAGAGTGAATACAACTGGTTGTGGCACTGCTGAGATGAGTTTGGTGACAGATTTGAGCTCCAGAAATGCCAGAGTCAAGCAGAGTAAGAATGTGCTGAATTTGGCTGGAGAGCTTTTGCATTGCCCCCTGCTGTGAAACTCTCAAAGTTCCACAAGGAATATGGTGTGTCATCCAGGCCATCTTGGGCCACAGCTTCTTCGGCACCTACTACCAATGTTTCCTCCCTCCCCACCTCCTGTCCCTGTGGCACAGAAGACATCCAGTCCCACCTCCACATCCTTTCTGAGTGCCCCCTTCATGAGGAACACTGCCACACCCTCTGCACTGCCTCTCAAGGCCTATCACTCCCCATTATCCTCGGCACCTACAAGGACCTTGAAGCCCTAGCTGAGTTCATCGCTGCCGATGGCAGTATGCAGTAAAGGTTGAGTGTGAGAATAAGGATCACTATTTGGCACTGTTGAAATAAAATATAGAAGCTCCGAATGAACTATAAGAACAGTATATAAATTCTGTTTGTGTGTATATCTTGTAGTAAGATTAGGCAAATGAATAAGTAGATACATGAACATTAGGCTACTTATATATGTCTGCTAAACAATAGAATACTAAATGGGGCAACAAAAGGGATGGAACAAAGGGAATAAAGAGACAAGAACAAAGGGATATGTGTTACAAGTTTATGTAACACTCGTATTCCAACAGGCACAGAAGTATCTATATATAAAGATGGTGGAGCATCTGAGAACTTCCCCAACAAGCTACTTTCTTGTTCAAGAGGAGGGAGCTGTCCCTCATCTAACCTTGGCAAAGACACATCCACCTCCATTCCATCTGGAGCAATCTGCACTCCCTTGCATCACACAAGCTGTCAAGTGTCACTTCTCCCTTCAAATCCAAATACTGAGCCACTTCATTCTCAATCCAGCATACATCTTGCTGAATTTAAGGACATAAATTTAAAATGTGCCAGATCTGATTCAGTGTCACTCTGCATGTGGGGATGATAGTAGAAGCATACTCATAATGATCCCCTTCCTTGGCCTCTGGTTCAAAGTGGTGGGAATGTGCCATCAATACCAGAAGAAAAGCCAGCTGCTCTAGAGGAGGCCAATTATGCAAGACAGTTTCATATACTACAGGATCAGAATTCCCTGTTCACCATCCTGCAGTATCAGATGTGAACCAGGACTCAATTGTACCACTTACATACAACCACATCCATCCCCTGCCTTCTGGTGAGGGAAATAGGATAGGAATTTTCCATAGTATATCTTTAAGAGTGCATGCAAGATATATTTGGAATGTACCTAGATATTCTGTGTTGCAAACTGTGAGACCCTGATGATGTTCATGCAGGCCAGCTAAGAAAGCCCAATGCAGAGTGTTTCACCCATGAAAATGCCCACCTTCCACCCCCAACTGTCATTCAAAGTCATTACCACATGAATAATTCAAGCTGGCATGAACCTGGAATATAAATTAGAACCAAAGTACAGGGAAGACTAAAGAAAGGGGTGTTCCCTTGTCTAGCACTCACAACTTGTCCTCAGGTTCCAAAAGATAGTAAGTCCATTTATGCTTCTTATAGTTCAGGTTCCTCAATAAAGTTTCTGCAATATCACCTGACATCACCCCCCATAGTTTTGTACCATGCACTATACAGATTCAAATCCCAAATTTCCCAGCATCTATGTTTGCCCTTGAAAAGACTCCCTCCATGATGCAAAGCCTCTATCTAATTGCATATGGAGGTGGGTGTGTCATTGTCAAGGTAAGACAAGGGACAGCTTCTCCTCTGGAACTAGAAAGTAGCTAGTTGGGAAAGTTCTTGGCTCCTCTGCCATCTTTATATATAGATACAGTGACTCTCAAAACCTTTTCAATGTTTGACATTTGCATATTGGCAGGCCACTACCAGGGGAGAAAAAATAGCAAAATATCTCAAAATAATACAGTATATAGTCAATGGCATTCTGAAGAAGTATAATGACTTTGCAGATGTTTTTAGTAAACAGCATGCTGACACTTTAGCTCCTCATAGGCCCTACAACCTCAAAATTGACCTTGAGGATGGCATGGAACCTCCTCTTGTTCACATCTATTCCCAGTGAATTTAAAAATGAGCACCTTCATATTGGCTTCATATAGCCCTCCATCTTGTCATACAGTGTACCAATACTATTTGTTAGGAAAAAGGATGGCTCATTACACTTTTGTGTAGATTTTAGAGGACCCAACAAAGTTACAAAGAAGGACAGGTATTACAGATCAATACAGGACAGCCTTCCAAAGCTCAAGGACACATTTATATTAGTACCAGTACTTATGCATGATTATCATTGAAACCAATGCATCTGATTATGTGCTAGCTATGATTCTTTCCATTATCACTCCTGATGAAGAACTCCACCCTATTGCTTTCCTTTCCAGAACATTTTCCTCTACAGAACTCAACTATGATATCCATGATAAAGAACTCACCATTTTTGAGGCATTCAAGACTTGGCATCATTACCTTGAAGGTTTGGGACTCCAGATTGACATTGTCACTGATCATAAGAACTTAGAGTGCTTCACTAACAACTAAGCTTCTTGTTGGCAAGCCCAATGGTTAGAATACCTTTCTTAATTTAACTTCATGATTTGTTTTCGGCCTGGCCACCTCAGCAGTACACAGAATACTATGACTAGATGATGGGACATCTACCTTAAAGAGGGGACCAATGACTATGCAGTAGTCAATCCACACAATTTCAAGCCCATCTCTACCTCTGAACAAACTATGGCATCTCTTCAAGTAACCTCTCCAGTTGAACCAGTACTTTGCAGTGTTACTGTGATGGATGTTATGAAATTACATCAAGACATTCTACAGACCTCTAAAATGATCCAATCACAAGTTCCCATCTTGACAATCCAAATGACCCATTGGCCCCCTGATGGATGCAAGACTTGAGTGGTTTCATTCACCTTGATGGCAGAATCTATGTCCCTGACTGTGGAACACTTCATTTGTGTGTACTGCAATACACACATGATCATCCTACCCTGGATACTTTGGTTCAAACAAGACCCTTAGCATTATCTGGTGAGATTACACTTGGCTGGGCCTCCACAATCTTGTCAAGTATTATTGCAAGTCTTGCACCACCTGTATGTGAGCCAAAGCCCAGTGACACAAACCTTATGGGTTACTCAAGCAACTCCCTGAACCAGAGCTCCCATGGAATTCAATTTCCATGGATTTCATTGAGCACCTCCCTGTGTCCCATTCCTTCACTTCCATTCTAGTTGTTATTGACAGATTCTCTAAGCAGAGGATTTTTATACTGATACATGATACAATTACCTCTCACAAACTTGCAAAATCTTTCATTATCCATGTTTTCTCCAAACACAGCATTCTGTCTCATATCACCTCAGATTGGGGCTCCAAATTCATCTCACACTTCTTCAAATCACTCAGAACCACCCTCAATATGAAATTACACTTCACTTCAGGATACCATTCAGAAGGTGACAGACAGACCAAATGAGTTAACCAAACATTGGAGCAATACCTTTGAATCTATTGCAACTATCAACAGGATAATTGGGCAGACAACCTGCCTCTAGCTGAGTTTGCCTACAATAATGCTCCTAATGCCACTACCAGTGTTTCCCCTTTTCTTTGCAAACAAAGGTTACAATTTTAATATTACAGTCCATCTGGAATGTGATATGGCCTCTGCTCACACTCAAGAGTTTGTCACTGATTTAGATGAACTTCACCATACCCTTCAGCAGTCCATGCTTTACACCTAAGCCTATATCCAGAAATCAGCAGACCATTGACATCTACAGGCATCTGATTTCAAAGTCAGTGACCAGGTCTTTGTTAAAGCTGAGTTTTTCTGGACTATCTGACCTACAAAAAAGGTTTCTGAAAAATATCTTAGTCCATTTGAGATTATTGCACAAGCTGGCATGCACTCCTTCACTCTTTGGCTACCCAATATGTGGCTGAAAATATGTAAACAAAGAACCAGAAACAAAGGGGTCTAAATACAATGGTAAAGTGGCAATGTGTAGCCCATCCTGCAAGATTGTCCCTCCCTTTTCCTTTGTTTTAGCCAGAATCTATTGTTTCCTTTTCTGTTGTTTCCTTTGTTCTCCTTTTGTTCTCCTTTTGTTCTGCATCTCAGTGCCACTTGCATCTCCTCTGTATATAAAACCTCTTAAATTACCAAGAATATCATCAGAATTCTACCTCTCAATTTGAGCACTAGCACTTCTAAGCACTAGTAATCAGCTCAACCCCTAACTCAGCATATCTGTTATTCCCACACTTCTTTAGGCAACTTGTGTATCATACAGCACTCAGAGCCCTGCAATAGGTGTACTTAATGATGAGACTGAGGGGATAGAGGAAAAGGGAGCAATGAGGTTTAGTAGAGGGTTACATGTAATCCTGGTGCCCCCAGTCTTATGCATGGACCCTTTAGTTTTACATTCTCATTTCAATCAACACCTGATTACATAATCACCGTGTTGCACCATATAAGTAGCTGGGAAGTTTTCAGGACCTTAGATCTTACCATACACTGCACTTGCCTGTATCTTGTTCTGCTCTGGACAATACACTGTGGTCCTGTCAACTTGTGTGACCACCAGTGATCCCAATTGATGACAGGATTACATTACATGTGTCAGTCCAGGACAGTGAGTGGCCAAAGAGACCAGGGCAGAGTGTTAGCCAAGGGTGAGATTCAATCTATGGGTCAGAGGTCAAGCTGAGCTGTGTTAAATGAGACCAGGGCCCCACCAGATAGAACAAAGCTTCCAATGGTGGGAATGGTTAGAATAGGTTGTAAGGTTTCAAAGCTAATTATGTCATAATAAAATATCAATGGATCCTTACCAACAGGGAAGAGGTGCAGTTCCAAATTGGTGAGAGTGGGAAAACATGTGGCACAGAGCTGGAAGAAGTGTTGCAGGGTGCGGGGTATAACTACTTCAACAGAACTGATCATTATGGATGTCAGTCATGGTTGGAAGTCTTTCGTCTTCATGCGTCACATGAGACACTTTATTTATATAGATGGTAGAACTGCCTCTCAGGCTATCTTTGACATCTCTGTTTTTACGGAGATAGCTCAAACATACCGCTATCTTGACGTACTTCCATGCTTACAACATTTACAATGGCAGAGTGTCCACCTAGCCTATGCAACATTGTTCATGCATGCTGAATTGTTGCAGTTGACTGTATCTCTCGACCGAGTTCCGATGGATGCACACGCATTCGAAGCCGTCGCCACATTTATTTTAGACGTTTAAAGAAGCTCACTTCTGCAGTTTTGGATTACAGCTTCTGTGCTGGCTGTTGTCGCACTTCTTTAAACATCTAAAATATCATAGCATATCCAGTAATTGAGCTTCTACATGTAGATCTAATTCGGATATGTCAGGTAGCCTTGACATACATTCACATAGAAATGTGGCGGCGGCTTTGAATGCATGTGCATCCATTGGAACCCATTCGAGAGATATAGTCAACTGTGACAATTCCAAATGCATGAATAACATCACATAGCCCAGGTGGGCACTTTGCCATCGTAGGTGTTGCAAACATGGAAGTAAAACAAGGTGGCGGAATGTTCGAGCTATCTTTGCAAAAACAGAGACATCAAAGACAGCCCGAGAGGCAGTTCTACCATCTTCTATATAAATAAAGCGTCTCATGCGACGCGCGTAATATTCAAACCTCCTGCGGCGATTGTTTCTCCTCTTCGCTTCCCTCCGACTCCGCGTTCCTAGTGTTTTCTGGCCGACTAAACACCCACAAGTCACCATAACTTGGCCAAAGTTCCCCAACACGGCTTCCCTCGGCAGTGATCCTTTCATACCCACTTCTGGGTTTTCTTGGTCGTCTGCCCAGCATAATCCCGCCACACGTTAGTAGAATCCATCTCCCCCCTTTCCTTTCGACTCGATACTCCTGCAGCACCAGCTTGTCGCACTGCAAGGAGCATGCATTCGCGTTTTGAGTGTAGGCTGTACCGCGTCTTGAGGTGGAGCTGTGGATAATGGCGTATCGCCGAGTGGTGGTTGTGATGCGGGTGTAGATTCATTCGTATGTGTATGTGTAGGTGTAGATGTAACCAATGGTTTCGAATTTGAAGCGTCTATATGGGATGATTCGGGGGATAGGTGTGATGATGATGACAATATGTTTGATGTTTTGAGAGTGCCAGCCAAGACGCGTTCCACACCACCCTGCTGCGACATCTCCACATCATCAGCACGTGAACCCGAACCAGACTCAACCGCATCTTGCTTTGAGGAAACACTAAGGTCCCTCCTGTTTTTGGCCGGTAGCATCCCCGACCAACGCGCGACCAGCTGTTATAGCGGCGATGCAGAGCCTTTAGAAACGTCCTTGATCCCTCCATAGCTCCGTCCAAAAGTAAAAATTTCTTCTGCTAGTTCTGGCTGTTTGTGTGGTGACCTGTTTAGATATGCCTAGTGCACAGCAGGCGTGAAAGACGGACATATGCTTCAAAAACCGCGCAAAGAACGGTAACAACGCGTAGCTACACACCTGCGTGCCAATCTTAACATCTATGACCTTAACCTCCTTCGGAAACGGCAGTATCTCCTGGTTCGCCGCCTATCGTACCGCGCCTTCATGCAAGTAATTCTCTCTGTTACCCGCATCGAGGTACTCCTGAGTATCACGTATAAACACTCCTCCTAATAAAGTCGCATCGACTTTGGGGTCTGGCACCTGGATGACTTTGCCTTCTCGGGGAATGGCTGCCACGTCTGCGCAAAAGCTACGTGGATGTAGCCTACGTACGTTCCTTTTACGTCCGAGTCCTATGCGGCAAGTGCAAAAGAAACCGTCATTAGCTATGTAGCCCGACAGAGCATCCAGCGAAAGCGACAATACTGACCCTAGGAGCCGTAAAATCGAGAACCCTCCCAAAGTGTTTCTCGATCTGCCCAACAATAGCAAACAGATCAACCATACTACCAATGCTGTCCCAAACCCTGATAAACATGGCTCGCGAACGCACAACAGGTACTTCTGCAACATTTGCTGGAGATGTCCGCGTCCGAGGTGCTTTGGACTGTTTCTTAGTTACGGTGACTTCTGCTGGAGATAATTCTTTTGGTATGTTGCTAAGTGAATCGGCCGCTACCTTATGAGAACTTGACTGCCTCGAAGCATGGAAGATTAGCGGGATTTGTGTTTTTTGGCGATCACCACGTGTTGGTTACCTGTGTTACATAAGCTGGCGCACCTCTCCCCCACACTGACATTTCCTAAAGAAGTAATGATGACAAATATGACAAATATTGATCATGTGATGTGATGACTTTTTATGTGATGTGACGACTTTGTTAAGTACTTTGCATTTACATGCCAGCAAACTGAACTATCTAATGCACAATGGAGGACACCAATTCTCCGGCTACTGAACAATGCTCAAAGGCTTGGTGTAAACGACAATTGCTCCCTGATGCTAAATACAGGATTTGTGACCATTGTCGTGAGTGTGATTGACAAACAAAGAGAGCACAAAGGGCACGCAATGCAGAAATCAAGGACAGGGACATGTGGGCAATAGGAAAGAAGAGTAAGAGGCCACGAGAAGATGTTGTGGGGGATGAAAGGACCAATATTCGCCAAAGGATAGAGGGTGAGGAGCCATATAACCCAGTCTCGAGTGAGGATGAGGATGATTCTTCTGACTCAATTGAGGTAAACAACTGCAGTCAAGGAGAAGTGGCCAGGAACACTGACAATTGACAATTGATAGGTCTTTGATAAGGGAGAAGCCCTTTTTGATTCAATTCGATCCAAGTTCAGAACAAGAAGTGACGTGGTTTTCAAAGGAGTTTATGAAGCCCCAGATGATCCCCTTGTGACTGCAAAGCAACAGGTGGAGATGGCAGCACAGGAGGTCTGGAGGGTAACAGGATACAGATTCACGTCAGTCAAATAAATTCCAATATATTTCAGTGCAGTGCTTACCTGACAACAGGGTAAAGGACCATAAGAAGCAGAAACTGGGACATCATACTCGGTTCTGGTGTAGTCAGGATTCAGCATGCAAGAAAAAGTCAAAAATTTCAGGAGATTTGAATATTAAGAGCCGTGATAATATTGGGATGACACGGTATCCCTGCCATAGTCGGTTAACCATATCATGTCACACTGATGCCACCAGAAGGTTAAGGACTATTACAGTCAAAATAGAGCATCATGCCAAACATGTGCATTATGTCGATGTTTCATTGCCACTGGGTGCTGCAGACATAATTTGGGAGCATGTAGAGTGGTTAACACCAGTTGCAATGGTGGCAAAGGTACAGGCAGCATATCCAGGTGTCACAGCAGCACAAGTCCACAAGGCATGGACAGACATGAGCCAGCTATTCTGGCGTCGTGATGATCTACAGTTACCATCAGCCAAGAAACTCCTGGAGGAATTTACAGACACAGTTGACATTTTCTTACCAAATTCCATCCCTGATGGGGTTGACATACTATGTTGGGGAATGAGAAAAATTGCAGTACCGCTGGAAGGAAAGATTGTCGAAGTGGGTATTGATGCAACATGTAAGTGACCTCTGAGTATCGGGACAAAGTGCTAAGAGCGGACCAATAGATAATACAAACTTGAAGCACCTTGAGCTGTACAGCATAATGGCTGAATATGATAATGCTGGATTTCCTATATCATATGCTCTCCTGTCAACGGCAACATCAATCGAGCAAGGGAAATGAAAGAAAGCACTTACTGCATGGGCTGTGTGCCTGAAAGATAAATATGCCGTTAATCCAGTCTTCACACACATTGACAAGGACATGGCAGAGATTGGGATGGCCAAGGAGGTCTGGAAGACAAAGATTAATCTATGCTGGTGGCATCTCCGACGTGCAGTCCGAACTAGGCTGAGCCGAAGCAAATTATCAACCACTCCTTACGATGCACAGCAGGCCCATGCTGAGTTCCCCTTTATTGATATCCAGTTCATTCCACCAGGTAAAGCTGATACCCGAGAATACGAAGGAGGATTGCCTGATGATGTCGAAGGTAATTCTGTGATGGAAGGAGGTAAAAATGTGCTTGAGGCTCATCCAGAAGGATTCAACACCTTGTCCATCACTCTTCCCTCACGAGCCAACAGACCATCCACACTGGCATGCATACCTGAGGCTAATAAAGAAAAATGCCCAACCACAGCTCGGGAATCTGAAAATGATTGTGAATGGATTACAATCAAGATCCCACCACTATGTGCCAAGCAGCAATCATCAGGTTGTTCTGCTGATCTGAAGTGCCCTGTTGATCCAGCAGACAATGGTGAGGGAGAAGAAGTGACAAAAAGCTGTCGTACCTTCTGTATGGCAATCTACCGGCCACCCATCATCAAGATGATGGAAAATCACTATTGTGCACACCCATTAATTCCAGGCTATGCACACCCAAGCCCTGGAGGAATTTGGAAGTGGGCAGTTCAGCAAATGTATAAGTTTTGTCTCGAGAATGACTTACGAGAGGTATGGGTGTACCTCTGGGGGAACTGGTATAAGCAAGGTTGTTGGGAGCTATGGGCACGTTCAGCACATCCTGAGATACCCGTCTTGAAGACAACAATGATTCTAGAAAGCCAGTAAGTATTATGCTTCTGAATGAGTAACAAATAAAACTTACCTATGATCCAGTTGGCGACGAATAAAACGAGACTTTCTGCACCATTTCCACATGCCCCGATGTGATCTCCTCGTCTGGATCCTTGTTGTCAAACTTGCACCTTCATATTATAGAAAATTGGATAGACTACTCACAGACACTGGACGGCATCGACAATTGCCATCATGGCGAAAATACTTCAAGAGCACCTGGAAGAAACTCTTGAAAGCACCTATCACACTGCCCTTGAATGACGCATATAGGCCAGATGTAAAAAAATGGGTCTGTACCTGCCCAGCCCTCATTGTCAATAGATTCCTGCTCTGCAAGCATCTTGTACAAGCTGTTCAGCCAGTCCCTCCCTTATTTTTCCTCGAAGTCAAGCGTCAGCGGACAGCTCCAGTGTGGAAACATCACTCACTGAAACCACACAATGAAGACATAGGTAGTGTCATTGCCCAGATAGAAGGTCCTGAAGATGATGGCAGTGAGAGTGATCCAGAGTTGGATGAAGACGATGATGAAGATGAGGTGGAATTGCAGGCAGCATTGCAAGAAGGGTTGACATATGAAGAAGCAATGAATGAGAATATCACAAATATTGGTGAATTCCTCAAGGGGCTTCAATATCAAGTCCAGTTCCGGGACCATCGCATGCTGCAAGTGCTCGAACAAGAAGGACGGTCATTCTTGAGGCTGGCTGATGCTTGTTTGAACAAAGAGAGACGAATGCAATCAACAAGGGGGGAATCACCAACGACGTGGGAGCAACAAACAAGTGCTGCCATGTTTTACCGTTCAAGGCCCACATGTTCTGATATAAGCACATGACAAACCACGAGGGGAAGTTATTTATTCAGGATAATAATGTTTATACATATATGATACCCTTCCATACTTTCACTTTATAATGACTCCTCAATAAGTAGCACATTATCACTGATTTTATCTTACATTTGTCACCTTACTATATTTCGATAAGTCGTCACATGACAAGGCTCTCTTGTTCCGTGACCACCACCTGCCTCTGGGGTTGGGGCCCCCAGTGCTCGTGGTGAGGGGCGGAGAGGCGGATGACAGTGAACAGGTTTTGGGGCCTCTGAATTCACTGCTCTGTCAAAGTCGGCAGCCTTCAGCCGCTCACCAGTGTCGTCTGCGGAACGCCACTGGCACCTACCAACCATGACTGCTGCCTGGCAGCGGTCTACCCTTCCTACCCACCCCCGACTCCAGCATTCACCTATGCACTAGCAATGCAAGACTTCGGTGTGCCTGCAGCCCTTGTCGACGCCTGCTAGCAGGATCTCGGGCTTTTCTTGGGGCTTCGGCCCAAGGCCTCAAGGCCTCAGCTCTATACCATGTATATATCTACATGCCCCCCCTTTGCTTACTAAAATCCCTTTCACGTACGTAGCTCACTCGGGACTTTGTACCACCGTAGCATAGTTTCTCTGGGGGCCTTTTCACCCCCTAGCCGCAGTTAGCCATTGTTGCTTGAAGCGGGATACAAATATATCAAAAAAAAAAAAAAAAAAAAAAAAAAAAAAGTCGTCACATGATCGATATTTGTCATCATTACTTGTTTCGGAAATGTCAGTGTGGGGGAGAGTAAGGGTACTTTGTTACATACTGGCTGATTCTGAATAGACTCTCAGGCAACTGTCCACCTCCTTGTCTTTATCTACTTTGGCACTGCGCCCGTGAAACACCCTACTCACACCTGACTTCTGGATTGTGGTGGCGTAGCCTAGGTGAGACGCAGAGGAGGGATGTGTCTGAACTGAACACGTTAGGAACGCCTTGGCCAAACAGCCAATCCTTCCTTCCCACTTCAAGGAGCGTACCTTCGTGACTTCATTGGAAAACGAGGCCAGTATTGAAAAGTTCACAACTGAACATTTGGAATATGGATCCGGGTGGCCTTTATTATGAGAAAGTCAGTACCATCATGGATGGCTATTCCCAAGGCACCTAGAACTGAATGTGTTGGGATATTATTATCATGAGGTACGGGTTGACCAAGCCAGGATCGGACTGTACCCTGAGTGTCTGCCTAAAACTGTGTGGATTGGGTTATTCTGCAAGGTCACGAATTCGCCCTGTTCAATCGTTTTACTTCAAATCATTTTTATTTCTAGTATTACACTTGTACTGGTAAAATACGGTATAGTAACGTTACACGTAGATCAAAACATAGGCACGCCTTCCCTCCACTGCTCCATACGCTGAGAGTTCTCTTGTACCTTCCTGTCATGGCATTCTCTTGCAGCCTGTGAATTTCCCCAAAAGAACAACACCACGTCATCCTCATCCCACATTGCCTGGCCCTCCAAATCCAGCAATCCTTCTCCAGTTGCAGGTCCAGTAGTTGAAGGTCCAGCAGTGGCATTCCCAGCACCAGAAACATCAGCAGCCCGGGCCGCGTCATGCTTGCTAAATGCCGTCTTTCTATCGTGAGTAGTCCTCGACGGTCCCGATGGTGCTGGGACAGGCACGGATGGGCGAGGAGGCTGGGCGAGCTTTCGAAGGGTCTCTGTGCCATTGCCCCACCATTTGACTGCTGCAGCACCATAATTGTAGTGCAGCAACAAGTCAGATGGTTTTGCTTTCCTGGTGCCTTTCTTGAAAGTGGCGTCTCTATTGTCTGGGAGCATTGCTTTTGTGGCCAGGCCCGGGTTTAGCCATTGCAGCGTATATCGGCTATCTTTCAGATATGTGACACTTGTCGCCATATGAGGGCGTTTGTTGCGGGGAGGGGGGGGGATGTCCTTGGTGTTAAGATAGCAATTGGGAGTCTTGAGAATATCGGAAACAATGACAAAGAGGTGCGAAACAATAACAGAGGTTGACAAATATGACAAACTTTCAGGATGGCTATGCGGCGTGAATCAAATATGTTGTGAATCATAGAATTTGCGGACACGCCGTCGCGACTATCATTAATGTCGTCGAGATCTTCCACATCCTCACTGTAGTTTGGTCGATTGCCTATGATAAGCTGAAACCACTGAAATAGCCGAAGGGAGACGGTCAGATGTCTTCCAAGCACTCGAGCGCCAGAAACCCTTCAACACCAAGAATAGACCATCCAAGGTAGTGAAGATACTTCTGGGATGGTTTCAAACACAAATATTTAATGGTGTCTAACAGTATTTGCAGATAAAAGGGTGAGTCTTCATCATCCAGAAGAACCATCCCAACACACTGATCAGGAACAGAAATGGCATTGGATCCAGGAGAAGAAGACATAATTTGTTGATGATACCACAAACAAATGCTGCATTGTCAACAACTTATGTCTTCATCTCCTGGATCCAATGCCATTTCTGTTCCTGATCAGTGTGTTGGTATGGTTATTCTGGATGATGAAGACTCACCCTTTTATCTGGAAATACTGTTAGACACCATTGAATCTTTGTGTTTGAAATCCCAGAAGTATCTTAGCTACCTTGGATGGTCTATCCTTGTTGTTGAAGGATTTCTGGTGCTTGAATCTGATGGTGATAGGATTAGTACTAATGGAGATCTGGACAATGGGTGGATCTACTATTATATTATGGATGTAAGTATATTTTTTACTGAAGCTGTTGCTGTCATGTGTGTATGCAGTACAGTTGTACTTTATCCAACAAAGAATTCTTCCAGGCTGTTGATCTCGAGGTCATCAAAATGAGGACAAATGTGTCTTCAGAAACCATGCAGAGTCATAATGAGTTTTGTAACAATTGTTGGAATATGATGGTTTTTGTGTGTGGACAGGAGCTGCCCCAGAGATTGGAGCTGGTTTACATATCATTCCCTCTGAGTGGGGTTCTGAGGTAAGTTTGACAATCTTGTGCTTGGAAGACATCTGACCATCTCCCTTTGGCTATTTCAGTGGTTTCAGCTTATCATAGGCAATATATGTAAGTGCAGGGAGACATGCTGAAATGTAACAAATAATGGGGGTGGCCTTATTTCAATGCATAGCTGATCAATTTCAGTGATTGCCACTGCAATGAAATTCACTGGACTGCTGATCCGACAATATAAAATTAAATAATCATCTTGAACATATGAATTAATGGAAATCTGTGGTAATAGAGATCAGGAATAAATCAGAAAACCAGTCAAAAAGAATTGACCAGAAATAATAACTCACTGTAGTTTCAGAAACCACCTGAACTTTCTCTTTGGCTTCCACTGCCTCTAATTCATCAGCACTTTCTTCCCTTGCCTTTCTGCCTTGCACAATGTATGTGTCAACCCCCATTTCAACTTGAACATGTGCATGGAAATAATTAGGCTCAACTTCTTGGGACAGCACACATTAAAAATTGACACATTGATGACAAATTTGGTGTAGATAATTGCATATGTGCAGTACACCCAGTCTTCCATGTCTCTATACTAGAACTGGCCATACCAAATACCATTCCTTAACACATTCAACCCTCACCTCCACCTGTTGCTATTAACAGGGAGCCCAAGTTTGAAATTGAAGCCATTCTAGACTCCAAAATTGATCATAGGTGACATGCTTGCAAGCTACTTGTTAGGATCCTTATCCTTTGGGCCCCCCCAACTTGTTTCTACCCTTGTAACTCTCCAGCACCCCACTATTGGTACCCCTGATCATAGTGTTGCCACCTGCAGCACCCCAACATCTGTCTTTCTGTAGATTGCCCTTTGGTCATTCCATCCCATCTCCACTCCAATGTTTTCCCATCACCTGTTCCACATGTAAATGTTATTTGCCACCTCATAACCTTTAGAATACTTGTATTTCATCACATTTAGTCTGATCCTTATTCCTTTCCCTGGTTCCTTTGACCTGTCACAACTCCTCACTTCCTTAATTGGCCTCCCAATCATCCATTACACTTTTGTATAAAGTCCCTATCATGTATGTGATATATAGTTCTTCAGTTCTAATATTGACTTAAATTACCCTCCTCTTCTTTTAAGTTCCCTTTACTTCTCCTAATTTGTTACCTATCATTTCAGACCCCTGCAACTTGCTTTTACCCTTGTAACCCTCTGGTACCCTGCTATTAGTATCCCTGACCATGGTGTCACCACCTGCAGTGACCCAACACCTGTCCCTCCACAGATTACCTTCTGGATCATCCCATTCCATCTCCATTCTGACACTCTCCTGTCACCTGTTAAGATGTGTACGTGTTATTTGCCACCTCACAAGCTTTAGAATCCTTGTGTTTCATCACATTTAGTTTTAGTTTGATCTTTCCTCTTTTTCCCATTTCCTTTGACCCATCATGACTCCTTGCTTCCTTGATCAGCCTTCCAATCATCCATTGTACTTTTGTATAAAGCCCCCTCATGTATGCTATAGTTCTCTAGTTCAAATATCAAGTTAGATTACCCTCCTCCTGTTTAAAGTCCCCTCTACTCTTCTCTTAATACTCTCAAAGACATTATCAGAAAGCTGCAACTCTTACTCACACAACCCTTAGTATTTCAGCCCTCTGGTCAATTGAGCTAAGTGTTGCCTTTAGTCTCCATTGTACTATCCACTCTGTTTGAAATACCAGAGCAGTTGCAAGGGCACAACACATAAGTTGAAGCCAAGCTCCACTTGTTTCATAGAGTTGGACCTCCTGACTAGTATGATTTCTATTGTTAGTCCTCTAACATAGATACCCTTTTCCCCCTTGACCTTAGACCTTAACATAATTAAAGACATCATCAGCCAGCCACAACTCTTATCTTCACAACCCTTAGCATTTCAGCCTTCTGGTTGATTCAGCTAAGTATTGTCTTTAGTCTAATTCATACTACTTGCTCGTCTCAAAATACCAGAGCATCCTAACAGTTTCATGTGAGGGCACAACACATAAGTTGAAGCTAAGCTCCACTTGTTTTGTAGAACTGGACCTCCCAGTTAAGTATGATATACCTGTCAGAACCCAACATCACATCCCCTTGTCTTTAGACCT
The DNA here is from genome assembly GCA_015178975.1 of Hysterangium stoloniferum. Taxonomy (NCBI): domain Eukaryota; kingdom Fungi; phylum Basidiomycota; class Agaricomycetes; order Hysterangiales; family Hysterangiaceae; genus Hysterangium; species Hysterangium stoloniferum. Next base: position 97,695 of record WHVD01000158.1, on the reverse strand, counting down.
AGATCTTAACACTACTCTACTTAGTTAAGTGGTCTGGCTATAAAGGGACTGGCAAAGAAACATCTTGGACCTAGCTAGTGAACTTGACAATATATCTGAAGTCATTTCAGACTTTCATACTGCAAATCTGACCAAGCCAGGAGCCCTGTCTAACCTTTAGCAACAATCAATGACTCTCTGTTATTTCCTTTGGATTCATTACTATTACTCCCTGTTGTCCCATGTCTCTCTTTGTGTTCATTTTTTGGTGCCTTTTGGCCCTCCATTTGTTTACCTCAAGACCATTAGTATTTCATTTACTTTATCTTTGATACTTCCCTCACCCCTCCAATTTTCAGTCACACATTGCACAGATATTCACCCAAGCAAGAACATGAGGTAGCCAGATGTCATTTTCTAGAAAGGTCTCAAAGGGTCTCAACCTAATGGGGATACTGTTAGGATTCTTGCCATTTCAGGCCCCTGCAGCTTGTTCTCACTCGGCAACCCTCCAGCATCCTGGTATCAGTACCCCCAACTACAGTGTCACTGCCTGCAGCACCCTGATACTTGGTTTACTATAGATTACACTTTAGTCATCCTGTTCCACTCCCATCCTGATGTTTTCCTATCATCTGCCCTACATGTACACATCATTTGCCACTTTATTATTCTATTACTTTGCATTTAGTTCCTTTCATTCCTCCATTCCATTACTTGCTTCCTTTGATCCATTTGTCTTACCTCTGTGATTGGCCTCCCAATTACCCATCTCACTTTAGTATAGAACCCTTATCTTGTATGCTACAGTTCTTTAGTTCAAATATTGACTTAAGTTCCCCTACTCTTGACTTAATTCTCTTCAAGACATCTTTGGCCAGCTGAGATTCTTATCACCTTTAGCATTCCAGCCTCCAGGTTGGTTTAGCTAAATATGGACTTTTAGTCTATTACATACTTGCTTGTTTCAAAATACTGGAGTGCTCTAACAGTTTGTGTGAGGGTGCAACACATACATTAAAACCAAGCTCCACTTGTCTTGTAGAACAAGACCTCCCAGTTAAGTACATTCTAATCCTACAGACCTCCAGCACATTGTCCTCCTGCAGTCTCTAGACAATCTAGACTTTAACCCAAGGATAAAATTAGTGAGCAGGGAGAAGCTAATATGTAACTCTGTGAAGGCTATTACTGGGGTTTTAGTGGGTTTTAGTCAGAGAAGGCCTCCATGAGGCCATTCCTGACTCAAGTCCCCTACTAGTAGCTTGTTTCCCATGTGGTAAGCATGTCCTCTGGTAGTAAACATATGTCAATGGTCATGCATAAAAGATCTTTCTTCTCCTTTCCCCACATCCTATTGACACTATATCCTCTGAACCTATCTATATTCTACCTGGCATAAGGCAGTTGGCTAGTGGCATGAGGCGAGTGGCATGGCTACACCCCACAAAAAAAAAGCCACGGGACCTTTAAAGAATACTCTTCAAAAGATTCTTCTGCTGTGTATATAAATGTGCTCCGAAACGAATATTATGTTCCGTTGAGATTTGGGTCACGCCAACAGATGTGTTGGTCCTGAAATGGCGAATGTCAGAGTTCGAAACAAAACCTCATTATCAGGGCGTATTGGACTTTGCACTGTTTTCTTTGCCATTTTGCTTTTACGGATTTTTATAATGAATGTTAGAACGAGCTAAAAATACCTGAAAAATGAAATGAAATGAAACGAGAAATATGACCCCCTCCCTTAGTAAGGCAGTGCATTTGGCTCCATTGACACGTTTAAATCAGTAACGGGGGTTATCATTATGTTTATGGTTAGACAAGAGGGAAGGAATCACATCTTTTCACATGCTATTGCGTTTTTTTTGGCTTTGAGTGATAATATGATACTGCGTTGGGGTCTATCAGATAATGTCATTTTCTGAAGGAATCGATCTAACCAGAATTAGGACTATTACTACATAAAAGGCTGTGCTAACGGGAGAAAAGGACAAACAAGTCTGGGAGGGAGCTATTGGGTATAAATCGATGTTTTGGCTGTGGAAAAGGTGCAAGCAGGGAACATTAGGACGTGGGGTTCGTCGGCGGCGGTGGAGGGGGGAGCGGTATTAGAAATGGCGGCGGGCTTTCTGTCGATTCTGCTTGTGGAGGCTCGTAAGTTTGGGTGTAAGTAGATATCTCTGCATCGTGTACCTCGCGTGAATATACGACATAAACATCGCTGTGATCACCGCTATAATCACCGTTATCGCCGTGATCCTTGTGATCTTTGTCGTCGCCGTGATCTTTCTTGTCGTCACCGTGATCTTTCTTGTCGTCACCGTGATCTTTCTTGTCGTCGCCATAATCTTTCTTATCGTCACCGTGATCTTTCTTGTCGTCGCCGTGATCTTTCTTGTCGTCGCCGTAATCTTTCTTGTCGTCGCCGTGATCTTTCTTGTCGTCGCCATAATCTTTCTTGTCGTTGCCATGATCCTTCTTGTCGCGACTGTGATCCTTGTCATCGTCGTGGTCCTTCTTGTCGCGACCATGATCCTTGTCGTCGTCGTGATCCTTGTCGTCGTCGTGATCTTTGTCGTCGTCGTGGTCTTTGTCGTCGTGGTACTTCTTGTCGCGACCGTGATCTTTGTCATCGTCGTGGTCCTTGTCGTCGCGGTCCTTGTCGTCGCGGTCCTTGTCGTCGCGGTCCTTGTCGTCGCGGTCCTTGTCGTCGCGGTCCTTGTCGTCGCGGTCCTTGTCGTCGCGGTCCTTGTCGTCGCGGTCCTTGTCGTCACGGTCCTTCTTGTCGTCGTGGTCCTTCTTGTCGCGGCCATGATCGCGACCGTGATCTTTGTCATCGTCGTGGTCTTTGTCGTCGTCGTGGTCTTTGTCGTCGTCGTGGTCCTTCTTGTCGCGGCCATGATCTTTGTCGTCGTCGTGGTCCTTGTCGTCGTCGTGGTCCTTCTTGTCGTCGTCGTGGTCCTTCTTGTCGTCGTCGTGGTCCTTCTTGTCGTCGTCGTGGTCCTTGTCGTCGTCGTGGTCCTTGTCGTCGTCGTGGTCCTTGTCGTCGTCGTGGTCCTTGTCGTCGTGGTCCTTCTTGTCGCGGCCATGATCTTTGTCGTCGTCGTGGTCCTTGTCATCGTGGTCCTTGTCATCGTCGTGGTCCTTCTTGTCGTGGTCCTTGTCGTCGTCATGGTCCTTCTTGTCGCGACTGTGATCCTTATTGTCGTCGCAATCCTTGTCATCGTTGCGATTTTTCTTGTCGCCGTAACTCTTGTAGTCGTCGTGATCTTTGTCGTCGTTGTAATCCTTGACGTCTTTGTGATCCTTGTCGTCGTCGTGATCCTTCTTGTCGTTATGATCCTTCTTGTCGTCGCCGTAACCCTTCCTATCATCGCCGTAACCCTTTTTGTAGTCACCGTGATCTTTGTCGTCTTTGCGATCCTTGTCGTCGCCATGATCCTTCTTGTAGTCGTCGTAATCTTTATAGTCGTCGTAATATTTGTCGTCTCCATGATCTTTGACGTCCTTGCGATCCTTGTCGTCGCCGTAGTACTCGCCGTCGTAATCCTCGTCGTAATAATCCTCGTAGTCGTAGTCCTTGTCATCACCGTAACCCTTGTAGTCACCGTAATCCTTATAGTCACTGTAACCCTTAAAGTCGCCGTAACCCTTATAGTCGCCGTAACCGTTTACGCCGCCATAATCCTTGTCGTCGCCGTAACCCTTGGCGCCATCATAACCTTTGTCACCGCCGTAAACACTCCTAACGCTACCATAGGTAGTCTTCTTCCCGTAATCACCCTTCTTTCCGTCATGTTTACCATCCTTGTGGCCGCCATGGTCCTTACCATGGCCATGCTTGCGACGGTCGCCTTTGCCCTTGCCCTTGCCTTTACCCCTGCCTTTACCCCTGCCTTTACCTTTGCCTTTGCCCTTGTGTTTGCCATGATGGCTTGACTTGGATCGGGCAAGCAGTGTTGCGGCGTGGGGCTTCAAATCGGCGACGAAAGTGAGTTTGCTTCCGGGAGTGCAAACCCCATTGACGGGAGAGGTGGCGACGAAAGGGTCGGAGGAGATGAGGCAGATTTGAGTCGTGCGAGAATTATTCTGGTACGGAGAGTGAGTATGATGATCTCAAATTAAATGAATAGACGATTGAAAAATATTGACGGTTGCGGTTGGAAAATTTAGACAGTTGGAAAATATAGGTGGAAGGAAAATATGTGGTAAGAAAATATGGATGATTGGATACATAAATGATGGAAAAATATGGACGAATGGAAAAGATAGGCGAATGAAAAAATGTTGACAACAGGAAAATACAACAATGATACCTGAGACAGGGCGACTTCTTCGCGTTGTACGATGTGGGGGATAGAACGATCCTGAGAAAGAGGGAGGGGGAGAAGATAATCAGTACATATATGCGCGGAGAAATGATGGCGAAGGTAACAACATACCCTAACAGGGGTTGACGCAGAAAGCGCAACATCGGCGGTAAGACCGAGCAGAGCAATTAGAGAGAGCATAATGTAAATGTATAGAGAAAATGATAATGATTGTGTAGAGCGGTCGATGTGAGAGGAAAAGAGACACTGGAGGGAATTGTTCGTCAAGTGAGGTTTATATACACTCCTTCCAGCTGGGTTTGAAAAAGAGGAGATAAATCGAAAAGAGCGGGGCCGGGAGAAGCATGGAACTTCGAGGACCGCCGTGTATATAAGTTGGAAGGGCCGGGGTATCGGGCTTGGATGGAGAGCCAAAGTAGGCCGGAGCCGGGGTTCTAAATGATAAACGTTCGTGTGAATGCCGCCCAGCGCCCCCCCATCTCCGTCATTAGAAAGAATAACACTCAATAACTGGGCCCGGAGCTTCCATATAATTTGTATATAATGGTTTATTGATAAAAGAGGAACGCGTATCTAAGGGATCATCAGCAAACCGCTGGTAGAAGATAAGGCGGGACGTCGGGGATAGGAGGGACGAGCTAGCACATGTGATCCCGAATAAACGATCGACATTTCACATTAACGCAAGAGAGAACCATAATTAGCCGAAGAAAGTAATGGCGCAAGCATCAGATCGTGTATATCACCAATATGTTCACCGGCTGCCTGGAGTTGCCTCCCCGGAAAAGCACACCGCCCAAATGCCCGAGGAAAATAGAAGTATTCGCAGAAATGACCGAGAAGCAAATGCATCGGCTATATAAGCCTCCTTTCAGAATTAGCGTCGCGGTAGTCAAACAGGGTATGACAATATAATCAAACCTATCGGATGCCACGTACCGGGTTATTATGAAATACGTGCTGAAGTGGCTCTAAAGCGGCTGTGTAGGACAGCAATCAAGCGGGAATTACCATTCCAGCTTCTCGGTGGATCAGAAAGCCTGTTGACAGTATGGAAATGCAAATTAGAAGTCTTCCCCGTTGATTTTTGTTCTTTCACGGATCCCAGGGACGACAGATAACCGGGTTTATACAGGGTGAAAAAATCGAACCTCCGAGTCTTGATCTTTGTGTGTATGACGCATCAATTGAATATCCATTGATCCCTTTTCAAAAATCCCTTCGGGCCCTCGTCGTCCGAACTAAACCCACCCTCATCCCTCTGAAAAGCACCCAAAAGGCAAGGAAGAACGCGACTTGACCTCCATTACCAAAGTTTCCATTAGGTTTTGTGAATAATCCTGTTGGATTTAGTTTAGTCAAAGCTTAGCCATAAGTCGAGGAAGAGAGAACCCAGCCATCGATGATTGTGGCGGTAAAACGGGGCCCTGGGCGCTTATGAGTTTACAACCTTCCCACGGGTGGTTCACGGAGGAATTACCTCAGACCACATAAATATGTAACTCACTAGGTCAAATGTCGCCCACGATCGCTGTACAGTACGCCGCATAGCTTGTATCTCTCACAGAATAGAGACACTTACGCCTAAGGTGGAACCGATGAAATTTTCGTAACTGAGCTATGTAGTACCCCGACCACCTGTCGCCAGGTTAGGCGCTCTCCCTATAGGTCGGCACTGTTTGTCCAAACATTTAGCTGAGAAGTCTTCGGATTAGCGGATACTCTCGAAAGAAACTAATTTTTTAAGCCATATACCTCGAATAAAGGAATTACTTCAAGGACAAAGGAGAAAATCAGCAAAGGAGAAAGGCATTGGAACTAAGCGCTTTTGTTGACGTGCATAATACCCTCTATTCAAACCCTTGATTGACTTACAGTTGTTTGTATTGTATTTATCAAAGGGACCCAGAGTATTCTCTCGATTCGGAAGTTTCCCTTGTGTATATGTAATACATATACCGCCACACAAAAGCCGAGACTGACTACCTCAACATTCTCTTTCTTAATTACCATCTTACCATCCTTTCTGAGGACATAATCGTCGTTTATTATCATGAGCTCGACCTTAACTGTACCACTTTCTGGTGAGATTATGGCATAGCGATGAATTGGTACACTTTCTTTCGCTGAAACTCACCTAGTGGTCGGGACATGTAACACATTTATGGAAGACATTCCACCCGAAGATCTCGAACGTGACGTTCAGGCATTCGCTTTCGTATGTACAAATGCTGTAGGTACCGAAAGCGACAAAGATCCCTGCTACCATTGGCGCATCTTCATGGTATTGGTGGATGAGCCGCCACTCACGAGTCGTTCCGTTAAACTCGACATCAGCCCCAAAGTAATGGATGGAACTGCCATACTTAGAGCTACTAGTAAGCCATACGACGTTCCCAATAACCGCGTGGTTCCTCCGGTAGAAATGCCTGCACAAAAAGGGACTGTGGGCCAAATTATTCAACACTTATTGTATAATGGTCGGGATAAGTACATCTTTCACGGTTCATCTATGGGACCCTACCGCGGATGTCGATTCTGGTGCGAAGTTGTCGCGGACGATCTGGAGCGTGCTGGCTACATTGAACAGGGCGGGTATAGACAGATCACGGAAAAAATGAACAGTATAGCACAACTCGATCTCAGGATGGCTGCACCTGCTGTTCAGGGCCGATTCTATCAAGCCCCGGTGACTCTACTCAACCACTCTCCGGATTACAATTTAGCAGACAGTATACCATCTTGACATACTCTATCCACCGTACTTGTCGATGTTTTGAGATTTTGTTTGTTGTTTTGGCTCAGTGTATACTACTCTCGCCAGGAATTATATTGAAGGCGACTTCCGCTGTTAAGCTTGAAATTAAACTGCAGGAGATCAATAAAGCCCGTTTATTTCGTGGAAGTCATCTTCAACCATTCCCTCGTAAAGTCGTAGCGAAAAAACACATTTTCCACCTTTCAACAAAGCCTTACATCCCCACACCCTTACAGCCTATGAAGGCAACTCAACATCTTCCGGCATGTTGAGTAACCTTCCTTCCATCCCCCCTTCGACCATCACTACCTGTCCAGAAACGTGGCCTGACACGGAGGGAGATGCCAGAATAACGATTTGATTAGCGATATCTCTTGCGGACGCAAATTTCTTCAACGGAGTACTGCAGGTGGTATCGAAGAATTAACGAAATGGCCATAATGACAAGGAAATGAGAGTACGTTGCGATGGATCGATACACGACTGCGCGATCCTTCAGAGCCTCTTCCGCCATAGGTGTCTTCACCCAGCCCGGCGCAACACAATTGACGCGTGCTTTCGGAGCGATTTTCACAATCTCATTCTTGAGAGATAGCGTGAATCCGTACATGACGGCTGGGAAGAGTCGGAGTCAGTGATTTACACATCTAGCCTGATCCTGCCTAACCGCTCTTCGCAGAAGCATAATCTGCATGATTCGCTTCTCCGTACTTCCCTGCAGTGCTTCCTATGAGAATCACAGAAGCTGCATCTTTCTGTAGTCTACTGGCGGACTTCAAGCCAGTGAGAAATCCTCGCGTGAGCAGAAAGTTGGAAGTGAGGTTTGTCGAGATGGTCTTGTCCCACTGCGCCAACGTCATATCGGCCATGGGGACATCAGCAGTAGGCCACAATCCATGATTCAGAACCAATATCTGGACGGGATTATGGGGGTCAATTTGCGCAAAAAGCTTATTGACATCGTGCTCTGAAGTTACATCGGCTTGTGTCAAGCGAAGTGAGGGATATGCGTCTCCAATAGGAACAAGGGTATCAACTGTTGTGTTGTATTGAGCAGTGACAAAAGCCCCTTGCTCTATATAATAATTTGTGAATATATATAGCTAACCCCCTCTTGAGATGGGGAGTTGACTTGCCGAGGAATAACTTCACAGTTTCCACGCCGATTCCCCCACTCGCGCCTGACGGTTTTTCACGATGGATACAATCAGATAAAATATAATAAATATTTCCAACCTGTAACAAGGACGTGGACTCCCTTCAAATGCAAATCCATGGTGTATGGTTATGTGAAAGAAACACACCCAGTGTGAGAATAACGTCTAGGCGACTACACCCAGCAAGTTTGGATCCCACGGTCACATGTCACACATAGTGAGGGACCAAGCGAGGTGCTTATGTACTGCTCCCATTGTTGGAATAAAATCTGGAAGCTCATAATAAGCAGAAGCAAAGACGAATGTGATTTCCGTTTGACCTCTGTGTCTCGTAGGAGGCAAACAGATGGCGTAAGTACAAGAAATCTATACTAGTTATATACACCTTGAGAACAATAGATGTGTGGCAACAAAGGGTTGAGCTAAACTCAAAAGAACAATAGGATGGCAAATTGCTGGTGTGACACTTGTGCATCCTCGCAAAGCCCTATATTCTAACACCCGTTGATATCATAAAAGCGGGAACTTCATAGCAGATACGGACATCCGATGTCAGCCCATGGCGGTTTTCGGTGAAGAACCTGAAAAGTTTATTGCTCTTTTTCAACCGACATTAGGTCCATTTACTCTATCATCCAGCCACCTTAAAACTCCACACACGGCCACTGAAGCTAAAAACGCTCCATCCCACAAGGGGCCAAACACATGGAATTGAGGCAACGTCGAAAAAAGGTTAAGCCGCTCGTCATCAGAAGACGGAGATGGAAACGACGTTCGCAACTGGATGAGAGTCGAAAGAAGATATGTGCCCTGTATGGTAGGTTTCCCATGAGCATAATCCAAAGAGGTCAAATGCAGTTGGTACGAACCAATAATTGAGCAAGGACAAGCAAGAGCAGCGATGCGCCAAGATTTTTGCTTGTGACTTTGAGGATCTGATGCATGATCATCATCAGCCTTCTCTGGTCGCTTAGCATAAAAGGAGTTCTGGCTTACCCTCGTAACGCCACGCAGTGCTCGTCGCACGCTACTCAGAATAATAGCGCCAACGAGGAGTAAACTGAACTGACGACTGATGGCGATAATATCACCTTCAGAGACAGTAAAGAACAGGGAAAAGAAACGGGTCAAGAGACTCGCGAGCAAATCGGGCGTCGACACAGGTGCTTGCGAGGAGAGGGGATACAGAATGTTGATGAGAGACTGCGGGTTAAATATGAAAAATGGCGCAACAGATTGGTTAATGCGTTTTCTCACATTAATCACCCTGAAAGCACAATAAATGGCAAAGAATTGGCCTATCCATATCCATATTCGTCCATGAAGCGTTTCGGCATAAAGACTAGCTGATCGACCTTGCTGTAAATACTCCAAGTTACGGGTCATCTGGTACTCAAGAGCTTCTAAGCCTTGGATCTCTCTCCTAAGACCTGAGAGTTCTGTACCACACATTAGACACCTTGAGAATGTATTCAAAATATGGTGTTACCTGAATCTCCGGCAAATGGATTAAGCCTCGACAGGAATCCGGGCCAACTCTCAGGCTGATACGCGATGCCAAAACTCAACACGAGCATACCCCGTACATTACTCGACTCACCTCATCCGCCGCACTTCTGTCAATTTGGCGCTGTCTTTCGAGGAGGTCATTTCTGATCCTGAACAAGGCTTGTTCAGATGCAACTATTTGGGCTTCTGAAACGGTCTTCCTAGGAAACGATAGCAATGAAAAGAATCATGCAACCATTGATTCAGACCCACCGGCCTGCCCTTGAAAGTTGTAGATACGTGAACACGGCACTAACAGCCCCAAATCCTGCCAATAGGCCAAGAATGATGGTACCAAGGACGACAAGTCGCGCAAGAGTGGAAGTCGTGAGATCTAATGATGACATGTTCAATTTCCCTCCGAAATAAGAGTAAGAATATTTTGGATACCAGGTGATTCCAAACGTGAAGGAAGAGGGATATGCGACAGAACAATTAGATAAATCGTGTATGGTATGCCTGTGAACAGAAGATATGACTTCCATGAACGGGATGAACGTTCAGAAGCTATTGGACAAAGAATAAATAAGGAGAATAGGCCGTTGAATACGCTACTGACATTTATGGGACTTGTACGTGAGGAGGAAGCATTGTTGAAGAGGGGCGGCTAGTAATAGCGTAAATAGGAGAATTCCCAGGGAAAGCCGCCAGTTTAAATATCTCCCTCTTGACATTTAATTAGAATTTCATTGAGCACTGAGAATGAAGCCACTGACTCTTCGGAAAATATGTCCATAGCTTGCAGGGTTATCAACAAAAACAACATGCAGCTTTCAGAGAAGCACAAGGAAAACGTCCCTCGTGAGAGACTTGAATGCCATGTCCGCTCAGACCTTAAAGAAAAGTGAGATCTCGTATTCGACGTTGTGCGGGGAGTTGAGGCGGTTGCCGGAGTGGGTAATTCGTCCAGCTCAGTCTCCGAGTTGCGAGGGAGTGTTTCATGGGACGCAACTGCCACGAAATCTGTGTTTGACTTGGAAGTGGACAGATCCCATAGGTCGTGATAGAGTGAACGTAACAGATAATACCGACAAGCAAAGAAAAACGCGACCCTACAAATCGTATGAATTTTAAGGAAATACTATCAATCTTTGGCTTGGGCAGAACAGACCTTCCGGCTGATAAGAAACTGGTTTCTAAAAGAATTTGGGGAAGGCCTGACATTGTTTTATAATGCGTTCCGTCTCGATGGATTGATTTAGATCATGCTCGCGAGTGATTCGCCCTGATGACGTTGGTAGTCGTAGTCAGCCGTGGGAAACGTCACCACAAGAGCCCTCAAGCCACACCTTTTTGTAGAATTTTTCGATATACTGCACGTCTGGGTACACAGGAACTCACTGGAAACGCGTAAGGAGAGGCAGGGATTATATACCCTAACTACCAGTAATATCATAGCCGGTCGGCCTGTTCCTCACGTGCTACATCGGTCGTAAGCCAAAAATTCAGCACGCCCCGAACAATGGAGCACATAGTGAAGTGCTACCAGCATCCCCCAAATCCACAAATAATCCACTTCAACATCCAACCAAATGGTGGTTGATTTTATGAAAGTGTGAGTGTCGAGTGGCATTCGACTTCGGCCTAGAGAAATATGTACAGTTTTGAAGATGCCATGTTACATCTATGAGAGACTGAGATTATTACCTTCTTCTTTCAGGTCAGATCATTCGTCGAAAACCATGATGATGTAGTTTGTAAATTCGTTGACCTTGACCGGCCTCAAGTCCTACTAAATATTTAATTCATGACATGGTCATTCCCTTAACCAACAGCGTCGGATCTAGGGTTCCTTATTGTAAAATACGTGAAATAACAAAATAATAAATGCCACAAAGTAAGAGGGATCACTGAGAAATGGGTGAGGGAAAGGAACCTGGCTCGGTTGCTGAAGCGGACTACTAGTACAGTGATTCCGCGTGACAGTTGGCATAAAACTCCAGCCTGAGAGTCCTCATATACTCTTGGGGAAGATATTCTGGTACCCCTAGTGACTGCCTAGCGCGCTTGCATTATAATTCTTCCGGACGTTTGGAGGTAGTCCGATCCTTCAATTATCTCACGTAGATCGAAGATCGTGTATCCCTGTCCTCATCCATTACTATTTCTTCCGAAGGTTCTCCTGCCAATATTCTGAATGGACCTATGAGCATAGTGATAACGCACTACTGTGTTATGAACTTTTTTTTTAGAACGGGGATTGGAACCCCGCTGATTAAAGATCAAATGTTCTATACTTAACGCCTTTGCGCAGTCCATAGCAGCGCCGTAGACAGCAGCCAAATCTTATAAACCTAGGTTCGTTACTTACTATATTTTCATTTCCGTGCTATGATACGAAACCATGCCTCTGGTAGAAGAGGACCAGCCATGATCATATTGAACGAGAAGCAGCCCCCGCCACCTTATGCATCCTCGCCAACTAGCTCCGTACATAACGCGCCGCCGCCGCCGCCGCCGTTTGAACATCGAAGAAGTGTTCCAAGACTCGATGGACTACCTGCGAACATCATTCTTCACATTGTGAATGGGATGTTTCCGACTAGCACTGTTGATGCCACGATTCACCGGAAGACATTGTACTGGTTGGAAATGAGTCTTCGACTCGTCTCGCGGGGGATGTACATTGGTTCGTGGAGAAGTCAATATGAGAAGTCTATGTTAAATAGCTTTTATAGCCTGCATGCATACGCTGCGATCAGTGTATCTCACCTCATATGCACAACTCATTAAACCCCCATACACATCAGATCCATTCCCTCTTGTAGCGTCGCCAGATTCAATATCGCCAGTCCTATCTCCGGGAAATAGGGAGACGCGGGTATTAGATTTATTCATTGCCTTGAAAGTTCGCGAAGACGTCTGGATGGATGAGACGGAGTTACACCTGGAAAGAGACGAATCCTTTAAGGATCTCTTCGATCTTATGCAAGTACGTAATTAATCTCTTATCACGTCGTCCCCTTTCTTCCGATCTATTTGGATCTAACTTGCGACTTCTCTATTAATGTTCGCTGACGCCATAACATTGCACAGCCACGGAGCCGCACCGAAGACCTCGTAGCCCAGTACGGTACCGAACTTGGCCTCATCACTCTTTCAGCTCCAGCGAGAGAGACACCTGTTCCTATCCACTTCGCAAAGTTATCCGTCAATTTTTCTCCAAGATCGGTATGTTCCCCATCAATTTGAAAAAGGGTGATGCATTGACGCTTGTGACATCAGCTTGGCCTGGTTCTTCTCTCTTGCGGCCAAAAGCGGACCATCGTCGAATGTTACCGAGAACGCAATGAGAAACTCGAAGTTGGGGCCAAGCGGCTCGTCAAAGAGCTTGAGCGATGGTCGAAGTCGGACTGAATTTGTTTCTTTCGCCCATCATTCAGCGCGTTCCTCATATCCTGTACCATGTAACTTACTATTATTGAAAATATACGGTGTATACGAACGAACCAAGTTAAGTTCAAATTACTAAGCTATTGTAAAGTACTGTATGGTCGATTGTAAATATACTAATGTAGACTACCTGCTAAAATGGTATACCCCAAAAAGAACTCAGCAAAGCCGCAAGCGTCCTCAAAGGCTTGCAAAACGAACATCAATAAATCCCAACAACTGTATCGACCCTCTGTTGCCATCGCCATCATTATTGTCAGTAATATATACTCTGCGATACCTTCATCGCGATCCCTGTCAGTGGGTAATTCTATCTAAGGCTCACCTCACGACGTGCTTATATGGTCCATCATGAGAACGAGCGCCAGATCGTCAACAATTCGGTAGGAGGAATTTCATGTCGTATGCTCGAGAGGACATTTAATAGATTGAGTAGTCCCTGATCCTACAGTTGTTCAGTAGAAGCCAACGATAACGGGGCTTCGTCGCCTTTAACGAATGGCACACACCAAATGATGGTTTAAATAAATATCGTCAATGAGGATCTACAAACTTAGCGCAACTACTCTCAAATTGTCTCGCCGCATTTTTCATGCCACTATATTTTTTATAAATACTGGTTAATAATGGGTTTTACATACTCAAGAAACATTACAAATTTGCTGTCAAAACAATAGATGTTTAATACCTTGCTATCACTCTAGCTGAAAGGCCCCTGTCAATGCAGCCTCACATTTGCGTCGGTCTATATATTGATAGGTAGCGTATATTCCTCTAGCACAGCGACTATAGGTGATGGTGGTAACAATAAAAACGGAAACCAATTAACAAGAGCTTTCCGGAAAGCATAACCGGCGGACCATTCCCGCCCTCCCCTTCCTTACATTTGACCCTCTTGCCCATACCAACCAGCTACATACATATCCTGCCCCCACCTACCATTAGGGTACTTTTTCTCCCAACTGCTATGTATCTTAGTTATGCGATGCGGTATCTAAATGTATTAAAATAAAAATAAAAATAAAAATCACGTGACCAAGGTTTTATTATTATTAATACCTTTATATGCCACATAGCATAACTAAGATACATTGTGGTTGGGAACAGGTGTTGGATTTTGGGAATCTGATATGCGAGCAACAAGGAGCACGGACCATACTCCTATATTAGTAAGCAGTTACTAGGCGTATACATATAAGGATGATACATGTATTGTAGTCCTTATCCGTTTGTAATGAGACTCACTTCGTATTACAACAGGTTATGGGCCCCGGCAGTGCACTCCTGCACATTCAAAATGTCAACTTCACAAAACACAAACGGATCACAGTTAGCTACCATTCACCAAAGCTAGGTGCTGTTGTAGACCATCTTTAATCCCATCACACAAACTGCCATTCCACGCATTGTCATTAACTGTGTGAACTTCACTCATCACATACTACCACTAATTCTACAGTCATTACCATAACAAGAATTTACACTCAAAACTGTAATATCCTGCACATGCTCCCAATAACGCTGCGATGATCTGGCTGACTGAGGTGCCAAAAATCCCAGAGCCATTGAGCCTGAGGATGGCCAACCCGACAGGTCAATTGTGAGCTGGAAAGACAAGATGTCTTCACCAGAGGGAATGCTATGACTATCAAGTCTTGGAGAGTCACGGTGCAATAGGATGAAGTTGCAGTGAGAAAAAACTTGGACTGGGAAAGTTGGATGGTATGGATTCTTCATTTGAGGGAGTGGAAATGGTCACCTTGAGCCCCTCATGCTCAAGGGAGTGCATTAGATTTGGGATAGTGAGGGATAGCGAGCATTAGGACTCGTGGCACAACCATGGAGGACTGCCATGTACGCAACAGCCAGGAACTGCTGTCTACATCACATGCCTCATGGGTAGCTCCCATCAACCATAGCTGAACTGTGAACAATTGAGACGACTCGATGTACAAAGACCCACAGGCAGTTCCGGGCATTGAACAAAGTCCTCACCTTTTCAAGGCACCACAAATCACAACTACCGCCAATATCACGATCAATGACAGCTGCAATAGAGACAAATGTGAAAGTATGGAATGCAGGAAAACCCAGTGGATGACTGAGGTAGTGACCAAATCGCAGTCTCATCGTGAGCCAGAGGGATGGAAGAGCCCTACTGGAGGGAATGCTGAACCAGGTGAACTCAGGGATAGGATTAAGGGAGTGCTCTGATTTAGTGTCATCTCCTTGTGCTCGAGGGAGTGTGTTGGATTTTGGGAATCTGATATGCAAGCAACAAGGAGCACGGACCATACACCTATATTAGTAAGCAGTTACTAGGTGTATACATATAAGGACAATACATGTATTGTAATCCTTATCTGTTTGTAACGAGACTCACTGTTGGAATACGAGCGTTACATAAGTTCGTAACACATATTCCTTTTGTTCTTTGTTCTTTGTTTCTTTACTCCCATTGTTCAATCCCTTTTTGTTGCCCCATTTGATATTCTATTGTTTAGCAGACATATATAAGTAGCCTAGTGTTCATGTATCTACTCATTCATTTGCCTAATCTTACTACAAGATATACGCACAAACGGAATTTATACACTGCTCTTATAGTTCATTCAGAGCTTCTATATTTTATTTCAACACTCACTTCGTATTACAACAACAGGGACCCTAATGGTAGGTAGAGAAATGTATGTAGATGCTGGGGCGAGTAGGTGTGGGTATGAGGGTCAATTGTAAGGAGGAGGGAAAGGATGAGAGGGAGAGATGAAAACCAAAGGGGCTACAACTTGCCAAAAGGGATGAACTTCGCTAGGGCGGTGAGCCCTTTGTGGGTTCTGAGGATTCACGTGACCAAGGTCCGTGTTGTAAGTCCAGTGGGTTACCAAGCTTACACTAGCAATCAAATAAAATATGGATTATTGGTGGAATACGCCAGGACTAACATCACCAATCATAGTAAAATTAATACTTTTCTGTTAGATTTGGAAATACAATATCTATTAGAATGTTCAAGCTGTTATAAGTCCCAAGTAGGCATCAGTCCAGATGTGACTGTATGAGTCCCAGTGTTGCATCAGAAGGACCTTATAGAATATGTATATACTATCCATTATATTTAGTTCTTGCACTATTGCTTTGAGACTGAGTACTATTGTCATAGTATTATGTATACACCATGAAGAAATAGTGATTGGCAACAAACAGAAAGTATAGATTGAAGTATGTGGGACATCATGTCGAAGATGGGGGCGTAGCTAATTGATTTGTGCCAGCAGGGAGCAATGATGACGGCATGGAAGGAGCACCCACGTTGCTCTTCCCCAGTAATTCTTTCATGAGTCGTTCTATTCCCGCCATCCTGGTGTTGATAACGCTCGATAACGCTGTCATTGATTGTTCTAGATTTGCCACCCTCTCGTCGACAGCACTCAATGATGAGGATATGGATTTTACTGACGGGGCTTCGGCGTCCTTAACGAGTGGCGCACACCGAACAAGGTCATGTGTATGGTATAGATGGCGGCCTTTGTAATTTTTGACGAATGGAACCAACCCTTTTGAGTCACATGTTGAAACAGTTGAATAACTCTTGACAAACACCCTGTGAGTGTGAGGAAAGTAAACACTAAGGAGACTTTCCCACACCCACAGCGGAGTATACTACAGGGTGCTTACCTAAGCACCTACACATCAGTTACCTTACTAGGTAACTCACTCAATACTGCACCTACAGTGCTGGGAAAAATACTACAAATATCAGAAAAATATAGGGAACATCATAGACTATGTAAGAGCTGTAATATCATACTCTAACATCACATGGATTGCAGATAAATAAATCATCATCTAAAGTATATTTAAGATTAATAAACCAATGGAGAATCTATTGTTGACACTCACCTTGGCACTGTACACAATACCAACAAGGTTGGGTGACGGGTTTGTGACAACCACCACAAGTCGGTCTGTGTTGTTCGTTCGACGAATCAAGCAGGCGCGTTCCTTGTTTATCTGTCTCCAGATATTGTCCAAACAACGACCTCGCCCTTTTCAAGGCGGCCTCAGCTTTTTTCACCATCGAGCCATACTGCCTAAAATGTACAATACGCCTCACTTTGATGAGATCATGGGTAGGGAGGTGAGAGCGCATCAAATCAGGGCGAGTGGCCGAGGCAGCAACACATTCGGGAGTATCGCATAAATCAACCGTATTCACTGGCTCTGTGTCCTTTGCTCGACACACTAAACAAATAATGCGCGACTCGCCCGTTGAGCCACCACAATTATCACAATAACAGCTGCAATTTAATCGCTTTGATATTGGAATTAGGCCAAGACCATTAAAAAAAGTGCTTACTCGTGAAGGACGGTCGTGTAGCGCTTATGGAGAACCAGCGAATGATAAAACCGAAAATCTGCAGCTGTAAGTTGTTGCTTTATTTCATCAAGCTTGCTGCCTTGCATCCCCAACCCCGGTCCGAAACCCAGCTCCAAGTTATGTGTATATAATTCCATGAAACGTTTACGAATGTTTCCACGCTCTTCAAAATATTTCCAAGACCACAGGTTTCTGCGTATTTGTGCTGTAACGGCTGAAAGCGCGTAATTCCATAGCCCCTTGTATTTGCTTTTTTGAATTAAAGAGGGAATGGGGCGGAAGCAAAGAATTTCTGGAGAGGTTCGTTTGAGCAAAAATGTGAGGGGGCCGGAGTAAACGTCGTCGGGCTTTAAAATCCCTGATATCTCTTCAGACTCGGTGTTGTACTTCCCGGTCCACTCCTGAGACGGGCGTGTGGGATATTCCTGTGTGAAAGAGATATTGATTACTTGTCGATTAATTTCAGGCGTACATTTCCCAGAAATTTTGAAATTGGATTCGCTATTTTTTCCAGTGGCCTCGAAGTAGAGAACGTCGCTTTGGTACTCTTTGTATATGAATGTGAATGAGATCATGCCAGAAAAGATGCCCGCTTGTTTGTAGATGTATCCATTCCAAGCGCCTAAAATGGTATCAAGATGTGTGGACACGCTACCTTCCTGTTGTAAAATGGCATTAGGTAGATCGTACGCTGCATAGTCTATGTAAGGCTGATCAAGAGGGTAGTTGCAGATTTCAGATGCCTTAATGTCGGTCTTCTCCACGGAGTCGTTGTATAGGTAATCAATTGACTCCATTTCGTGGACCCTAGATGTATTCCAGAGGGCTACGGGATCGTTGTAATATTTATACTATAGGCGGAGAGCAGAAATACATCAGACTCGTGCATATGAAAAAGGGAATACGGCATACGAGTCCATGCGCGAAGATTTTAAATTCTTGGTTAAGATCCCGCTTTTGTTGTTTGAAAATTGCTGTGAAATACCGTCAATATGACAGCTAGATTTGCATAAAGGAGAAGACACCTTCAAGATTCTCCACTCTGACATAAACTTCGTTAAATATCCAAACGATGGTGTCTGCTGCGTCCTGACAACAGTTTCAGTATACGATATTTTGACAATACGACCCGGACATACTTCTAATTCGTCGCGATGAAGAATATTGTCGCATGATACTCTAAAAATGTCGAGGTGGCGCTTGAGGAGCAAGTACAGAAGGGGAAGGACGGTCTTCTCAGGCTGGTTAGTCAGTACCTCGGACGTGCACATGCACAGGTTGCACTCACTCGGTCTATCCGCCCACCTTCCGTAATCAATTTCAACGTATCCTTGTCGTCAATATCGTATTTAATTCTCTCTAGTTGGGATTTTAAACGCGTCTCCTCTGTTTCCACGTAGCTTCGAAAGCGCTCTTGTAGTGCTTGGGGTACATAACAAGGATTGACAGATTCCGCGAGTGTTTCGATGGTCATGTATATTTTAGTAAGATAATTATTGATTCCTGGGCGATTTTCCGCCTTGGCTTTGGGGAGGAGCGCGAACATCTCCTGGAATGTATCATGTATCTTTTCTTTGTAATCCCACAATGTTTGATTCCAGCCTAAACATAGCTAATTGAGATATGGCAATCCTTGAGCGGAACATAACACATTAATCGCACCTATAGCCCAGTACGCCAGCCAATGGGGTAAACTGATTTTAAGTTGATGTCGTTGATGACCGTACTTCACATACCTCCAATCATTAGGGCGAGATTCTGTGAAAGAATTTACCTCGTTAATTGTGATGAAACCAGAAGCGTCGTTATCGAACGCTTCGGTGAGTGGTTGCAACCTTATCACATTCAAGTAATCCAAAGCCCATTCATCTGGATTATCGCCTGCAGCTTGTTGCTGGGAGATTTCTCCCCACTTTTCTTGAAAGTAGTCTCGCAATGTCAGGACAAATAGTCTCGTTTTTACGCTATTCTGCCACTTCTGAGGCAGTGTTAGCACTCTAACTTTAGGTTAGAATGGCAACTGGTACACACCATTAGCTTCCACATGTTGGATACATTCTACAAATGTGCATACAGTTAATTACCTGGAATCAAAGGACTCCGACACGCACCGGGTCAATTATCCGATCGTGAGGGCCAGCGTTGATGGTTTTAATAACCCGATCGCTTTCTTGTCGTATTTTGTCAGACAGAGCTCGGATCTGTTGGGTTTGCATGTCAAACTTTCGATCAAACACTTTCATATTGTTGGAAATCGCCTCGTCCGGATCGGTGTGAAGCTCCTCGAGTACATCCTCGAACTTGATTTGATTGCTAGCACCTACTTGAACGCGACCTGTCTTGGTCGGGGTCGCCAATTTGTCAACGAGCTCCTTAAGGATTTTCGGGTTTTCCTGATAAACCTGCCGGCCGCCCTTCTCCTTCATTAAGCTCATCAATTTCCTCTCTTCGAGTGAGATGAGTTTCTCAAACATCTTCGTCATCAAATACATTTTCTCTTTCGTTTCCTTAGTTGTTTGGCCTATGTCGTCCAACTTCCGGTTCGCCGTAGCGACTGCGCGTGCTGTATTTATGCCAAGAGCAAGCGTGAATTCTGTTCGTCGGTTCGAGAATACATTCACGAATTTCAGGAGTCTTTCCCCCCATATTGGACCGTTGATAACTTTCGCTGCAGATTTGAACTCAGCATCATCGATAAACAGCAGTTTTCCAAACTTACTGATTGTTTTTTTCTTCAAATATGTATCACAAGTATTGGCGCATGACTTGATATCTTTCGCAACAGTACCCAAAAGCTTTTGCATTCGTCCTTTGATGGTCGTGCCGTCTGGTGCCTTATCCTCCAGGTCCTTGATATCTTTCAACCTGGACAACCGGATTCACAACAAGTCGAAATATATGTGGAGATGTTGACTCACTGAACAATAATTGACATCATATCCCTCATCTCTACATACAGTGCGATGATTCTCTTATCGTTCTCCCGCCTATTTATTTCAAGTGTCCAAGCCGCCTAGCAAGGATGTCATGTTACATAAGGTATATTGTTATAATGTAGTTGCAACGCCACAAACCTTGAAAGCCAGAACAACCACTATGACGATATGTCAAACAAATTGTTTTTTTTATAAGATGCTTGGATAACACTTACCGCTAACAAATGGATGTATTTTGGATAATTCGTCAAGCGCCTTCATCAGCACAGCACTTCCTTCCATAAAGTGGTTGATCCCGTTTTCGATGGCTTCCATGCTACCGGTGCTAGTAAGAGCTGCTGTTGCAGTAGTTACAAGCATCCTGGTGTTACTGGTCTCAATCTGCATAACGTTGCGCTCTTAGGCCAGTTATTACAAGTGCTGACCCTTTATGGCACATGTATAGGAGAAGAATGTACCCACCTATAGTACCAAAAGCCCCATTGGCTGTGGAAACAACTGGCGTTGTCCTTCGCCATATTTCAGCCATCTCCCAATCATCGTCTTTGGGAGATGAGGTAAAAACATCCCCAAGTGGGGTGACTGCTGATTGACCATCGCTTGCAGTTTCTGTTCCGTTTGGAATCAGCAGCGTTGGCCGCATGGTCTGAGATCTGCTGGGCAATGAGGTGGATTCTAGACGAGGAGGCGCTTCTGCTGCAGATGAAGCCGCCACACGATTAGGTAGTGGGGGGAGAGCCTCTCGCCTTTGTGTTATTTCATCTGTCGTTTGAGCGCGTCGATGGAGAGTTTTTTCACTCAGTCGTTTGATTAGCCTTGGCATAGGCATCTTGAGAGTAACAAGTGATCGCGGGGGGGGGGGTATGTAATGTCAATCCTCTTCTTTTGGTTCTGATATAAATATTCGGGTATTCGGTGGGTTTCCAAGATCTTCGGTGAATACAACGACCCGTAGATAGCGCCCATTGAGAAGTAAAATGATCGTAGCATTCACTGTTAGGGTGAACTACTTTTGGTGCACCGCAAAATATTTCCTTTTCAAAGAGATGAACATTAGGAAATGAATTTTTACTAAATCTTACTTAAAATAGCATTTTAGGTCGCACAAAAGTGCACTTAAAGGCAACCTTTACCTGGCTGACTTTGGAACCAAGTAATGTCGCACGACTTAGGCGACGAATGAGAGAGTGATTTCCCAGGTAATGTGTCGGATACTTCCTGGTAAGTTCTTTGGTTCCGCTATGGTCCGTTGCCATGCGCATATCGCCGGTCGTACCGCTTTAGATGTCGTGGTATATTCAGGAGAAACACGGATCAAACGTCAGCCATGTACATGATGTCATCCGACCAATATCCTCATACTAGTAACTAATACTGAATCCTATTCTATTAAAAATAGTATGAGTTGACTCTATTGCAATACACAATATACAAGGGTTTAATAAGCTTGTAATAAAAGTACTTTGTGTCTCAATATCTTGTGTCAGTTAGTGTAGCACCTCCTGACAATATAGGTTGGATGCTCTGGGAGGTGTATAGTGGTTCTGACACACATTAACCTCCAAATGCATGGTCCACAATTAGCATCTTCATATGAAAAGTTGCAATAATTGGTGGACTCCCCCTATAAAAAGGTGTGTTTCATCATCAAATTTAACATATTCCTCAGGGACACGCAAAAGTGGTGCCGTTAGGACCTAGATGAGTTTGATAACCACTACGAGAATATGGACATAGCAGTCCCGAAAGGATTTTCCTGCATAAGTATAATCTATAATGTAATGGATGGCCAATAAAATAAAATTCGGATCGATTCATGTTCCAAGGCACATTTGCTAGTAATAACCAAAGAAATAATATTCAGGACTTGCTGTGAGATCCCAGAGAGATATACACAGGACTATAAAATAATTATGAAGCCATTTCGTATATTGAGAACTTTATATACTAGGTTGGTAAGGTTCAGGAATTGATACCTGTATGTGTTTACTGTGCAAGAAATATACACATTGGAAGGCAGGTATCCAGTAATACATTTTTTCCGGTACTTATTCACATCAAAATAACCTGGATATATGTATTGAAAGATATTTAGGAGTGCATGACTGAGAATGAGCTGTTTGGAACCCATCCTCTCCCAAACTTACACTTTACACTCGCTTATATCAACAATGTAGGTATAAGTTGTTCCCATTCTGATATTTAAAAATTGCAGGCTTTATGACCACTCCCTGCCGGCTACGCGGGCAGAAAAAATAAAATAGTATGCCAAATCTTTTGAATAAAACCAAAACGAAAATATGATCTAAGAAATTCCTCGACAGGGCTTCAGGGCTGGACTTATAAACTATTAAGCTCGTCCCACTGGCAATTTTAGGTCTGTAAGAATTGGGAATTAGTGGGCACCGCGGGCTCAAACAAACTTTCTTATCAAGTACAAAACAAATCCAGGAGATGATTGAAGGCTTTTTTTATCATAGCGCTCTGGAAAGAATTCAGAACTACAATCCACCAGATCCTTTATAGTACTTGAGCCATATTTCGACGAAGTAAACACATTGGCAGGAATGACGGCAAAGTACTGCTAGCCGATGATTATGATATTTCACGTCAGACCTATAATAAGATAAAGCAAACTAATTACATATCAACTCTAGACCTATTTAAAGAAAACATCTCGAATTCTCTCTGGCGGTGTAAAGTTCACTCCGCCACGTTAAAAGTGAACCCGCTGCTATGTGGAACAATTGAAAATCTAATCTGATCAAGCTGCATTCGTTGACGGGCGACTAGTCTGCATGAGCGTTACCCAGCGGTGTCGTCTAATCTCGTGGCGCTGTGGGCCGAGATACCGTGGTGTCTCAAAGCTCCACTCGAGATTACCCGACATCCAGCTTTGAAGCCCATGGAAGAATAAGGACAGCTGTGCGTCAATCTCGGGGCCATAAGAAGGGAATTGAGCTCTGGCTTGGCGATAGTCGTTGATAGCCTTGATGCATATATCGCCGATGCGGTCAATGGCACTTTGTAGATCGAGATCGTAGTTTTTCATCATTACGGCGATTATATTGTGTGTGTCGCCGCGGGCTTGTTCGACGTTGTATGAGAATATGTCCTAGGCGTTTATTAAGTATAATTGTATGTGAGATATGTATGCGAAAAAGCTCACGTTTGAAAGTGCGACGAAATCATTCACACAGTTCTTCATTGTAATCATGAGCGGGTGGTCAACGATGTGCGCTGGAAGCTGTATATCGAGGGAATATTCCATTATGTCGAAAAGCGGTTTGCAACCACTACTCAGGCGGCGGTGCTCAATGTACGCGTTTAGAGAGGGGATGTTGCTACTGGCGCGATCTTGAGCTTGCTGATGAACCGCCACCAAATACAGCTCTACGTTCTCAATAATGCGAGCTTGTACCTCTGGCCCTGCGCCAGCGGCCATACGACTCCAATAGCTACACAAAAAAATAAATAGTTAACATCGTGAAATTGTAGTCGTCCGAAACAAACATTAACGCACTCTCTGGTCAGTTTACTACTGTCCGGCTCCATGTCAGGTTGCTCCTTGCCCTTCGTATGCGTCGGGCGATAAAACTCAGGGAAGTTCATCGCATTCATTGTAACATCCGCAAGGATCTCAGTATCTTGCGTCACGAGATCGTCGGAAAGGTCGTCCAAGAGGAACAAAACGATCATAAAATCACAGACGATTCTGAGACGCTCGTCACTGCAATGGTTATAGCAAAATGCGGCCAATTGACCGGATAAGCCGCCCCAAATGCTGCGGCGTAAAGCGGGAGTGACTACCCGACAATTGTCTTCAATCCAATGGTTTGAAGCAGTCACAATGATGTCAGCGTTGGGGTGTTTAATAGCTGGGTAAGGACAATGAGCCCACAAGTCGGGGATACGGAAGGAGATGGGGTGAGACTTGGAGGAAGAAACCATTGCTGAAGTGACTCTTGTACGGTGTGGGAATGAAGGGATAATGAGGCTAACTACCGCTCCAGAGTAGTCTTATATATCCAGACAGACACGCAGCTATCATCGAATTGCTTATTTACCAAAATATCTAGATAATTTGAAGGAGTAACAGGGATAACACCGGATGTGAGATGCTACAAATTGACATCCGGCTGGTACAGCGGCGTAGAACCGGCCCGTAGACATTCATTATGTCCCAAAAGGACCTCACAACGGGAACGGCGAAAGGGTTCAGATTACACCATTCTGGTAAATTTGGATGGCACAGTGGTCATTATGCAAAGTCTATTAGTCTTTGCAAGACGACTCACCTAATCACATTTCTATCGTCCTAGGGATTTACGACAACGGACCGGTTGATGTTTGGTCATACGAGACAGTCATGCAGTAGAGTGAATTGGTTTCGGTCCAATGTCAATACTTGGCAATTTCAGAGGCTGTGAACCGGGATCGGAGTGACTTTGAATGTAATAGGAACCTTTAAATTTAGCCCTGTAACAGTTTGGGACCACAAATATTAGCGTCTTTTCAGGGACTCGGGCTCATATGGCTGATCTATCCTCTATTGAGGCGAATGCTTATCGGATACACCATTTCCGGATCCGCACTTTAGTTTCCGACAGTGTATAGTGGGGCTGGTTGGCAGCCTTTAAATCGTGCCGCTGCAGCATTGAGCTAGGTATCAATGTGTCGTTACCGGAGTGAGAGAAAGGCGGGTCAGCAGACGCCCGTACGTTTCCCTCATGGGTGCGTACGTATGAAAAAACGGTGCCCTCAAAAAACAGGACTGACGCAACTCGACTCCAGTACGTTGATATTGACCTGACATATTAGAATTAACATAAGCAAGAGCAGATAGTCAGAGCCGGAAGGCATTACTATGAGATATTTGGGCGTTTGTTTCATTCTCGTGGCATCAACCAGATTTGCAAAGAAGGATCAGGGAGCTAAAAATTCAGGATCAGGATCAGATACAATGTCAGAATAAGTAAAAACTAAATAACCGGTTTGTTTACAAATACAAAACGCTCATACCTTGGAAGTGCAAGCACTAGGATTAGCATATCCTTCTCAGTCTTCTTCTACTAGTAGAAGTCAGCTGGTGAATGGAAAAATACAATAAAATCATGCAATAATAACAGAAATATTCCAATAATACTTTGACTTACGGGCAGATTTTCTATCTATCTATTAAAGAGTGAGTTGTCGTGGAGAATTCGAAGCACACGACGATGTTACATATGTCACACGTCACCGTCGCAGTGACAGCAACAACCAAGGACCGAAAGTGCGACAACCCACGAGCTATGATAAGGACAGCACCATTGGCGAAAGCTCATTTGGCCTACTATACCATTAAAAGGTCACTGCTATCAATTCAGTGTCATTATGAGAAATTCACTCGACCAACTGACATAGCTCCGATGTTCTCGATGAATTGCGTATAAATGTACTCAATGAAGGGACTGAGAATGTGCTATGGTACAAGGTATGTATGGGTTTTCCCTTTGCTTTTATTATCATGTTTATACGGAGTGCTAGGAAAGAACGATGACTGAGAATGAAATAGTAGAGAGCGTAATGGTATGTTGTCTTGCTTCTCACTTGTCATAAATAATCCATATATAATTCCAGGACAGTGAAACAAATACTCTACGATGGAGCATACATCGTCCAAAGCGTGGCTGGTATTTGCGGCTTCGTTCACCCTCATTTCCACCCGGCACTTTTATTCCGCTCATACCTCTGGTTCCAAAGGTAATACCCGCAGAATTACCTACCACCGTTCCGGAATCGTCTACACCTGTAAATGACGGTACACTCACCTTCTCCGTGCGTACGTCACCGCCAACCCTGAACCAGTCAACTCCGGGTGAAGTCCACGTGGACATGAGTAACCACTCGTATCCCCCTACACCGTCCGTTGAATCATCACCATCATCCTCTCTATCACTTTCCACTCCCTCCGCAAAAGAAATCGACGCCAGATTGAACTCTCTCGCCCCACCTCCTAGGCCGAGCGCCATCACCCGCTTCATTCTCTACCCGTCTCTGCCTACCCCAGTGACCCCACCTTCAGGCGCAGGCGCCATATTTTCTCGTGCCCTATCATTCTTCACGCCGACGCTCCCTATCCGTGCTGCACATTCATTCTCGCTTGTTCCAGCTTCGGCGTCCGGCGATTTATCAACGCCATTATTGACCTTTACGGAGCGCACGTCCACGTTTTCGGTTGCTACGACTGGCGTACTCGAGGTGAACAGGGGTCTAGAAAGGCAAATGGGAGTCGATCCTGCATTTTGGATTACAGTTACCCTGGCGTACCTAGAGTTCCTAGCGGACAGGGATGTAAGTGAACCATTACGTGTCCTTTGGGCGCCCGGTTGTTGATGCGAGATCCACAGTCTTACTTTGCGGCTGCTGGAGGATAATGAAGTGATCGGATAGGATGGGGGGTGCGGGTGCGGGTGTGTATTTGCTTTTGGTTGTATGGCCGAGATCTGCATGGTTGTGTAAATTTAAAGGTACGGTGTTTTTTCAAAAAAAAAAAAGATCGGCGTATGATTATTTTTGATACTCCTCTGCTAGAATTTGGTGTAACTGATTTTCACATTGGATCTATTGCTCGTGGATAGAAGTGTTCCATCCGCGAGATTGTCGCAGCTAAATTATTAATTGACTATACCCCTAATAACAGTGGGCGCTGCCTACTTAGTCAGTAATCGCTGCATTTAATCCTAACATGCCCGCTGCCTTGCATCCTGGCGTCTCCATAAACATCTGAACGGGATTCATTAGTCCCGGAACGCTCAAACCAAAATTGGAATATTTATATTGACAGATAGTAACCATTCAGCGATTGCGACGGCACCCTCGACGATTGATGATGAGAGTTTATTAATAAAATAAGGTGCATTCATCTGAATAATACCACATCAAAATTTGGCTGGCGTGGTCATTGGCTAGGACGTGTACTGTTCTAGCATCTTGATTAATTCAGTTTTGATGGTATGTATACAACAGCGATCCACCTGTATTTGCAAGTGTGGTGTTGTCCAGGCATTCCCAGAAATAATGATACATCGACACTGTCCAACCATCTCAGTAGGCATCCTTATGAGATAATGCTTCCCCTTTTCCAAGTTATAGGCACCTATCTCCCGTTTATTATGCTTCAGTTTCCTAGTTGATTTTCTGGCGCTTTTCAACGCGCCCTTAATTATCCGCACCACACTCATTCGACGTAGATCCGTCCAAGCTTTTGCTATGTGAACCCATACTGTACAGCTTACTCAGCCTGCGTTCTATAACGGGAGATGATTATTCTTAGATTATCCCATCGACACTCTGATTTTGGTCAAAATTTGTTCCCGGCTCGTACCCGTTGGCAGACGGCATTATGCGACGACAGACAATTAGATGCGCCCGTTCTAAAGGTCTCTGTGGCCAACGTGCCTTATTCTCAGCCTCAGCTTTATCTTTCGCCTTCCACTCTACTGTAATTCTACACGCTGAGGCATGTTATTTTTTTCTCATTTTACTGCAGTACTCCTCCTGCACTTATCCTCGTTTGCCCTGGGGCAAAAACTGGGACAACAAATCACATTCATTACTCCGTAAGTTATGTGAAATTTTCATCATCTTGATACCTGAAATTTCCTTCCATAGCACTTCAAACACACCAATACCTCAATGCGGTATGCCTGCTTCGAGCACAATCTCGGATGGAAGTTATTGATCATTTTCTATATCAGGGCAGGTTCCTATGTGAGCTTTTGGACCAGCAAACATACTCAATATTGATTTGTGATTCTATAGTAAATGGAGTGGTGGCGTATCTCCTTATACGCTTAGCATCAGCACGAGTGAGTATTCAGCTTCTAATTTTTTCCGGTCCTTAATAGCCCATTGACCAGTCTATTACAGCCAGTAATGCCACGATCGATTCGGTAAGAAAAGTAGAGCTTCTCCCATATTTGCTTATATTATCCTGTTTAAGGTTGAAATTACCCCTGTGGAACACGACACAACCGATTTGTGGGTTGTAGACTTTCCGGCAGGAACTCCATTGTGAATTTTCTTGATTGCCGAAAAAACACTACGCTTTCTGACGGATCTTTCGCAGTACTATTTCCATAAACGATGGTCAAGAAAATGCTGCGACTACTCCAGTACTTACAGTGCAGCCGTCATCAAATACTACTTGCCTCGACAGCGATGACGCAGACCCACCTACAGCAACAACTCATGATGGGCATGGTGGACAAATATCCACATCCACAGATCATAGTGTCAGTCCCTCTCAGACGAATAATAACCCAAGCCCAGCCACAAAGGTGACCCCCACGACTGGAAACTCTGGGCATGCAGCCAATTCGTCAGGCACAACGAACGCTTCCAGGTACTTTTCAAACGTCCATTCACGGTATGATGCTAATGATCTATATAAAAGTCGTCCTCACGTCGCCGCCATCGCCGGTATTGTAATTGGCGTTGTCGTTATACTTGTTGTTGTTGCGCTCCTCTTCTTCCTTAAACGACGAAATAACCGCCGAAGAAAGTACACCACAAGCAGAGATAACTTGGTGGCTACATTTGGCCGCGATAAAGCTGGGCTCGACGATGCTCCAGCGGATGAATTGGCTATTCCCGAGCCATACGTCTATCGGAGCATAAATCGCTCAAGTGAATCTGATCCCGTCTCCGTCGCCGAAGAACGTAGTCTTCGTCGCAACCCAACAACGACGACGAGTAATAGTAGGTCCGACCAGAGAACATACCGAACAGACGGCAGCACCGAAAATACATCTACCACAACTACAGCCTCGCGAAAGGGTGAACGATATCTACCGAACTTGGAGGAGCGCAGCACCAACAACCCCGGCGCATCCTCGAATCTTCCCAGTCGCATGCAGGATGAGGATATTGATCGACTTGCCGCTCGCATGGTGGCTATGATGTCTTCGGGAAGAATGAGTGATCAGGCATGGTCTCCTGCCCCTCGTGACGCTGGAGATAAAGACATCCTTCTGGAAGATATATCTGGACCTCCGTTATACAATGAGGTGACGAGGGGAGAGTGACGTCGTCCTTTGAGCCGCTAGTTCGGTCGTTGCTTTTTCAATTAATTTTATGGGTCTTCACGCGTGACAATGTATTTTCAGAGCTGTCTGTTTTTCACTAAAGATTGTTTGAATATTAAAAATGGAATAGCTTTGATGCAGCTGACCTCTGTTGACACCGTCACATGTAAATAGAATTATAATTACCTTTGTACACGGTGCCATAGGTTTTGCTACGTCTTCCGTGTTTTTTAATTCGTTGACCTATTGAAATATTTCAGGTGGATGAGTTTTGATCATCGACGGCATGAAATCTTGAGCTTCTCCACCGTGCCATACTCACTACCGTGTATCGCGCGCTACCTCGAAACGAAGCAACTTCCAAACGGATATAATTATTAAGCCGATAGACTGCCTTGTCGCTATAGTAAACATCAGATCGTCTGTAGCGAAGTGATGACGCAAAACCGTCCTTACCTCTCATTAACCTACCTGTGACGCTAAATGCTCAAGTTTATGTTTCCTATCAAGTTTTTCAGTCGTTTGCTCTTCCTATGCATACTGCCGCCCGTGCTGAGGGCTGGTGCCAGTGGCCCCACTATAAATACTCCGTAGGTCCAAAATTTCAATCACGTTCACGGCAGCCTTTGTTAATTATTATTATCGAAGTCTTGATGTTATACAGTGCGGTATGGGACCAGTTTGCTTTTATTGCGATTACCACGTTTACTTTTGAGGTTTTAGAGTCGGTTTTGATGTGAGATCTAGTGTCGACAACGTTGTCTCTACTTACGGATCTTTCTTTGTCGCTTTATGAAGCACATGGGAGGGAGGGACACCGCCTTTCACTTTGGCTATTGGTAGAGGTGAACGACTAAAAAAAATCAATTTACCTTGCATGTTGTCTAATTTTCTCCCAAGTGGGCAACAACGTAAACTTCCCATTTGTGAGTGGCGAAAGGATATAAACCATCATCATATCACAGCACCTCAACGTTCAAGCGACAATATTTCTAGTTCGAGATCCCAGGAAATGGCTTAACCACCTCTTCGTTTACATGGAAGGCTGATCTCCCGGGAGGGACAAATTTGTAAGTATTCTCAGTCATTTATTGGGATCCCGTTCAGTTTGGTCTCATCATATATACCCAGCACCTATTTTATACAAGATGCGAATAAACACACGGGCAGTACGGCTGTCATTACAATGCTTGCTTCCACAGATTCTTCTTGCCTTAGCTTGAATTCGTCCTCGACACTGGCACCGACATCTCATCTTAGTTTAGTTCCCCCGACCATCAACACAAATCCTTCCACAAACGTAAATCCTTCTGAAACCAAAAATACCTCTACGGCGTCGCAGTCACGCACTTCCAATGGTGCTGACAGTAGCCATACAGGTGTACCTGGCCAGTCTCCTAAGTACGATTTATTCACTACAAATATCTGTTGTTGTTATTATAAATGAAGCTGACAACGTGCTGCAGCAATAACACTCATACTACCGTTATTGGTCCTGTAATTGGGACGATTGTCGGTGTTCTCATTCTTCTCTTGATCGTAGGAGCCTTATTACACTGTCGGAAAGTCAGGCGGCAGCGTTTCGTCCAAAGTAGTAGAGAGCAGTTAACCCAGGTATTTGGTACAGGGGCGACGCTTGACGGAACTCCAGAAGATCTCGCGTCAGCGGTCCCAGAACCATTTGTATACCACGAGGCGCCGAATACTCCACTGATGGGGGTAGATGGAGACGAGTCTAGACTAACTACTGCTGAAAGAACTCCGTCTATCCGTAGTCGGTGGTCTTCAGCCCCTAACAGAGAGCTGTCAACACGGCAAGTTGTAAGAAGGAAGGGTGAACGTTTCCTGCCCAGATTGGATTACCGTACGGCAGAGACCCCCCCAGCCGAAGAAGTACCCTTTCCTATTCGTTTATTATTAGAAGAGGAGATCGACCAACTAGCCACTGCTCCGAATCGTTTACAACCTGAGGACATCGATCGACTGGCGGCACGTATGGTGGCAATGATGTCGATGTCGACTCAAGCTGACTCTAGAGAGAATCCTGAGCAGGATACAAACAGCAATGAGGCTAGCGCACCACCGATGTACGACGATGTAGCAACTATACCTCCAAATACGTCGCCACAAATAAT
This sequence comes from Hysterangium stoloniferum, assembly GCA_015178975.1. NCBI lineage: Eukaryota > Fungi > Basidiomycota > Agaricomycetes > Hysterangiales > Hysterangiaceae > Hysterangium > Hysterangium stoloniferum. The sequence continues at coordinate 66,006 of WHVD01000158.1, read as the reverse complement.
TCATCACGAGTGAAGTTGCAAAGGGGCCAGGCCTGAACAAGGTCGTCTAAATCTGATGATAAAACCAAGTCCACCATGTTCCTAGTTTAACTTAAAAATATTATTTGAGCTGTGAAATCTTTGTTTCAAGGTTATTTCATCATAGTAATAAGTGAACTCGCAACCAGAACATTTTAATTATCGATTTATACTATAATTCAATTGAAGATTATAGCATCATCTTGATTACAATAGCCATGAGATTTGAGAAGATATAATAAATGAAATTCCGGGTTGGATTAGTGCCCTAAACTTGAAGCCTAAGAGCAAGGGGATTACAACATTTTGAAACAAAATTATCTAAATAATTGTAATTGCCACATGATCCGCCACGCTTGATTTTGTATGAGGCTATTAGAGTATCAGAAACCAGAAAAACAATATGTGTGTGTTAGTCCTGATGACCTTAGAGTGTCCTCAGTCTCTAATTCCATCATGATGTGTGCATTTAATGAGGATAATCCCGTCAAAGATATCTTGACGCAGTTCAATATCGCTTTGCTAGCTAAACTAGAAGAGCATAAGTATCTTACCGGCCGGTGTGCGAGGGTCGGGACGCTGGGTCGGGCATTTGAGATTATTCCCTGGGTGGAGATTCGAGCGGGAATCTCCCTGACATAACCTTGACATATATATCGATGTCCACAAAGCTCTACTCGGTGTTGGAATTGGTGATGAAAACACCCTTTTTCCTAGGGGCGGTTCACCCATTTATTCAATTTTTCATATGAAGATGCTAATTGTGGACTATGCATTCTGAGGCTAATGCATGACAGAACCGGTGTACACCTAAACTAGCACAAAACCCATTATGTCAGAAGATGATTCACTAACTGAGACATTGATTGACACACAAGTACTTCTATTACAAGTCTATTAAACCCTTGTAGATATTACAATAAGTCAACTCATACTACTTTTAATACTCAGTCCATTGAAGTTTCTCCTGTCCAGGGTAGAGTCCATACTTAAGTGTAAGTATTTTATGACTGACTAAGTTTGCCAAATCAGATAGGTAATTTGAACACAATAATTTATGTATTAAAAATAGTATGAATTGACTTATTGTAATACACAATCTACAAGGATTTAATAGACTTGTAATGGAAGTGCTTGTGTGTCAATCAATGTGTCAGTTAGTGAATTACATTCTAACATGATAGGTTTGGTGCTAGTTTAGGTGTACATGGGTAAAATCATGCATTAGCCTCCAAAAGCATGGTCCACAATTTGCATGTTCATATAAAAAGTTGAAGGAATAGGTGAACTACCCCTAGGAGAAGGGTGTTTCATCATCATTTGCAACAATGGCAAATTACCATCACCTCATGATTTCATAGTAGACTGCCATCTTCCATATGCCATCTACTGGCAAATCAGTATACTCATACACCTCAATTATTCCATATCCTGATGCCATGTGTGTTTGCTGGGATATATGTGTGGAGTAGAGTTATAACTATGGTAAAGCCACCTTGTATGAAGTATGTACCCATACAGTATACCACTCTCCATCAAGTCTACTCCCACAGAGAGAACCATCAGACATTTGTCATTCATACATGTCATTAGAAGAGGCAGTCTGCAGAGATGTTGCACCCAGCTTTCTGGCCATCTCTTTTTCATCTTCTTGGTCCTCCTCATCACTGTTATCTTCTGCTCCATCACCATCAGCAGAGGTTATAGAGCCTGGGAAGAACAACTCTTTCTTTACTGTTCGAACATGCCACCATTGGTCACCACTCTTGTAATCTTCTCTTGGCCACACCTCTTGCAACATGTCTCACATGTATGAAATCTAATTTTCCATGTTCCAAACTTAAATATCAAGATTACTGGAAATCCTTGGTCCATGTTACCTGCTCAGGAAGTGGAGTTCACAGCATTCTCAGTGTAATATACATAGTATGACTGCAAGCACTTAGTGAGAAGCCATCTGTACTGTAGCTTCAGGAAATAATAACACACAATTGTGAATGTAATATCCTCTGAACAATATACCGTATTCTCCTGAGGTTTGACTTGGTTCAGATTCATTTATTATGATTTTACACATTTTTAAGTGACCAGGTGTTTGGCAAATAATTAAATTAAAATATTCATATGCTTGTGCTGTTAGGATCCCCCTCATTTCAGACCCCCACAACCTGTTTTGGACCCAATACCCTTTGTTGTCTCACTGTCAGAACCCCCACCTACAGTATCACCACACGTGGCACCCCCAACACTTGTTTCATTATAGTTTGCCCCTTTTTAGCTTTCTGTTCCATCTCCATTCCATTCACTCCTCCATCACTGTCTCCCTGTATATGTCTCACTTGCCACCTCAGACCTTTTAGTATTGTTAGTACCTTAAATTTAGTCTCCCACCTTGTCATTGACTTCCTATGATCCTTTTCACCCTTCACTTCTTTGATTGGCCCTCTGGTCATCCATCTTGTTGTAGTATAAAACCTTCTTCATGTACATATGCTACATTTCTTTAGTTCAAAAATTGACTTAGATTACCCTCTATTAGTTCTCAGTGTTATGACTGGAATTCCTGCCGGACTCCGGGCACTAACTTATACGCACTTGTGCCCTATACACACCAATTGTCAGTTTACTGGAATTCCCGCTGGACTCTGTATGTCACACTTGTCCATGTTTGACTTCATTACATCGTGTATCAGTCACCGGAATACCCGCCAGACTCCACTCCTGTCTATCTCCGACTCTGTCCCATGCATCAGTCACTGGACCCCACTCAGAAAACCAATCATCCCTCTAACTGAGCCCCATTCCGATTTTAGTCAAATGACCTGTCACGATTCGGACTCTGCTCCTCCTCCATTTCCCATTATGGTTTATGACCTGTCACGATTCGGACTCCACTCTGTTCCATTCCATTCCTAACACCAAATTTGGTGTTTACTTATCTTGTTTTATGTTTGCTAGTTTCATTTTCATTATTACTAGATTTGGTTTGTTATTCATTCCACAGTCTATATAGTCTGGCAGATGTTGTACATACAATCCAGTCAGAAAATCAGCTTAGATTCTCCCCAGTAATCCAGTACATTTTCCACTCTAAACTCCTCTTTGAATTACACCACTCTCACTAGTTGGAGCCCATGGGCTCCGATGCATCTATCTCTCAACCTCCAACTTATCTATCTCAACTTCCTGACCTCTCGACCCACAACCTCTCGACCCACAACCCCTCAACCCATGATCTCCACCTGGACTCCCCGGGATTCCCATTCGCCTGTCTGAAATTGGACAAGACGATCTCGTGAGGGTGCAGCCTATAAGCTAAAGCCAAGTCCTACCAGATTTCCCATAGGTTTCTCTGGAAGCCCTCCATGTACACACCCTTAACACTCAGTCTCTTTCCTCCCTTCTCAATACTCTTGAAGATGTTCTTTGGCAAGCTGTGAACTCTTACTGTACCTTACAACTCTTAGTATTTTGGCCCACCAGTTGATTGAGCTAAGTGTTGATCTTTGCCTGTATGTACTATCCACTCTGTTTGAAATACTGGAGTACCCTAACAGTTCATGTGAGGGTGCAACACATAAGTTGAAGCCAAGCTCCACTACATTTATAGAGTTGGACCTCCCAACTAGTACAATCTCTATCATCAGCCCCCCAATTAGCTCTTTTCATATTATCTAGAACAATGATTTGAGTGGAGGCCTCAACTGTTATAGTTTGAGGCCAGAAGTGTTTGCTAGCTCAGATAATGCTACCTATGTGGTAGCTGACACATTACCCTGATCACCACTCGCTGTAGACCTAGTTTGTGTCTTATGAGTGGTGGTGCTTGGGTAAAAGTGTGTCTGTTTGTTTGGTGCCAAGTGCACCCACAAGTATACACAGAGCTTCAAACTAATTAAATGGTGCAATATTCGAAGAATATAAAGGATGGAAAAATATGAATAAAATGTGTAAAATATAAATAAAATAAAAGGAGTGTTTTACCACAATGAAACTGTGGTAGAAGCATAATACCCTTCACAGTGCCCCCCAGTTTGAAGGGATGTGCTATACAAAGTCCCAGAAATTTTCTGGGATGCCTCCCAGGTGTCTTGTGTGGAGGCCCCCAAACTGCAAAGTGCCAAGATCCCAGCACTTGAAGAGAGGTTGGTGGGTTAGGGGTGGTAAGGGAAGATATCAATGTGGAAAAAGGGGGGGGGGAGGGGAAAGAAAATGGATCCATTCTTTTCCTTCAGTCTCTAGTTGAGCACCCCTTCAGTCCTGAAATCTTTTGAATGGCAAATGGTGTTAAAGGCATAGAAAAGAATTGACCCAGCCTGGGATTGAACCAAGGACCTCCTGGCTTTATATGCAGGTGCTCTTAACCACTGAGCTACTGGACCTATAGTCTAGTATTATATGATGGATTATATATACATATATATAAGGACTTATGATGCCAACTTGTGCTCTTATAACAGTTTATATAACTGATGGCAAACCTGGGTCTTATAACAGTCTGTCACATATAGATATTGTATTTTCCCATTGCTAACAAATGGACCACTCGATAGCCTCCTAGACACTGCCACATTGTTTCCTTCTGGGATGTGAGGCATTCCTCATAGTAGATGTCCTGTAGGTGGACATGCTGTCATGTAACTTGTTGGGCAGTGCATCTTGTGGTTAGGAGGGTAGGCTATCATTAGAGTCCATTGGAATCACCTCCTTAAATTATTACTGGAGGAGGTTCATGATGCTTTACTGTGGCCAGATAGTGTAAGACTTGGGATTAGGATCTTCCCATGCTGCTAGTGTATGGGGCCTAGCAGCATACATGATGCTGTGAGCCTTCCTGGCCAGGATGTATACCCTAGACCCCCTATACCACCCCCCATTTGCGATATTGTTGTTCCACAGCAATCTTGCAAATTAACCATTGTCATGCACAGTTAGGTTGCAGTCTGTGTTCCTGAAAGGTCTAGCCCATGGCAGGTCTAGAATGTGTCCAGTAATGCTTCAAGTAGGTGGGCAAGTCTGGAGGAAAAAGAAAAAATCATGAAATTGACTGAGTTCAGTACAATTGTGATAATGGACCCAAATACGGCACTGAGGTTGGGTCACATAGTTCTGTCCAGACATCTGATCTAGGTGTTACCCTGCAAGTTATTGAACCTTTTGCAGCTAGTCGACCACCAACAAAAGTAAAGTGGAGGTGTGGAGGGGAAAGAGTCCATGTGTGTTGGTGAGAAGTTGTCAGGGCACAGTGTTGCAAGGCATTGCACACCGAACTCGAATCTGTGAATGCCTCATCGGAAAGCATTGCATGACGAGCCTGAAAGTGATGAAGGTCAAGAAAGGCAAAGCTCTGACTATTTCAGTGTGAGGCTTTAACCATGAGGAACGACCTTGTTGAACAGTGTGTGCTGAATCTGTAGGTTGCAAAGGTTAGAAAAGCAAAGCTTTGACTATTTCAGTGCAAAGCTTTAGCAGAGGGGAAGGCTGAGAGTAGGTGACGTTGAAAGTCAAGACAGTGTGATTGCTTCATTGTGGTGTGACACAGCCCTACACTCACATGTGTCCACAGGTTTTGGAGGTCAGTCCTTTAGTCTGTTTTGTGCTTGACTGTTGATCTCACATCCTCATCATTTGGAAAGACTGGGTAAGGTATGTCCACCTCTCTGGCATCACCTTGCTCGGTGATGCCATCCACACACTGACTTGCACACCTGCACAGCACACCCTCAAACTGCCGCACAGCATGCCCTCAAACTGCCATGCAGCGCACCCTTGAACCACCGCGCAGCACACCCTTGAACCACCGCGCAGCACACCCTTGAACCACCGCGCAGCACACCCTTGAACCACCGCGCAGCACACCCTTGAACCACCGCGCAGCACACCCTTGAACCACCGCGCAGCACACCCTTGAACCACCGCGCAGCACACCCTTGAACCACCGCGCAGCACACCCTTGAACCACCGCGCAGCACACCCTTGAACCACCGCGCAGCACACCCTTGAACCACCGCGCAGCACACCCTTGAACCACCGCGCAGCACACCCTTGAACCACCGCGCAGCACACCCTTGAACCACCGCGCAGCACACCCTTGAACCACCGCGCAGCACACCCTTGAACCACCGCGCAGCACACCCTTGAACCACCGCGCAGCACACCCTTGAACTGCCACATAGCCCACCCTCAAACCACACCCATGCCGCACTTAGTGCACCTGTGCACCCATGCAGCACATCTTCAAGCTGTGCCCATGCACCTTCAAACCATGCCATGCACTGCACTTGTACACTTGCGTGGCACACCCTCAAATTGCACCCATGCACCCACACACCTGTGCTGTCACACCCACATCCACGCACTGCACACATGCACCACATCCACATGCCACACCCCCAGGCACTGCACCTACACAGCTACATGCTCACATAATGCACGCAGCTCTCAACTGTTCCATCAGCGAGACTGGTGACACAGACATTTGTGTGCTCTTGCTGAGGTGACAATCCATATGCACCTTCCCCTATACTGCCCACACCTATGCACCATGCACCACACACCCACATCCATGCACCACACCCATACACCCGCACCTATGCAGTGCACCCATGCAGCACACTCGTTCCCCTGTGCAGTGCAGTTGTGCACTCGTGCATCCATGCAGTGCAGTTGTGCACTTGTGTGGCACACTTGCATACCCATGCAGTGCACTCATGCACCTGCACAGCACACTTGTGCACTCACGCCCCTGTGCAGCACACTTGTGCACTTGCACACCCAAGCGGCATGTTTGCACACCTGCACAGCGCACTTGTGCACTTGCACACCCACATCCATGTGCCACACTCATATGCCAGCACCTATGCACCCACACGCCTGCACTGTCGCACCCACATCCACACACTGCACACATGCACCACATCCACATGCCACACCCATACACCCACACCCTCACACCTATGCACTCATGCACTGCACCCAGCTCTTGACTGTTCCATTGGTGAGATTGGTGACATAGACATTCGCATGCTCTTGCTGGCCATAGGTGACGATCCTGTATGCACCTTCTCCTATACCCCCTATACTGCCCCCCTGTTGCAATATCATTGTTCCAGAACGATCTCACAACATAACAATTGTCCCCCATGTGACATAATTTTTGAGGGAGAGTCCCAGGTCAAATGGGAATGTATCCATCCTTGGCTTGGTCCATCGAGAGGTGTCCAGTGTGGCATGTCTGTGGTTGCCTTCCATTTGCAGAAACTTTGACAGTGCCCCCCATTCTGGAATTAGGGATTTATGTCAATGAATTCCCAATGGTATCTCCATGGGATGGCTTTACTGTTGGTGAGTCCTGTCCCGGGCCTTTTCTATCATCAAAACCATCATCCGATTTCTGCTCCCCAGTTCCCAAGCCTTTATCACAGTCCCAATCATTTGAGTTATTGGACAACTTGTTGGAGGGTCCACTCAGGGGAGTAAATGGGATAGGATGGATAGGCAATGGATGGTGAGATTTGTCAGGACACTGCGAATCTCAACCTGAGGATGATGGGGCACTGGAGATGACTTTGACTATGATCTTTTCTGTAGACACATTCGAAAAAGATGGCTGTCCTTTTTTGGCAGTTGATCTGGCATGGATCCCAGGACTTTCTGAAAAGGGGACTTCAGCTGTATGTGATGATTCAATATGTGGGTGTTTGTGCTGGCTCATCAAACCTACTGAGCAATTCTGCCATCATCTCATTATGTCTCTCCAGGTTGCATATCAGTTTTGCCCTCAGAGTAAAGTAGGTGAAAGACACATTCAGGGATTTACGGTATATGGATTCCTCCAACATTCGAATGTACATGAAGTTCGAGTTGACCCTTGGCAAGATGTGGTCCCCTCCAAGCAATATGTGCAGAATCTGTAGCAGATCATCATGCATGCAAAGCAAATCGGTGAGCAGAATGAACAGTTCCATCTTGATACCCACTATTCCCTTTTCTTGGAAGGATGTCACTTCGTTCAACCACTCTGGGATTGACTTTGTCACCTCATTGAGAGTTCCAGGCCAGGTGAATAAGTTGTGCACTGATATGATGCCATGATACTGACCTAGCCAAGCTGCTACCATTGTAGGCATGGATGGGTACCTCATCCTATAGTCCTTCATGGCAGTGATAACCTTGTCCCTCAAAACTCGAGAAGTGTAGTAAGAGTCCCACTTCATGTTGACTGGTTCCAAATAAAGTGGTTGGCTGTGATGTCTGAGGATAACCTGTCTCAGTGGGAAGACCAGGGTATCCTTTGTGAAGGAGTGAGCATTTTGCCTTTCCAAAGGACTTGACTGCTCGAAGTTCGAGTTACCTTCCATTTAACCAGATTCATGACGCTCAGTGTGCAAGGAGTTCCAGACAGTGTTTTGCAAAGTTGCAAATGTTGACACCCTTGCAGCTGTGTAGTTAGAATATGATAGTTAAATAAAATGTTTTTCTTCATAGGGAAAGTATGGTCTGGCCTGGATCACCACTGTGAAGAGTGGTGGAAGTTCTGACTGTTCTATATACAAAGAAATGAGTAGAATGGGAGGAAGGATGATTCGAGTGGAGGCCTTGACTGTTATAGTTCAAGGTCAGAAGTGTTCGCTAGCTCAGATAATGCTACCTACATATGTGGTAGCTGACACGTTACCCTGATCACCATTCACTGTAGACCTAGTTTGTGTCTTATGAGTGGTGGTGCTTGGGTAAAAGGTGTGTCTGTTTGTTTGGTGCTGAGTGCACCCACAAGTATACACAGAACTTTGAACTAATTAAATGGTGCAATATTTGAAGAATATAAAGGATAGAAAAAATATGAATAAAATGTGTAAAATATAAACAAAATAAAAGGAGTGTTTTACCACAATGAAACTGTGATAGAAGCATACCCTTCACACACCCCCTGACTTAGAGCCCTCTTTCCCCCATTTGCTTAGATCTTAATATTGTTAGGATACGTACAGGGCAGGTCTCTGGAGAAACCCATGGAATATCTGGTAGGACTTGGCTTCAGCTTATAGGGTGCACCCTCACTAGATCGTGTTGTCCAATTTCTGACAGGTGGATGGGAATCCCAGGGAGTCCGGGTGGGGGTCATGGGTCGTAAGGTCATAGGTCGTAGGTCTTGGGTCATGAGTCGAGATTGGTGAGAGAGATAGATGCACCAGAGCCTGTGGGCTCCGACTAGTGTGAGCGGTGTGATTCAAGTAGGGTTTCGAGTGGAAAATGTATTAGATTACTGGGGGAATCTAAGCTGATTTTCTGACTGGATTACATGTACAACATCTGCCAGTTTAAATAGACCGTGGAGTGAATGTCATACCACGTTGGTAAACGGACTGGCACCATCTTCTTTGTTTTCTGTTGATATGATCAGTTCCCACAGCAACCCCACAGACCTGAGACTTACCTTCTGGGGGCTCTCTAGCTCCCCCTCAGACTCAGACTCCATCTCTGTCGCTTTGCGCTGAAAAAACAAGTCAGTAAATTCGACAAGTTGAAGTTTTGGGACTTACCTTTCCTGCAACAATTGCGGCTCTCTCCGTGGCCACCCGGGCTTTCTCTGCCACCACCCTGGATTTCTCTGCGGCCACCCGCACAGCCTCCTCCTCATCCCTCTGCTTCTGCCTTGCGGCCTCTTCCTCTGTGCCCATGGCCACCTGGATTCAGGGCCTCCTCGACCTCCCGGGCTTCTCGTTCCACCTCTTCTCGCTGTCGACATTGCTCGTCCCACTGCGCCAAGATTTGGGCAGCGGAGAGTGGCGCCCGGTACTGATTGCCCATGGAGGGCCTGGCAGTTGGCAAAGGCTTGCGTGGTGTGGGCTTTGGTCCCATTATCAATGATGGGGGTAATAAAGAAGGAGAAATTTCTATTTTTTCAAATTTATATATAGGCTCGTCACGTTTGAACCTTACCTTCCAGATCACATGACTCTTTAACACATATGTGTAACCGACATGACTTTTGACACATGCGCGTACCTGACAGGAACCTTATCTAGGCCTAGAGCCTCTTTGGGACTTCGGCATAAAGGGAGGGTACTGTTACGACCAGACAATCCCACTGGACTCCAGGTACTAACCTGTACGCCACCATGTCCTACACGCACCAAATGTCTTTTTATAGGATTTCCCGCCTGGACTCCGTACGTCAAGACATGTTATGTTTGACCTCATTAAGACACATATCAGTCACCGGACTTCCCCCGGACTCCATCTCTGTCTATGTCCATCTTCCTCCCACGCATCAGTCACCAGACCCCACTCAAAATCCTGTCACCACTCTAATTGAGCCCCGTTCCCATTTTAGTCAAATGACCTGTCACAATTTGGACCCCGCTCCCGCTCCATTTCCTGTTATGGGTTATGCTTTGTCACAATTTGGACTCCACTCCGTTCCATCCCATTCCTAACACCAAACTTGGTGTTTATTATTCCCGTTTTATGTTTTGCTCACTTCATTTCATTATTACTGGATTCGGTATGACATTTACTCCACAGTCTATTTAAACTGGCAGATGTTGTACATACAATCCAGTCAGAAAATTAGCTTAGATTCCCCCCAGTAATCTAATCCATTTTCCACTCTAAACCCTTGCTTGATTCACATCACTCTCACTAGTTGGAGCCCACAGGCTCCGGCGCATCTACCTCTCTCAACCATCTCGACTCACGACCCACGACCTCTGACCTACAACCTATGACCCACTGTAAGGTATCCGGCTATTTACTCTCTCAAATAGTTAACAAACGTTGACACAGCAAGGGATTCAAGAAATAAACAAATAAAGGTCCAGTAATTTAAATACTGATAGATTAATTAGCTGCGCTATTAAGCTTAAACAACTAAAGTCAATATTTGTTTGGTCTCTTGACAAATTCAGATGAACTTGTAGTGACGTGCTCTACAAAAGTTAAGTTCTCCTTGAGAATAAAGGTTTGGGAGCTGAATGTATGCGCAATAAGTTGGCGGAAACTTGTCGTAAGCCTTCGCTTTCTTGTAGCCTTTTAGTTTACTATTTATAAAGATTTAACAAGCTGTTAAATAATTTATAAATAGAGAGATTGTCTGAGAGTCGAATATCCAAGTGTTTGTTTAAAGATCGATTAACTGTGCTGTTAATATGGGCTCTTGAATAACCTAAACGGGCAGGGATTTCAGTAATAAGAATTTAGATTTACTTAAGTGATTAGTAAGCCTAAAGGTTTTCCGGGAAGCTGAGGGAACTTAGATGAATTAGCTAAGTTCAAGAGAAAGAGTTCAAGATGCTGCAAGTGTAGGTGCTTGCAGTTAGATATCAGACTAAGGCTATTTTTGTCCTTAGGATGATTAGATAAGCTTTGAGCTGGTGCTGTTGATAGTAGTAAAATAGATTGTTTTATTCAGTGATTTAGGCCTCCTTTTATACATGTAGAGAGTTCTGCTTAATAATAACTAAATAACTAATTAGGAAACTTTTAGAAGCTTCTAAGAAGTTTCCATAATTCCACTATGATATCATACTCCTCACCTGACTCGAAGATCCGAACCGAAGATCCGAACCGGTCGAGTCATAAAATAAACCCGGGATGACTGAGGGTGGAAGTAGAATAAGCCAGGTGGCCAAAATGGAAATAAACGCGGCCAGGCGGCTGTGAAAACTACTCGCGATGATTTGTAAATACGTCGTGACGTCGTCATCACGTGATGTCACGTGATCGCGTGATAATAATATGCATATATGTAGTAATATAATATAATAAAAACCCGGCTGTCTAGAATTAGATAACCCGGCTTTATTATATTTATATTTCGACCGCTCTAGGCTTTGATTACATAATGTGATGTCATTCGAAGCTTTGAGTATTCGAAGTTAAAAGGAAACAGCCTAATTCTTGAAATAATAAATAAAATAAAATAAATGGAAATAAATGGAAATAAATTCGGGAAAATTAAGGGAAAATTTGTGAAAATCAACTGGATACATCACACCCATGAACCCTGCCCGGACTCCCCGGGATTCCTGTCCGCCTGTTCGAAATTGGACAACACGATCTAGCGAGGGCGCAGCCTATAAGCTGAAGCCAAGTCCTACCGGATATCCCATGGGTTTCTCTGGAGACCCGCCCTGTGTGTGTATCCTAACAATTTGGCTAATATATGCTTTATTTACACTAACCTACAGGGTCTACTGTGATACTAACTTCTCAGGATCTTAATGTAGTCTTAAGGATCTTGCAAGGATATTCTTAGTATTTATTTATGTGAATATGCTTTACTGATTCACAATAAATGAGCAATGGAACAGGGATTATTTGCAATGTAATAAACAGTCAAATTACTCAACTAGAGGTGACTGAAGTCTTAGAGTACAAATAACAATGTAGAGAAAACTAATAATCAGTACTCAATTAAGAGGTGACTATAGTATAAGATTATTATTGGTTGATATCCAACAACTCTAACCGAGGTGGAAATAATATATAAAAGCCAACTATTCAACTAAGAAGTGGCAAGGGGGAACAAATAAAAGTCAACAACTCAGATTGAGGTGACAAGTGATCTGATTGGGCCAACAACTCTGATAGAGGTGGCAAGGGTTTCCAACAGCTCTGATAGAGGTGGAATTAGATGTCCAACTGCCCAGATTGGGGTGGAGTAGCCTGCTTGCTGCAGTCACACATAGATGTGGTGGGTTGATGAGATAATAAGATTGATTGATTGATTTTTAAGGCTAGAGCTGAGCTCCTTATATACATTTTAGTCTGAGACATTTAGAAGATTCTAGAAGATTGAATGATGATTCTGGGAGGAATGATGTCATTTAGAATTTTCTAGAATTTTCTAGAGCATTGTGGAAGGTTCTAACTACTTCTAAGACATTATAGAATGTTCTTGGCATAATAGAATGTTCTGGAATCTTATAGAATATTCTACAATATTCTATCTACTGTTTGTATTTATTATTTATTGTTCCTTTGGAAGCCACTGGAATGTTCCAGGAATTTCCGGTTTTTTCTGCAGTAGCATACATGATGACCTAATGCTCTTGCGCCTGTGCATGTATGACATCCTTCACATCTTGTGACTGTCACACTTTGTGACTGTTGCACACTTTTGTGACTCTCGGGTGCCTTTGTGACCATCACATGCCTTTGTGACCATCACATGCCTTTGTGACCATCACATGCCTTTGTGACCATCACGTGCCTTTGTGACCGTCACGTGCCTTTGTGACCATCGTGCGCCTTTGTGACCGTCACATGCCTTTGTGACCGTCACATGCCTTTGTGACCATCGTGCGCCTTTGTGACTGTCACACACCTTTGTGACCATCACACACCTTTGTGACTGTCACACGCCTTTGTGACTGTCACACGCCTTTGTGACCATCACGCGCCTTTGTGACCATCACGCGCCTTTGTGACCATCACGCACCTTTATGACCATCACACGCCTTTGTGACCATCACACACCTTTGTGACCATCACGCGCCTTTGTGACCATCACGCGCCTTTGTGACCATCACGCGCCTTTGTGACTGTTATGTGCCTTTGTGACCATCACGTGCCTTTGTGACTGTCATGCGCCTTTGTGACCATCACATGCCTTTGTGACAGTTGCGCACCTTTGTGACAGTTGCGCGCCTTTGTGACAGTTGCGCGCCTTTGTGACAACTGTCACATGTTGTGACGATTTTCCCGCGTGCCACATAATAAATGCCAGGTGGCAGATTTTATATTATTATATAATTATTATATTTACTTTTAGTTAATTATAAATATAATAATATTTTATTATAATAATATATACATAAATATATATTTTGCCTTGATAATGCGTGATTATTTCACATCGCATTTTGTTGGTGTCAGAGTTTGAAATGTCATGTGAATATCACGTGATCTCTCGCATGTTGTGAATAAGCTCTGAGTCACTGGCATATTAATCAAAAAAGAATAAAAGGTAGAAATTTGATAACTTGCTCAATTTATAAGATAAAAATACAAAATAAATTGCATAAATTCAAGATAAATCAAAACAATATTGTACAATTTTATCGTCGAGATATAAATACATTTTAACTTTCTTTTTCACAATTTGTTAGGGGAGATTGGTTAAAAATTGGAAAAAACCTAGAAATACATAACAGAAGCCAAGTCCCACCAGATTATCTGTGGGGTTCTCTGGAAACCCTCCGTGAGCCTGCACATCCCTTAACAGAATGAAGGGAACCATTGCAATGATATTTCACTGAATATTAAATAGCCTGTCATAAGGCCAAATATGTATATACATATACATACATATACATCCATACAATATCATACACATAGCATGTTATTATGTCTTAATTGCCACTTATTCTGGAGATATGGCACAATTTGTCTGTGGTGGGATTTTCTTTAAATTCTGAACTTGACCATGTTGGGAACTTATTCCAGAACTATCGGAAAGTCACTGGGAAGTCAGGAACTATTGAATAGGGTCAGGACATTGGCTTCAGCTTATGTGCTGCACCTCTACGCAAACACTCAAAGTCTTTAATTTCAAAGGTGAGACTTACAATGGAAGATACAGATATTCAGAGTTCTGAAGAGTTCCAAATATCAAGTGTACAGAAAGATGGAAGAGGGAATAAGAACTAAGTCGATATCAGATCTATGTAAAGTAAAGTACAAATTCGTGGAAACTAATATAAGTCTTCTCGTTATTGTACTACAAACTAAGACCACAATACATAAGATGGAAATGGCAGTATTCTGAACCAGGAATACAACAAGACAAATTGGGAAGACAATATTCTGAGTGCGGTGTAAGTTTGTTACTAGGAATATACCTAATAACCTGTATGCAACGGTCAAGTCTTTATGATGGTCACTCACACAGTCGTTCTTGAAACCAGTCTATAACCAAACACACTCGGAGCGAGAGGCTAGAGATTGGACCTTGGATGATGTAAACGAAGATGATATTAAAAGGCTGACATAAGCCTAATGTCGAGGAGTGTAGAACTTCAACAATAAGAGACACTACAGTATCCCTTACTGGTCGTAGGAGTGAGACTGGGAGTAAGACTTAAGAGATTGTCCTTAAGAATGAGCTTCGAAATGAGATACAACAAAATTGCTTGTTCAACAATGGGCAAAAGAGAGGCCCTTATATACATGAGAGAGCACAGGTCAAATCAAACATCTACAAACAATGACACAATAACAATGTGATATGGTGTGAGTCATCTCTGAGTCATCACAATAGGAGTGTTAGTAAAGCTGTGAACAATAATAGGGGGAGGCTGTGCTGAACCACATGGAGAATGACTAACAAAAGATGAGATCAGACGTGTGATACGGATAAATGGGGAAACACAATAGAACAATAGGGGAAGTGAGTCAGACAATAGGAGAGATGAAGTAATAGAAGTGATGGTTGATGAAACATCAATGATATGAGTCAGAAACACCCAAGAATCCCATGATAATGTGTCACCCTCAAATGCTATGCTTGATTTTGAAATCTTAACGATACTACCAATCAATGAACCGAGATTAGACGTGTTCTGTTCCTAGTTTTGCAGTATAAGGAGGGGACGCAATCAATCACCATTTTAGAACCAGGTGGTGAGTAGGCTCCACAACCACACAAGGAACACGAATTGACGACGACCTTGATGAGGCTCTACTTGACTTCCCTCTGGAACTGGGGTCGTAAATAACTTGGGTCCTCTGTGATCTCCTATTGGAGTGAACATTGCCATGTAACAGGTTCCCGATGACGGTGGGGAACAATCTTGCTGGAACACTTGATCAAATTGATATTGGAGGATTTCGGAGGAGCCATTATAGTGTTTGTATATGAATGAAGACTGGATCATCTGGAGCATATGGGAAGTCGAATACCTTGTCGATTGAGGAAATGACAGTATTTCTTGGAGGAGCATGAGTGGGCTGGTAGGGGCTTGGGAATGATATCTGAGGATGAGCAAGATGTTATTGGCTGGAGTTCTATTTGGGAGTTAAGAGTCAGTTTTGAGTAGGAACTGAGGGTTACTTTGGAGGACGATGCAGTGTTGAAGATGATGGAGTTTTTGTACGTCTGATTGATGAAACTGATTTGGCTGTGTAGAAGTCACCTTGAGTGCCAAAGTTTATATAAGAATTTGTGCTTGTGATGTGACTTGAAACTATTGCCATATAGGTTACTTTCCGATTGAACTCTCTACAGTGGAAGATACAGTAACTATGATGTTCCATAGTTGAAGGTCGGAAGTCGGAAGTCAGATATTGAAACATCTGGGAATGGGTCATAACACTCTTATCATCCCATTTTTGGACCATTCTGTTAAGTGTGGGGCTCAGGTAGGTCTCTGGGGGAAACCTGCAGCAGTCCTGGGAAAGGACTTCAGCTTATGTGCTGCACCTTCACAGATTGCATTGTCCAATTTCAGACAGGAGTGGATGGGAAATCCATGGATTCTGAAAATATACAAGAGACAAAAGACAAGTAGAAACTAAGTCAATATTTTGATTGGAGTGTATGTACAAATAACTACTTGGCTATATAGACTAGTAGATTGTTGTACTACTAAATCAGACATACAAAAAGACATAACAAGAGTACAATAACACAATAAAACCAGGTGTCAAACAGATTTGGAACAAGGGGCAGACTGAACCAGATGTCAAACGAAAAAAGATGGATTGGGAGCAAGGGGTCCAGGATGTCCAGGTGGAGTCTGGTGGTTAGTTTGTGTGATATAGAGGGGTGAATACTTACAGTGAGTGACAAAACCCTTCCAATGATTTTTAGTTGTGCAAATATTCTTGAATAGCTCAAGAACCACTGTAGCTACAGACCCAAACTTTGGTGGGTGGTTAGATCTATGTATCATCATATCATATAAAGTAAAGTTGTATGGTGGGTGGTGGGTCCCGTTTTCCTTTTTTGGTAGCCTCAGATCGGGACCCCCTTTTTACATCAGAACTCTGGAGCACCTTGCACAAGCTCTGAGGTAAAGCTGAAGATGTCCACTGCCTACCACCCACAAAGTGATGGCACCAGTGAGCACACAAATAAAACCTTAAACCAGGCTATCCACTACCATGTTGATATTAACCAGAAAGGATGGTCAGCACAGCTGCCCTGCATGCGGTTCGCTGTCATGAACACTGTGAATACATGCACGGATTTCTCCCCCTTCCAGTTAAAGACAGGTCGCTCCCCCTGGGTGATCCCCCCCTGCTTCCCTTACCTGCTGATGCCACCCCTGCTGAAGCCGCTGCAAATGATATCCTGCATCACTTGGAATTCGACGTTCAGGAGGCACAGGACAACCTCACTGCTGCCAAGGTCCGACAGGCCTATCATGCTAATGAGAGCCGGGCAGCAGAAATACCATACAAAGTAGGCGACTTAGTGATGTTGTCCACTACTCACTGCCACTGTAACTATAAATGGAAGGGCAAACAGTGTGCTGCAAAATTTATGCCCCGCTTTGATGGGCCTTATGAGGTTACTCACGCCTTCCCCGAAAAATCTGTTTATACACTGTGACTACCTAACAACCCCACGTCTTACCCGGGTTTCCACTCGAGTCTCCTCAAGCCATTTATCCCCAATGACCCTACCCTTTTCCCCAACTGGGAGCTCATCTGCCCAGGCATTGTGGTCACAGAGGACGGCTCTGAGGAGACACTCATTGACAAAATTGTGGATGCACGGTGCTGTGGCCACGGCACCCAATACTTAGTATGTTGGGTGGGTTATGGAAAGGACCATGATGAATGGTTACCCCACAGGGCTCTTGAAGATACAGAAGCACTAGACATGTGGGAAAACAAGAATGGACCAGATGTTTGATACCAACTTATTTTCAGAGGGGGGAGGGGTGTAATCCTGGTGGTCTTATGACAGAAACATATGTCACACCAACACTGACCACTCACCTATTGTCTCCCCGATCATCCCTCTTCTGGTGGCCACACCATCCCACTCGCCTATTGTTGCCAGGATTGTTCCCCCTTTTTTCATCTTACAGCCCTGATCGCAATTAGTAATTTCCCGTCTCTGCAATCATTTCCCCCTTGAACAACTTTTTCTTGTGCCTTTGTGCCTTTGTTCTCCAATTGTTCTGCTGGAAGAAGTCCTTTAAGAGAGAATCTTTTAGTAGCTACTCTCCTAGAAAAAGAACTCACCTATCACTTACTGTCTTACTGTATATCATTACGATTCACAATCAGATAACATTGTCCTGTCTGTTGCTGAGTGAGGCTGATACCTACAGCCTTACAAGAAGAAAGAGAATGAGCAAGGAGTGCAGTAGTTGATGAATGAGTTTGAGTGATGAGCCTTATACTTCAACTGTAAAGTGTGGAGCAGAGAGTAAGACATTCAAGTTTTAAGTATGGCCATTTGAGATGGCTGAGATGATACCCCAATCCCAACTTGCAGTGGAAACTTCAAAGGATGTCTACCAAGTTGTGGGTTCTGAGTAAACATGTCTGAATTCCTATGCTTAGGGTGTCTGCCAGTTTACATATGTCTATGTGTCCATGAGTGTCCACATGCCCACAGGCATACATAGACCTTCAAACTATTAGGAGGAGATATTCAAAGAATATTTCGGAAAAATCAATAAAAATAAAATGTAGAAAAATATGATAGAATCAGAAATCATATCAGTGATGTGAGCTCTTAGACACTTAGCCCTATCCCTCACAGCAGATGCACCCAGTACTATGTGTCCATTAGCTCCATCTAGGCTAGAACTGCACAATGAAATTATTGGGTCACCTGCTGCAGTGCCTGGGAAAGGTGCTGGAAAGAGATGGTGAATGTCTGTGGCATGTACCTCCACAACAGTCAGCATCATCTTGCAGTTTTATGTCAATCTGAGCCCAGGCTCTCTGCATAGCATCTCATTTGGATGTGTGTTAGGACTGGGAAACCCACCAGGACCCAGAACACATCCTATAAGTATCCGACTCTCTATATCACACAATCACATGCACCAGACTCCACCTGGATAACCCAGACTCCATTCTATATGTGCCAACTCTCTGTATCATACAAACTACACACTGGACCCCCCCTGTTCTCAATCTGTCTTTGCCCATTTCTCATCTGGTTTATTGTGTTATTGTACTCTTGATATGTCTTTTTGTATGTCTAAGTTAGTAGTACAATAATCTACTAGTCTATATAGTCCAGTAGTTATTTGTACATACGATCCAATCAGAAAATTGACTTAGTTTCTACTTGTCTTTTGCTCCTTGTGTATTCTCAGAACCCATGGGTTTCCCATCCACTCCTGTTTGAAATTGGACAATGTGATCTGTGAAGGCACAGCACATACACTGAAGCTGTGTCATTCCCAGAACTTCTGCAGGTTTCTCCAGAGACCCACCCATGAGCCCTGCTATTAAGGGTGCGTACATGGAGGGTTTCCGGAGAAACCCATGGGAAATTCAGTAGGACTTGGCTTCAGATTATAGGCTGCACCCTTGTGAGATCATCTTGTCCAATTTCAAACAGGTGGACAGGAATCCTGGGGAGTCCGGGTAGGGTTCATGGGTCGAGAGGTTGGGGAGTCAAGATAGATAAGTTGGAGGTCAAGTGATAGATGTGTCGGAGCCCATGGGCTCCAACTAGTAAGAGCAGTGTGATTCAAAGAGGAGTTTAGAGCAGAAAATATACTAAGATTACTAGGGAGAATCTAAGCTGATTTTCTGACTGGATTGTATGTATAACATCTGCCAGACTATATAGACTGTGGAATTAATAACATACCGAATCCAGTAATAGTGAAAATGAAACTAACAAACATAAAACAAGATAAGTAAACACCAAACTTGGTGTCAGGAACAGGACAGAACAGAGTGGAGTCCAAATCATGACAGGTCATAAAACCATAATGGGAATGGAGTGGGAGTGGAGTCTGAATTGTGACAGGTCATTTGACTATAATGGGAATGGGGCTCAGTTAGAGGGATGACGGGTTTTCCGAGTAGGGTCCAGTGACTGATGTGTGGGATGGGGTTGGACATAGACAGGGACAGAGTCCGGTGGGAATTCCAGTGACTGATACATGAAGTAATGAAGTCAAACGTGGACAAGTCTGATGTACAGAGTCTGGCAGGAATTCCAGTAAACTGACAATTGGTGCGTATAGGGTGAGGGTACATATAGGTTAGTGCCTGGAGTCTGGCAGGATTTCTGGTCATAACACCTGTATTTAACAGTATTTTCTGATCAATCTCACAGATTGTCATGACCATGCCTCCAAGAAAGAAACCATATGAACAACTGGAGGCCACTCCACTCCAGTCACCACTCATTCTATATATATACCAGTCAGACATCCAGACACAACCCCGGACACCACAGATGAATCCCACTTTGAAGAAATACCAGAAAGTCCAGATACCTCTGAGTACGAGGAAGAGTCTGTGGCCTCCAACAAGGGCAAAGGTGTGTTATGACCCATGTTCAGGATCCCCAGGGGCCCTGAGTCACCTAATATTACCCACACTCTCAGATTCCCATCAGGAGGGTGTTTATAATTACTATAATCTCAAATATTTACTAATAAAAGTCTTATTTTTACAAAACTCCATCTTTAAATAGTGATATCTATTCTGAAACAATTATATCATCAAAAAACAACCATCAGAAATAGTTCTCCATATTACATCTTATACAACCCATAGTTATTTAACAAATTCCATTGTATATAATTTCCTTCCTTTTACAGATGCCTACTAATACTTTTATTAGTACTTTGTTTTTTAAAAGTTGTAATGAAGTTATTTCCATGTAAAATATGTAAAATATTATTGGAAATTTTTCATACCACAGCTGTCTTTATTAAGTAAAACCCCCTATATATTCTGGATATGTTGAATCAAGTAGAAATCTGTTTAGATTGACAGATCTATTCCGAAGTAATACATATGTATTTAGAGGTGCCAATGATATACATATGCATGGAATGGACTATTTAAAGGTATCTATTTTTTAAAAGTATTAGTGTTTCAAACTACTAATTTTTTTTATTGTCTACTTGTGTCCAGAAAGATTCATTAGTTTGTAATGTATGAGAGAGTTTAAAACTTTTTGAAAGTTTTAAAAACCAAATTATGTTTGAATCACATCCCAGATGTTTAAATGACCTTTAGAGTATATTAGAATTTGGTATACTTAATAGTTTTCAGATATCCTCCTCAGTCACTGGATTTCCTTTTTAGCCTGTTTCTTTATGTCCCAGCTAGTACAATCCGAATGTCTGACCATGTTATGTCCTTTCATCCTAATATGTATTTTCTGAATATTGGAAACCTGAATACTGTATGTCATATTCTCTAAATAGTGATAGCCTTGTCCTACTTTAGGTAGTTTCCTTGTCTCCTCAGTAGTATGTTTTAGATGTCAGAAATTCATATTAATACTGAGCTGTAAAGTATGTAGTTACAGGACAATCAGAATATCAACTAAGTTACTCTTCCAGTTCTTCATTCATCTCTTGGACTTCTGTTCTTCTCCTCTTTTTCTTCTTCTCTCTCCTTCTTCCCCGCCTTCGAACAACCCGGGAATCTGACAGTTCTTTGCTGTTCAGGTTTCCAACAGTTAAGTCCTGTATGCTTGAAATACCAAGACAACTGACGGAACCTTTGCGAGGGCACAGCATATAAGCTGAAGCCACATCCTACCGTTCAGACCCCATCAGACTTTCGACCTTGCAACATGCAACTTAACAAGGTGTCAAAAACCCCCCAACTACAGCATGACTGCACCCCAAGGACCCCACTTCTGAAGTTTTAGCAGGTACTATATAAATTTATGACTCATCTGCTTGAAGAATGAAAGGAGAAGGAACAGGAACCTCTGCAGTCAAAGGTCAATGCTTTGGAACCCTTCACAGGTTACAACCCCAACAAACTGTCCACCTTCCTCATGCAATGTCACTTCAATTTCTGCAATCAACCCACTGCATTCTCCACAGACTCCCAAAAAGTCAACTACACACACTCTTACTGTTATGTATTTTAGAGATTTTTCCTTTAATTTCCCCTCCAAAAACAAAGAGAATCAAGAAATTGAATTAAAGTGTATTTATATTGCTTACAAAACTTTGTACACATTCTTCAGAAATAAATTGAATTTTTACAATTTATTTTATATTTTTAGAGCCAAATCTATGCTAGATATGAATTTAATTCTTTTGTGTTTTAATAAAATAGAATTCGTCAGCTAGCATTAAACATGAGAGATCACATGATAGTCACAGGACATTTCAAACTCCAACAAGGACAAAATGCAATGTGAAATAATCACACATAATCAAGGCAATATATATTTATATATTATTATAATAAAATAGTATTATATTTATAATTAACTAAAAGTAAATATAATAACTATATAATAATATCAAACCGGCCACCTGGCACTTATTACACAACGCATGGGAACATTTGTCACAGCAAGTGACATTTGTTACAACAACAGTCACAAGGCATGTGACAGTCACACAGTGCAATGGCACAGACATGGAAACATTATGTCATCATGTATGCTACTGCAGAAAAAACTGGAAACTCCTGGAATATTCCAGTGGCTTCCAAAGGAACAGTTAGAAATAGGTACAACAGTAAATAGAATATTGTAGAATATTCTATAGGGTTCTAGAATGTTCTATTATATCTAGAATATTCTATAGTGTCTTAGAAATAGTTAGAATCTTCCATAATCCTCTAGAAAATTCTAGAAAATTCTAAATGACATCATTCAAGTGAATTGTTATTCATATTTTAGTAGTTGTTTTCACAGAAAAAGAACAGCTTACAAAAGCAGCTCTCAAAACCTTCTTTGCAAAGTAGGGTGCATATATTCAAGTAAACTCTTGACTTCAGGGATTCTAAGTCTATTCAGGCACTGATTAATATCATTAAATTATTTTACCTTGCAGTAAATTGAGTATTTGCACATTTTGATAGAGCATTGGACTCCTTTTTCAGAAGATAGTATTAAAATAAGGCTAATACATCACACTTACATACCTCTCAGGATCTGCATTGAAATGGTTTGAACTGGCTTTTAGCAGACTTACCAAGGAAGAGCCAATTTGGCTTGATGATTGGAATGCATTTGTTGAAGAATTGGAAATGCATTTTGGCCCATACAACCTGACTGGAGAAGCCGAGAATAGCCTCCCCAACCTTTGCATAAAGGACAACCAGCACATCAGACTATATTGTCCAATTCACTAATCTTGCAGCATGTTGTCAATGCAGTGATTCCACACTCC
This sequence comes from Hysterangium stoloniferum, assembly GCA_015178975.1. Taxonomy (NCBI): domain Eukaryota; kingdom Fungi; phylum Basidiomycota; class Agaricomycetes; order Hysterangiales; family Hysterangiaceae; genus Hysterangium; species Hysterangium stoloniferum. The sequence goes on along the minus strand of WHVD01000158.1, from coordinate 42,676 downwards.
ACCATCAGTTCTACTTGGGTTTGCCTTCCTGCTTCAAAGACAAAGTCTTGAAAGGTGAGGACAGAAAACCCAAGACTCTTTCCCAGATGCACCTCAAAGCTCAAAATGCAGACACACATTATTGGGAATGTACCAGTAACTCAAACTCTGTGCAATCTGACCAGAAGAACAACAAGAAATCTTCCAACAACAACAACTCTGGCAATACCAACAAAGGTCAGCAATCCAGCAAATCTGTTGGGAAACCTGACCTTACAGGCAAACTCAGACCCAATGGCAAATTAACCTCACAGGAAAGACAGCATCATATGGACAACAACCTGTCTTGTGTGTGGAAAACCCAGTCATTGTGTCCCAGACTGCCCAACAGCAAAGGCTAACTCTGTCAAGGGTAATGGAGTCCCCATTGAAGGAGAAACTGGCTTCTGATCCAAAAAAAGAGTAAGCAACTCTCCAGACTCTGCACCAGTTGAGGGTTGCATTAACTCTCTACACATTCTTGAGTTCGCCCATCTTAATGCATCCACTCTTTTGAACTCTGACTCATTATTTGAAATTTACTTGTGATATGATCCCACACTCCATTTTCTTTGCTCTTCTAGATTCCAGCTTGACCCATTGTTTTGTAGATATTGAATTCACCTGAAAAAATTTGTTGTCAACCTATTCGATAACCCAGTTGGACTCCAACTTTTCAATGGTACAAGCAATTCAGTTATTACCCAAGCTTGCAACCTACCTATCCGGTTCCCCTGCAGAACATTACAGATGGTCACTTTCTATGTGACACAAGTAGACACAAGTTGCTCAGTCATCCTAGGACATAACTGGCTTACCCAATACAATCTGTTGATTGACTGGATATCATTGTATTGTCCCCAGCCAGTTCGGCAACTGTGGCCTCTATGGCATGTTTGGCTTCACTGGCTTCACTGGAACCCATGGTAATCCCATCCATTTCCCTCATTAATGCACCAGCTTTTATTAGGGCTACAAATTTGGATGGATCCCAGGTGTTCACAATCAATTTGAAAGTTGATGAAGCAACTGGACATTTTGCAACTCCAAAATCTGAGCACATCGCTGACCTAGAAGGTATCCCAGAGAAATATCATGACTTCACAGATGTTTTTAGTAAGTGAAAAGCTGACCGGCTTCTGCCCCACAGACAGTACAACTTAAAAATTGATCTTGAAGATAGGGCCCAGCCACCCCTTGGACATATTTACCCACTGTCCTCCACAGAACTCTCTGCCATATGGGATTTCCTGGACAAACACTTGTCCATAGGTTTTATCTGGCCATCAAAGTGTCCTTTCAGAGCACCCATTCTTTTCATCAGAAAAAAGGATGGATCCCTTAGACTATGCATTGATTTCCACAGACTCAATGCTGTCACATGGGAAGATAAGTATCTGCTCCCACTTATTTCCAATCTACTTGATGCTCTGCAGAATGACCAGATGTATACCAAGATAGATATCAAACATGCCTATCACTTGGTCTGGATCGCTGAGGGAGACAAGTGGAAAACCACTTTCCAGACCCATTACAGAGCTTTTGAATGGTTGGTTATGCCCTTTGGGCTAACCAATGCTCTGTCTATTTTTCAATGTTTTATTAACAATATATTATCTGACATGCTTGATGTATGCATCATTGTTTATTTGGCCAACATTCTTATCTACTCTGAGGCACACAATGAACAGGTCTGTGAGGTTCTCTGGAGACTTCGACAACATGGTCTATCTGCAAATGGTAAAAAAATGTACTTTTGACACAGACTCCATGGAGTATTTGGGCTTCATTATGGGACCTGATGGACTCCAGATGGACAAGGCCAAAGTACAAGTCATAAAATATTGGCATGAACCCCAAAACATTAAAGGTATCCAATCCTTCCTCAGATTTGCCAATTTTTACCAGCAGTTTATCTGCAAATATTCTGAGATCACAGTCCCCCTTACTCATCTTACTCATAAGGGTGCTCTGTGCAATTTCAATGTGTGATGTATCCAGTCTATTTTCACAAATTTTCCCTTAATTTTCCAGAATTGGGCTATTTCCTTTTAACTTCGCTTAGTCAAAGCTTCAAATGATGTCACATATATAATCGAAGCCTAGAGCGGTCGAAATATATTTATAATAAGCCAGGTTATTTCTAGTTTTGGGTGGCTGGGTTTTTATTATATTATATTACTAGATATGCACATTATTATCACTCATAATGTGACATCATGTGACATCATGTGACAATGACGTGATGATGTGTTCACAAGTCATGTATAGTTTTTGCAGTGGTCCAGCCAGGTTTACTTCCGTTTCAGCCACCTGGCCTGTTTTCCTTCCACTCTTGGCCATCCCAGACATGTCCTCTGACTTGAATGGTCAGATCTTCAAGTCAGGTGATAGCTATGATATCATAGCAGAATTATGGAAACTTGTAGAAGCTTCTAATAATTTCCTATTTAGTTATTTAGATATTATTAAGCAGAACTGTCTACATGTATAAAAGAAGGCCTAAATCTTGAATAATGACAATCTACTTTACTACTATCAACAGCACCAGCTCAGAAGCAACAGCCTTCATACTAAAGGACAGAATAATAGCCTTAGTGTGAAATTATCTAACTGCAAGCACCTACATTTGCAGAATCTTGAACTCTCTGTCAGCACTCTTGAACTTAGCTAATTCATCTAAGTTCCCTCAGCTTCCTGGAAACCTTTAGGCTTACCAATCACTTCAGTAAATCTAAATTCTTATTACTGAAATCCCTGCCCATTTAGGTTATTCAAGAGCCCACATTAACAACACAGTTAATCAATCTTTAAACAAACACTTGGATATTTGGCTCTCAGACAATCTCTCTATTTATAAATTATTTATCAGTTTTTTAAATCTTTATAAATAGTAAACTAAAAGGCTACAAGAAAGTGAAGGCTTACAACAAGTTTCTGCTGAATTATTGCACATACATTCAGCTCCCAAACCTTTATTCTCAAGAAGAACTTAACTTTCATAGAGCATGTCACTACAAGTTCATCTGAATTTGTCAAGAGACCAAACAAATATTGACTTTAGTTGTTTAAGCTTAATAGTGCAGCTAATTAATCTATCAGTGTTTAAATTACTGGACCTTTATTTGTTTATTTCTTGAATCCTTGCCATGTCAACATTTGTTAACTATTTGAGAGAGTAAATAGCCGAATCCATTACACAATGATAAGTGTTATGCTGCTTTTAATCTTTTAAGAGATTATTTTTCTTCAGCTCCCATTCTTTCACACTGGAAACTGGGCCTCCCACTCATTGTTGAAATGGACACCTTGGACTATGCATTAGGAGCCATTTTGTCAATCCAGGACTCTGACAGAGAAATTCACCCAGTTGCTTTTCTCTCCCAGTCTTTTACTGGACCAGAGCTCAACTATGATGTCCATTACAAAGAACTTCTTGCAATTTCTGAAGCCTTCAAAGTGTGGAAACACTATTTGGAGGATGTGGAAATTCCAGTCAAGGTTGTAACAGATCACAAAAACCTGGAATATTTTTCCACCATGAAGCTTTTGACCCACCAGCAAGCCCTGGTGGTCTGAATATCTATCAGCCTTTAATTTGATCATCCACTTTGACTCAGCTGCCAAGGCAGCTGAGTTGAAGACCCAATGCTTTGACTAGATGATGGGATGTCCATCCCAAAGAGGGGAGTAATGACTATGCCACAGTAAACCGCACAATTTGAAACCCATATTCATGAATTTGCAAATTACCACATCAGTCTGCACTACTTACTTTATTCATCCAGTCATGCCTGGAATTATCATTATGGTTATCGAGAAATTACATGAAGATATTCTATTGGCAGTTCTGCTAGACCTGGTAACCAAGGCACATCTTGACAACCCCATGGACCCCAGTCAATCCTAGTGGTCCCTAGACCAGCATGGTTTCATTAGAGTTGATGATCATATCTATATACCAGACTCCAACAGCCTCCACCCAGGATCCTCCAGTACAAACATGATCACCCACTCTTGGGACATTTTGGGCCTAACAGGACTCTGTCAATGTTTCACAGAGAATATACTTGGCCTGGACTATGAGATTTTGTTAAGCACTATTGTAAATCTTGCATTACTTGTTTATGCTCCAAATCATAGCATCACAAGCCATACAGTCTTCTGAAACAACTCCTGGTACCAGAATACCTGTGGAATTCCATCTCTATGGATTTCATTGAACACCTACTGGACTCCAAAGGCTATTCCACCATTCTAGTCATTGTTGACAGATTCTCCAAGCAAGGTATTTTCATACCCACATACATATTTTCCAAGCACAGAGTCCTGTCCCACATAACTTCTGATTGAGGATCAGAGTTTGTATCTCACTTCTTTAGATCCCTCAGAAAATCCTTTGACACAAAGTTACACTTACCTTGATGAACTCCATCAAGAACTCTGGAAAGTGATAACATCCACCCAAGAACAATATCAATGTTCAGTGGACAAGAACCAGGGTCTGCCACCTAACTTTAAGATTGGTGACTGTGTTTTTGTTAAAGCTCAATTCTTCCAGAATCCTTCTAAAAAAAACTCACTGAAAAGTATTTAGGGCCATTTGAAATTATAGCACAAGCCAGCTCTGTATCATGGACCCTGGGGCTTCCAGATAGCATGCACATGGTACACCCAGTATTTCATGGCTCTATGTTAGAACTGTGTACTGCTAACACTATCCTGGACTGCATGCAACCTCCACCCCCTCCAGTTGTTATAGACAGAGAACCCGAGTTTGAAATCTTGCAAATTCTAGACTCAAAAATAGATAATCAACAACACACTTCTAAATTGCTCTACTTGGTCATGTGGTTGGGTTATGAGGGCACAGATAAAGAAACTTCTTGGATTTTGGCCATGGACTCAGGAATGCCATGGAGGTCATTACTGATTTTCATACAGCTTACCCAGTCAAACCAGTGCCATAATCATCTCTCTGACTGCATTATCTGCAGACCCCATACACATCTTGGACTCATCTCATTATTCCTTGTCATCCTATGTCTCTTTTGCTTTTACAGATTTTTGACTTGTCTCTTGTATCTTATGCAGATACCCCACAGATATTCCTCACTTTTTCATGCTTTTCATTAAAGTATTAAGAAAAAATATGTATTATTCTAATCTTCTATTTTCAATAGGTGGGCTAGGCTTCTTTTTGCCCACCTGAACAAATTCTTCATTAAGCCCTTTAAGCTCTGCAGACCCCATGGCTTTTCCGAGTGACCTAAAGAAGTGGGAGACAAACTCGGATCCACAATCGGATGTGACATGCAATGGAACGCCATGCTTGGAAAATACATGGGTGACGAATAATTCAGCTAACTGTACAGATGTTATCGTGTCATATGTTGGAATGAAAATACTTTGTTTTGTAAGCTGATCCACAACAACTAGGATTGCTGTGTGACCTTCGTAGGTGCTCGATGAAATCCATGGAAATTGAGTTCCAAGGATTTTCCAGTATCGGTAATTGTTTGAGTAGGCCATATGGTTTGTGTCGCTGTGATTTAGAGCGTAAACACGTAGTACAAGATTTACAATAGTGCTTAACGAAATCTCGGATGCCGGGCCATGTATATTCTCTTCTAATGAGTGAGAGGGTCTTATTGAGGCCGAAATGTCCCGAGATTAGGTGGTCGTGCTTATGTTGTAGGATTTGCAGCCGAAGGGTGTCGGAATCCGGTACATAAATGCGATTGTCAAATCTAATGAAACCTTGTGGGTCCAATGACCATTGGGGTTGATTGGGGTCGGACGGGTTAGAGAGGTGTGCTTTGGTGACTGGGTCTGATGGAATTGCCGATAGTATGTCTTGATGTAACTTTTCGGTATCCATAAGGATAACACTTCGCAAGACTGGATGAATGAGGTAAGTGGCTCGGATAGACGCGGACAGTTGTTCCAATGAAAACATAGGCTTGAAATTATGCAGATTAACTGTGGTGTAGTCACTACTCCCCTCTTTAGGATAGACGTCCCATCATCTAGTCATAGCGTCGGGTTTCCCACCAAGGTGGCCGGGACGGAACCGAATTACCATGTTGAAAGCGGAGAGGTATTCAGACCATCGAGCTTGTCGATGGGTGAGAAGTTTTGTGGTTTAAAAGTAAACTAAATTTTTGTGGTCTGTAATGACATCTACCAGGTGGGCCAAGCCTTCCAAATAATGTCGCCATGTCTTGAAAGCTTCAAATATTGCAAGTAGTTCCTTATCCTGAACATCATAGTTGAGTAGCAAGTGCATAGTCCGAGGCATCAGTTTCCACGATGAGTTGAACGTCGGGCTTCCAGTGCGACAAAATAGGGGCAGATGTGAATGCACTTTTCAATTCCTGGAATGCTGATCGGCATTCTTCGGAGAAATTCCACAGGGCGTCTTTGTGAGTAAGACGAGTGAGTGGAACGGTAATTTTTGAGTAGTTGTGAATGAAACGACGATAAAAATTGGCAAAGCCTAAAAAGGATTGAATATCCTTAACCTTTCGGGGTTCTGGCCAATCTTGAATGACTTGAATTTTAGAGTCGTCCATGCGGAGACCGTCGGGTCCCATCATAAAACCTAAATATTCAACTGTGTCGACATCAAAAGAACATTTTTTCCCATTCGCAAAAAGACCATGTTTTCGGAGTCTTCGGAGAACTTCATGAATGTGTTCGTCATGGAGTGTAGGATCTTCGGAGAATATGAGAATGTCGTCTAAGTACACAATGACAAAGACGTGGAGGAGGTCGGAAAAGACGTTGTTAATAAAACGTTGAAAGACCGACGGAGCGTTGGTGAGGCCAAAAGGCATCACTAACCATTCAAAGGAGCCATAGCGAGTGCGAAAAGCCGTTTTCCATTCGTCACCTTTGGCGATCTGAACCAAATGATAGGCATGCTTGAGATCTATCTTTGTATAAATTCGGGCCTTCCGAGGGGCATCGAGTAAATCGGAGATTAGTGGTAATGGGTACTTGTCTTTTCGAGTGATCGCATTTAGTCCTCGAAAGTCAATGCAAAGCCGAAGGGAACCGTCTTTTTTCCGAACGAATAGGACAGGGGCTCCATAAGGGGATTTGAGGGTCGGATAAAACCTATAGCCAAATGTTCATCCAAGAAATCTTGGATAGCCGATAATTCAGACTGTGAGAGAGGATAAACTGGGCCTAGGGGCGGATGTGAACCATCTTCAATATCAATTTTCAAATCATAAGGCCTGTGAGGGGCAAGTCGATCAGCTTTTTGTTTACTGAAGACATCTGCAAATTCATGGTATTTTTCGGGAACACCTTCTAAATCTGCAATTGGTTCAGTCACCGGGGTTGCGAGACAACCGGTGACTTCGTCAACTTTAAGATTGACTGTAAATGCTCAGGAGCCGTCCAACTTGATGGCTCTCATAAAAGCTGCGGCATTTATTAGAGAGACGGGCGGCAGAGAGCTCGGATTTGCCACGGGGGCCGGAGGTGCTGTAGAGGCCATATTTGCCAAAACAGGCAGAAACGGACCAGTCGTATCAGGTGCCGACGGAGTTCAGAAATGGATACTGCCCAATACCCAATCAATCAACAGATTGTAGCAGGTGAGCCAGTTATGTCCTAGAACCACGGAGCAACTCGGGTCCAACTGTGTTACAAAAAACATAACTGTCTGAAAGGTTCCACACGAGAACCGAAGTCGGAGTTTGCAGGCTTGCGAGATTACGGAGTTTGAGGTACCATCAAAGAGTTGGAGTGGAATCGGGTCTATTGCATAGGTTTTTAACTGATTTTTTCGGGAAAAACTTGTATCTATAAAACAATGGGTTGAACCTGAATCTATGAGGGCTTGAAAAGTGAGACTCCCGAGAGGTTCCGAAGTAAGATTTATGAACAAGGAATTAGGATCATACAAGGCAGATGGGTTAAGGTGACAATTTTCCGGTGTGCGAGGAGATTCAACACAACTCTCCAACCACACGGAATCCAGAGAGTTGCTTAATCTTTTTTTGACTCGGCAGCCGGCTTAGCCGGTTGTGAGGTTGAGGCCGTATTGGCCGATCTGGCTTTTGTGGCTTTTGGGCATGCAGCGACTCGGTGTCCGGGATCTGCGCACAACAAACAAAGGTTGTTGTCCATTCGGCGTTGCTTTTCCTGTGGTAGGAGCTTGCCATCGGAGCCGAGTTTGCCAGTTAAGTCGGGTTTGTCTTTGTCTTGAGACTTATTCGACTGTTTTCCCTTGCCTTTTTTGTCGGTAGACCCTTTGTTTTCAGACTTCTTATCGGAGGTCGAGTTGCCACTGTTGTTGGTGTTTTGATTACCAGACTTGTTGGCATTTGTAATGTATTCAGGGGATTCTCTTAGATAGCTCAATATATGCTATAGTGTCACAGAGCTTCAACAATAAAATAAGCAAAGGTCCAGTAATTTAAATACCGATAGATTAATGAGCTGCGCTATTAAGCTTCAACAACTCAAATCAATGCTTATTTTGATTATTGAAAGGTTCAATAGAACAATATATGACTCTTTTAGCAAATAAAGGAACTATTCCTTGAGAATAGGGGCTGGAAGCTGAATATATGCGCAGTAACTTGGCAGAGACTTGAATAAGAGCTTTGGATTCTTGTATGCTTATTTGTAACTATTAATAGTTATTTAACAAGGTGTTAAATAATTTATTAATAGAGAAAATAAATTGTATTGGATTATCTGAGTGCTTGTACTTGATTAATTCAATAAACTTAGGGCTGGGCCTTGAATAATCTAGTATTGGCAGGGATTTCAGTAAGGATACTTAGATACTTATTAGGTTTATTATCTAATTAATAAGCCTAAAGGGTAGCTGTGAGGCTGGGGGAACTTAGATGATTAGCTAAGTCCAAGAGTTGCTGACAAAGATTCAAGATGCTGCAAGTGTAGGTGCTTGCAGTGAGTGTATCAGACTAAGGCTATTATTGTCCTTAGGATGATTAGATAAGCTTCTGAGCTGTGCAGTAAAATGTGTGTGAGATAGATGATTTTATTGGAAACTTGGCCCTCCTTATATACATTTTGATAACTCAATGATTAGCTAACTATTTAGTTTATGAGGTCATTAGTTAGATCATAATGACCTCATATTCTACTCATTATTTACCCTTTATTTATCATGTGATTCCCTTCTCTGAGACAAGGGTTCTAACCTCGTGCTTGAACATGAAGGTTCAAGGCCACGGTCCCGGGACGGAAGCAAACGATGAGTCGGCGGAATCTAATAATGACTCGGGTAGTCACATCCATGACTTGTGTGACATCCCGACACTGGAGGCATATCTAATAAGTCACATGACTCCAAAAATGCGCAAACTAGGCTGCAGCAAGGTGCCGAAAAGCAATAACTAAGTAGATAAAATATAAATAATTAGTTAAAAATTATAATTAATTAATTAAGTAATAATAGCATAATATGAGTCCATATATGCTATTATTTATGCAAAGTTAAAAGGAATAAGGCCTATTTTTCACAATAAACATAGTAAAAAAATACAATAAAAATACAAAAGAATATTAAATAATCCACAGAAAATTAAGAGAATATTATGAGATGATGCTGATACATCACAGCATTCTTATTGTTCAATGATTTCATGTCTGAGGGGTTTTCGCAACTAATTTCTGAATGTCATTCCCAGTATTGGGCGTCTGCATTTTGGGCTTTCAGACGCATGAGAGGGAGGGTCTTCGGTTTGCCGGTCTCTCCTTTGGAAACTTCGTCTTTGAGGCAAGATGGAAGGCTGGAGTAAAACTGGTAACGGAGGGCCGAATCGCCCCAGTCACAACACGTGGCGAGGTTGTTGAACTGGACGATGTAATCGGTGATGCGCTGGGTGTCTTTCATTTTGAGATTAGAAAGCGCAGTTTCAGCATTGCTGGTTTGGTTGTAGGGACCGAAGTTGGTTTCGAGTTCCTCAACAAAGGCATCCCAATCGTGAAGCCAATCGGGGTCTTCGGAGGTGAGGCCCGAGAATGCGGGTTCAAACCAGGCTGCTGTGGAATCCTTAAGGTACGAGAGTGCGAAGTTTACCTTTCAGTCATCTGTTGTGAATGCAGCCGGGCGGTCCCGAAAGTTGAATCGACATTGCATAAGAAATGTCGGCAATTTCTTCGGGTTTGAGCCAGTGAATGGTTCGGGTTGTTGACTCCCGTTTGCCCAGGTTCCTTTTCCTTGATATTGCTTTTAAGGAATTCATTAAGGGATCCTAGAGTGCCTGAGAACAATTCCCATGTCTCTTTGGGGTCGAGAGCTGGTTTCTTTTTCGTGGACTTCTTGGAACCTAACATTCTTTCTGTAGATCTCAATGGCACTGGTTTCTTAGGTTACAAGGTTTCTGCTCATATACTGCTGTTTACAATACATTTAATTTTCAACTTGCAACAATATTAGGCCAGAAGGTTGTCAACAATGTCCAAGTAACAGGTTGTCTCTTCCCACAGGGGTGTATTGTGTGATATAGAAGTCAAGACACTTGTGACAATAATGAGAACTATGTAATAGAAATAAGAGTGATGACTATTTCACCTCAGTATTTGCATGCAATGTGCTTGTTAAGAACAGAAAACTGACTGATGTTGGTAAACTGACGGGGACCAAGTGGAAGGACTTGGCTTCAGCCTATATACTGTGCCCTCACAAGTTACAGTCAGGTGTGCTTAAATTTTGGGCAGGCAGGAAAACTAGTCCTGTCAATTAATCCTCTCAGTAAGTCACTGATCAGAAGCCGAAGGATAAGTTGAGGGTTGGGTTGAAGGGTCTAAGACCGAGAGTTGGAAACTGAGGGTGAGTGAGTGCAAGCAGAGTGTTATGACCTTGTCGTAACCCATGTCACAACCCGGCAGTCCCTGAGAATACTACCATCTATCGATGTTCCGAGTTATTGATCAAGCCCTCATTTCGGCAACCTTTGGAACACCGACACTGACGTATACCTTCATGGCGATCAAACCCCATTTATGCCCCTGTCAAAATATACTCGTACCATCTGGTTATGCTTTGATACGTCCCTTTTCATTATGATGATCTGTTTTACTCTATGTTTCACATATGCCCATATACTTGTAGCCTGTGGACTATTTTCTTTTCTCGTAATCCCACTCTCAGCTAAATCTCGGCTTCTGATCTTATTGTAACCTTCCAGTGTCTAGTCAAGTTTATTTATCAATCGTGTTTCTGCTCTTCCCTTAGTTAGTAGTTTCTAGACGCCGACAACTCGTATATAAACCTGCTGTAAATGTAGTTATTGGATAATCAGAATATCGACTTAGATCAACTTAGATCAACTTAGATACCCCTTTAATTTCCGACTCCATTATCTATTCATGACCACCACATTCCGACTCCATCCGATTTACGATTCAACCTACATTTACAACTTCAACCTCTAATCTCCGACTCTCTCAGTCTCCGACTCTCAGTCTCCAACTCTCAGTCTCCGACTCTCAGTCTCCAACTCTCAGTCTCCAACTCTCAGTCTCCAACTCTCAGTCTCCGACTCTCAGTCTCCGACTCTCAGTCTCCAACTCTCAGTCTCCAACTCTCAGTCTCCAACTCTCAGTCTCCGACTCTCAGTCTCCGACTCTCAGTCTCCGACTCTCAGTCTCCGACTCTCAGTCTCCGACCCCTCTGCCCAACCCTCGACTTATCCTTCAGTTTCTGATCGGTAGTTCACCGAGAGGTTTACTTGACAGGACTAGTTTCCGCCTGCCCGAAATTTAAGGAACACCTGACAGTAACTTGCAAGGGCGCAGCACATAAGCTGAAGCCAAGTCCTTCCGTTTGGTCCCTGTCAGTCTACCGACATCCGTCAGTTTCTGCCCTTAACACAGAGGCAGAGAGCGGGATATTTAGAGCGAGACTATGAGAGTTGTTTAGGAGTGTTCTGAGTCAATATTCTGATTGTCCTAATACTACAATACATGAGTGGCATATACAGAAATCTGGCACTTATCCAAATGAAAACAGAACAAAGGAAAGTACTAATGGAGAAGACAGAACTACATATAGAGTGATGGGAAAAGGGAGACTGATAGATGGAACATTTTAAATCTGGACATATACTACTATGGGGGCATGTAATGTATTAGGCTTATTTTAATATTATTTTCTGGAAAAAGGAGTCCAATGCTCTATCAAAGTGTGCAAATACTCAATTCACTGCAAGGTAAAATAATTTAAGTATTTGATATTAATCAGTGGCAGCCTAAATAGACTTAGAACCCCTGAAGTCAAGAGTTTACTTGAATATATGCACCCTACTTCGCAAAGAAGGTTTTGAGAGCTGCTTGTGCAAGCTTGTTCTTTTTCTGTGATAACAACTACTAAAATAAGAATAACAATTTACTGATTCCAAAGCTAGATTTAACTTCAATGCTAGCTAGTTTATATATACTTTATACTATTTGTCAAACAGTAAAAATATTTATAAACAGGTCAAAAGATTAGATATAGAATAAAACACTATTTGGCTAATATATGCTTTATTTACACTAACCTACAAGGTCTACTGTGATATTAACTTATCAGGATCTTAATGTAGTCTTAAGGATCTTGCAAGGATATTCTCAGTATTTATTTATGTGAATATGCTTTACTGATTCACAATAAATGAGCAAATAGAACAGGGATTATTTGTAATGGAATAAACAATCAAATTACTCAACAAGAGGTGACTGAAGTCTTAAACTACAAATAACAATGTAAAGAAAACTAATAATCAATACTCAATTAAGAGGTGACTATAGTATAAAGGATTAATACCAGAAACTCAACAAGAGGTGGCAGGGAATCCTGATTGGTCAGAAGAGTGACCAGGGGGTTAGGACTATTGTCAGAAGCTCAACAAGAGGTGACAAAGGGAATCCTGACATAACTTAGGTCAGCAGCTCAACTAGAGGTGACTAAGTATTTGTATTTATTTGTCCAACAGCCCAACAAGGGGTGGAATAAACTGCTTGCTGCAGTGGCACACTGATGTGGCTGATAAAATGTAGTAAAGATTGATTTTGATTTTTTTATTCAAGGCTGGAGCTGAGCTCCTTATATACATTTTAGTCTGAGACATTTAGAAGATTCTAGAAGATTTAATGATGTCATTCTGGGAGGAGTGATGTCATTTAGAATTTTCTAGAATTTTCTAGAGCATTGTGGAAGGTTCTAACTACTTCTAAGACACTATAGAATATTCTTGGCATAATGGAACATTGTAGAATTTTATAGAATATTCTACAATATTCTATCTAATATTAGTACCTATTAACTAATGGAAGCCACTGGAATGTTCCAGAGAGTTTCCTGTTTTTGTTGCAGTAACATATATGATGACATAATGCTCTCGCGCCTGTGCGCGCGCGCGCGCATGACACACCTTCGCGTCTTGTGACTGTCACGCGTTGTGACACTCGCGCGCCTGTGTGACAGTCGCGCGCCCTTGTGACAACTGTCACCTGTTGTGACGGTTGTCACTCGTTGTGACGATTTTTCCCGCGCGCCGTGTAATAAATGCCAGGCCGGTTTTATATTATTATATAATTATTATATTTACTTTTAGTTAGTTATAAATATAATATTTTATTATAATAATATAAAAAAATATATATTTCGCCTTGATAATGCGCGAGTATTTCAAATCGCGTTTTGTCGGCGTCGGAGTTTGAAATACCATGTGAATATCACATGATCTTTTCGCGCGTTGTGACTAAGCGCTGAGTCACCGACATATTAATCAAAAAAGAATAAAAGATAAAAATTTAATAACTTGCTCAATTTATATGTTAAAAATACAAAATAAATTGTATAAATTCAGGGTAAATCAAGCAAATATAGTACAATTTTGTCGTCGCGATATAATTACATTTAAATATTTGTTTTCGCAATTTGTTAGGGGAAATTGTTTAAAAAATCGGAAAAAGCTTAGAAGTACATAAAAGGGCAGAAAAGGCATAAACTGGTTGAAGGTGCTTAATGGGGTTAGTCGGGATACTGAGAGTTTGTGAGTGATTGGAGTTTTCCATGAGGTCCGATCGGGTCTGACAGTGTGCTGAGCACATGGGTTGTAACAGTGCCAAATAGCTGAGGTGTCACTAACTACAATTGCTTGTATTTAAGCTATCTAGGAATAAAAAATATATATAGATAGAATATGCTAGAAATGTCTCACAAACAAATAATCTTAAGCTCCAGGCTTACAAGTAGGGTCCAGTGGGAAACCCATGAATAGTCCACTATGCAGGTAGGTGTAAAGTTCCATTCCCAGAGACTCCACAGGACATTTCCCAGATATCATATCAAGTTCTGAACCATCTTCCAGACCAGTATCAAGATCTGGAATCCACCAGAACCTGACCTTCATCCCTCAAGTACCCTTCAATCCAAATCCCATTCTGGTATTCTGCCCTCAACTAGACACCTCCTGTTACATATGACTCAGAACCCATTGGACTCTGCCCTTTGACAGTTGAGTTCTCCATGTGCCCCTAGTCACTTTCTGGCCTGAGCTTCCAGTTGGACTCCCAGTGTTTGTTCTAGATACTTTGGTCTGTGGCCCAACCTTTTGTTATGACCCATTCCTGGATACTTCAATTCTCCATAATTTTCCATAACTTTCCAACCCAACTTCCATCCATGGAACATTTCTAGTTCTCAGACTTCTGAACCTCATCCTTTTTCCATGTTTGGTAATTGTCAGGTTAACAGTTGTTCATTTGCTTGTTTATTGTTCTTGTACTTATTCCCTGATCTGTCCTCATCCTTGTTTCCCCATTTATCTGACTTGTTATTGTATGCTTAGTTTGGAAATATTTCCAAATAGGTCTTATTATACTTCTAGATTTGTAGTACAATTATTGGAACATCAATATAGTCTTCCATAGTCATGTACTTACATACTCTTTAGTTTTAATCTCAAATTAGTGTGTATCTCAACTTAGTTTCTTATCCCTTCCATCTTTCTGTATGCTTGATATCCAGAACTCTCTGGACTCCAGACATCCAGAACTCCCCAGAACTCCAAGTATCCATAAACACTCTGGCATAAATATATCTGCCCTCTGAAATATGGACACCTGAGTGAGTGCACAAGGGTGCAGCACATAAGCTGAATCCAAGTCCATCTGTACTCTGGTATGAAGCGATGGCAATTTGTTATCATAAGAAATTTTTTTGCAGTCAAGTAAGTACTCTCCTCTCATCAGGTTTCTGGCTCATCTGATGGCTGTGAACCTTTGCCCTTCACTCAAAATTGCATAAGTTATTATTTTATAAAACCACAGACCTGACTACAGTTACTTCTCACTGAGCACTTGCAATCATACTACTTATAATGTGCCCAGAATGCTGTTACTTCAATTCCCTGAACATACTGTATAGCAGTTAAGAAACACAGCACCTCACTAATATTTCATATGGAATCCTTGGCAGATCTTCAAAGAGCAGCTATTCAAGAAGCAACTGCACATTAAGGACCTTGTGCTGCTCATAATTGCACACATCCTGACAGTAGCATTTTCCAGTAACCTTTACACTTCCATGGATTTGGCAGTTCTAGGTATATGTCTACAGTGTTGCAGTTGTTTACCATATTTATAGATGTGCAACTCAGGTTTGTTTAGTTATTATACAATTTTGACTCTTCATTCAGAAATCCAGTTTGTATGGAAGGGCAAAATCAGATTAGCACCTGCTGTTATGACCATGTTACAACCTGACGGTCCCCAAGGATATTGCCACCTATTGATGTTTCAAGTTAGCGTTCAAGTCACTGCATCAGAAACCGTCGGACCCCCAATGCTGACATATGCTTTCATGGTGATCAAACTCCATTTACGCCCCCATCAAGATATACTTGTACTATCTGGTTAAACTCTGATATGTCCCTTTTTATTATGATGATCCATTATATTCTATGTTTCACACATGTCTATATATAATTGTAACCCTTGGACTATTTTCCTTTTCTCGTAATCCCACTCTCAGTTATCTCACAGCCTCCAAACTAATCGTAACCTTCCCGTTCCTAGTCAAGCTTATTTGTCAATACCATTTTCTGCTCTTCTCCTAGTTAGTATTTTCTAGATGCCGAATATTTGTATATGAACCCGCTGTAGTTGTAGTTACAAGGCAATCAGAATATCGACTCAGAATACCCTCTTACACCTCTAGAAGTCTTATACTAAGTATCCCACTATCTGCCTTTGTGTGCGCTCACCCACTCCCAGTTCCCAACTCCTTGGCCCAACACTTGACTTACATATCCTTTGGTTCTGATCGGTAGTTCGCTGAGAAGTACTTGTCAGGACTAGTCTTTGCCCGTCCAAAATTTAAGGACACCCGATGGATATTTGCAAGGGCACAGCACATAAGCTGAAGCCAAGTCCTTCCAATCAGTCCCCATCGACCTACCGACACTAGTCAGTTTTCAGTTCTTAACACCTGCACTGTGCACCATCACCCAATATTCATCTCCACTTAATTTTATAGTTGGTGTCACTAGCAGATGCACCATTAGAGGCATATTGTGGGGATGCTCTGAAAATACTCCATTGACTTACAGTACAGCAGTTGTGTTACAACTGTGTCACAACCCGACGGTCCCCGAGGTTATTGCCACCTATTGACATTCCAAGTTATTGATCAAGTCATCGCATCGGAAACTGTCAGTCACCCAATGCTGACATATGCTTTCACGGTGATCAAACCCCATTTATGCCCCCATCAAAATATACTTGTACTATCTGGTTATACTCTGATACGTCCCTTTTTATTATGATGATCCGTTCTACTCTATGTTTCACATATGCCTATATACTTGTACCCCTCAGACTATTTCCTTTTCTTTTAACCCTGCTCTCAGTTAATCATGGCCTCCGAACTTATCGTAAACTTCCCGTTCCTAGTCGAGTTTATTTGTCAAATAATGTTTCCGCTCTTCCCTTAGTTAGTATTTTCTAGACACCAATAACTTGTATATGAACCTGCTGTAGTTGTAGTTACTAGGCAATCAGAATATCGACTCAGAACACCCACTTACATCTCCATCGACTTTACACTAAGTATCCCACTCCCGACCTTTGCATGTGCTCACCCACTCTCGGTGTGAAGAGTAGTGGAAGTTCTAACCGTTCTATATACGAAGAATATCAACCGTTTAGGTACGACACTAAGATGTATTGACTGTCTAAGTCTAATACAGACTGAACATGTATTGACTACTTAGTTCAATACGATAGAAAGAAATAGCTATCTAAAGTAAAGTAGAGAGCTAGAACGAATAAGTAGAATTGACGGTTAAGTGCAATTCAGGGTGACTTCTCGAGTGTAAAGTAGAGCAACTAGAGAGTCAAATAAGATAGTAGTGTGGATGTAGTCCATGCAGGTTAAGATAAGGATTGAGTTTTGACTGGTACAGTTCGAAACTCTGATTGAGCAGATAGCTAAAGCCCGTCTGTGACGGTCGAGACGATACACCAATCACAACTTACAGGACACTAACAGGTGTCTGGGTAAGTCGTGGTTGTGCTGTAAAAAGTGTCTGAGTTTCAACTATGGGCACTAGAATACATAAGTCTGGCGTGTATGTGCCCACAAAAGTCAATGTACTGCAAACATAGGTCGTCGAACTAATTATAAGCATATAATAAAATAGAGAGAAAAATAGAAATAATAAAGGAAATATAGTTTGAGCTTATCCGACTATATTTCCTGAGTATATTTCATCATACCTCTCACAGTGCCTCTGCCCCCCAGGTCGAAGAGCTATGTCAAAGGAGGTGGCGAAGGATGCTTGGAACTCCTCCCCATGCATCCTGTGATGAACCTCCCAGGTGTAGGATAGCATTTCCCCAGGCAAGACGCTTGGCGCGAAAGGAAAGAGCAATGTCCTCCCGCTTCAAAACATCATTGGTGGATGTCAACCCATCCAGCTTCTGGATCGACGAGACCCAATGACCGTAAGCCTTCTGGTGTGTTCGAATGATGGCGCGAACACGATCAGTGGAAGTGTCCATAAGGCGGGCAATGAGAGGGGGCCGAGGGTGCAGTGATGACGGGGTAGGAGGGGGAAGCAGTGAGGAGCTCATGTCTCCACCAGGGGGAATGCCTCCTGAGGTGCCAGAGTCCAACAACAGTTGCTCCAACAAGTCGACGAGGTCCACAGCTGAGTGGATTGGTGTATGCTCAGGAAGAACACAAGAGGAGTCGACAAGCAGGGACTGAAATATGGAAAGCTCCACTCATTTGATATCCTCCACTAAACGCAGCTGTTCCTTAGGGTCGTTGATGCATAAGTACAATGTACTCATACGGTCTGACAATGTGAGAGACCCGCTATACCCTTGAATATGCCCTTTAAGAAGAGGGTGCCGTAGACTCGGTCCTAGGCGTGTCAGTGTGCGTCCCACAGTGAAGATGTCTGAGGGGTAATTAATGGACACACCCATCCAACTTGACTGGAAGAGACGAGAGGAGCCAGCCATATCCCGAGAGTGAGAGGGAGAGGGTGGCTGTAGAATGGGGCCGGCCAGGGAAGGGTCAATGACCAGGGGCTCATCAGTGTGAACATCAGCTTTCCACTTCCCTTTCGCCTTTTCACTTAAGGGGAGAGATTCCCCGAAGACATCCATTGCCGGGGGAGGTTCCTTGGAGACCTTTGTGACTGAAGGGGGTGCCTCGAGGACTTCCTCCATAGGCGTCACGAGAATTTCTGGGGTAGGGTGATCAACATCCATTAATGAAACACTAGATAGTTGAATGGGGCTCCCCAGGGAAACGCAAAGGGAGTAGGGAGAGGTGGGCAGTGGACTCCACGCTGACGAGGAAACAAGGGAAGTATCTGACACCACAGGAAGCAGCGGCGTCGGGGAAGAGTGGGTGGCGACATGAGGGTCAGGTGACATGCGGAGAGGTGAGGTTGGCCACGGTGCTGGAGAAGGCTTGGATGCGGGTGAGGGCGGTGGCATGAGGGAATGTCCCATGATGGGGAGGGGTAAAGATATAAGGGGAAGAAGAGGTAGGTCGGTGGATGGTTCAAGACTTCCGGGCAACTCTGAAAAGGGTGTGAAGCACTGTAGTGGGGGTACAGAAGAAATGTGCAGCGGTGGGGGAAGATGAGTGGAGCTGGATGGTGTGGCAGAGTCAGTTGGACAATACCCCCTCCAAACTCTGAAGGAAGTCGGCAGTTTTTGTCGTTGGTTAGGGTCACTTGTGAAGAAGTGGATGGTGTCAGGGAGTAGAAAACCTTTGTGGCAGTCAGCGCCGAGGTACCTGCTGTCGTAGGTGGGGTAGTGCGATTGATCGTCCTCCGAATCGGATGAAAGATCATTGGGCCCGATCCAGTAAGTCCATTCCTGAGGTCCACGTCGCAATACAATGCTTTGTAGTTTGATCCTTCACACCTTGTCCCAATCGTAGAAGGTGATTCCATCTTTTCCTTTCCTGCTTTTCTGTCCTACACTCCGAACGCAAGGTGTGCCCCCGTCGCTGCAATTCATCTCAGCAAAATCCGTCCATTTATGACCCGAAGGCGGAGTGATGATTGAAGGATTGTTGTGTCCTTCCATTCTCCTCCATGCCTGCCATGTCCGCTTTGAAGGGACATTATCCCTAGCACCCATCTTCCACTGTCCTTCTAAGTATGCCTCCCTTCTCTTCCACTTGAGCATTTTCAATTCCTCGTGGACTTGTGCAGAGAAAGCCTTGGACTGCTGTTTTTTCCTGATCTCCTCTTCAGTAGAAGGGAAAATACTACGAGAAGGTGGGGGGGTTTCACTCCATGTTCCCGAGGGAGTCCCCCAATTATCAGGGGATTGGGGCGTAGCTTTTGAAGTGGAGTCCGTTCGTAGATGGCGTGTGGATGATGAGGTCTCCTCCACTCGCTCGACAATTTCTGTGCGAGGGGGTGGGGAAGGAGGAACTGTCATTTGGGGTCAAGGTATTCTTTTGAAATTGGGAAATTGAGGTCTGGGAAGAGGAACGTCTGGAGTAAAGTTCCCTGGATTGGTGGATGTTCCCACTGTGTTGTCCTGCATGGCAGAGGGTATGGACAAAGACCTTCCAGAATGACCTGTGAAGTGCTCGACTTTTTCAGTATGAGACGACATGGTAGAAGTATTAATAGGTTGGGATTGTGGTATTCTTTTAAAATTGGGGAACTTGGGTTTGGGTTGTTGCCCCTGCGACATGGTGTACTGATTTGAGAGGTTGATGTGGAGGAAAGAGATAGGGGGATGAAAATTTTCTTTAGTGGATTTATGTATTTTATATTTCAAACTCCGCTCAGTTATTGAGGTAAAAGCCCGAGGGGGGATGAAAGCGAGAGGTAGAGCTAGAAGTAAATAAACATTGTTGTTGTCGTGAGAACAAGAAACAATTGTCAGATTCGATAAATAGCCTTGTACGCTCTAAGAAGAGCGGGGGCATTACAAAGGTTGTTGCTGTTTAACCAGGTGTCCTCCTCAGGTCCATAACCTTTCCATCGAACTTGGAAAAGGAGTCGATTTCAATGCTTTTTGTGCCCTACTATAGCTTCTACTTCGTACTCCTCATCGTTACGATTGAATTCCCAAGGATTCTCGAGTAGCTCCCTGGATCTGAATTCCTTAGGGGAAAGGTGATACTTTTTAAGATGGTCTCGGTTGATCACTGGGTGCAATTGATATTCTGAGGGAATGTGAAGTCGAAAGACTTGAGAGTTGATCTTCTCCAAGACCTTGAACAGCCCTATCCATTGTTGTATAAGTTTCCTTCCGGGCCCTTTGGCTTCGACAAGCTCGAGGGAATGGGGATTGATCAGGACATAATCTCCCTCCGAGATATCTTCTACCAGTCTCCTTTTCTTATTGTAGCTGTGGGCTTGCATTTCTTGTGCCCACGCAATCAAATCCCATGCCGCCTGCCGATGGTTTTCCAATTCTAAGATCCATTGGTCGGCTAGAGGGCTATCCGATAATCCTCTGGGAACCACGGGGTCATCCCCTCCTAGACAGTGAGACATTCCTCTCAGTAAGTATCCCATCAGCAAAAAGGCTGGCACATAGCTGGTTGAACTTTGAACCGTCAAATTGTAGGTATGTGCCACCACTTTAGTCCATTTAGACCATTCCTCCTTTGAAGAAGTGCAGTATGCTCTGAGCATTTGCTCAATGATAGCATTGGCGCTTTCTGTTTGACCGTCAGTTTGAGGATGATGGGACGAGGATACCACAAGGGCACTTCCATACACCTTGCAGACCTCTCTCCAGAATCTACAGGTCCACCTCTTGTCTCGATCACAAATTATCCTCGAAGGTAGGCCGAAAGGAGTGGCCACTTTATTCACGAAGATTCACGTGAATCCTTCTGCGGATAGATCTGAAGTTGTGGGCTCACAAATTAAAAAACATGTGAGTTTATCCACAGTGACAAAGATGGCTGAATAACCGCTCTCGGTAGAAGGAGGCAATCCCATAATCAGGTCCATTGAGACAACCTCAAACGGCCTTGAGGGTACATCTGCAGGTCAAAGAGCTCCTTGTCAAGCGGAATGATCGACTTTAGTTTTCTGGCATATGTCACAGCTGCGAGCGTATGCCACGCAATCATGCAACATCCTCGGCCAGAAGAAACGGTCCTTCATCAGCTGAAAGAGTCTGTGACCACCTGCATGAGCTCCTTCAAAGGGATTATCATGTATCAACTTGAGTATGGTTGACGTCATGCTGCTAGGGATGCAGATTCAACTTTTCCAGTCTGAATCTCGGAAGAACAATAGCTTATTTTTGCTGATGAAATAATGCGAAGGGGTAGCCACCATGTTCGGGGAAATAGGATCGGCAGCATAATGATTTCTGAAGGCAGGATCCTTCTGGTATCCATCACGAAGTTCCTTAGCGTAATTTTCGTCAATTTCTATAAGCAATTGGGGATTTGAGAGAGTAAAATCCGCCTCATCGAGTTCATCATTCCTGGGGAGGTTGTGGAAATCCCATTTCATTTGGGGGACTTCTTCCATCGTTCTGACTGGTTCAACTGACTCATGGTGAGTGAGAAAGACGGCCTTTTCTGCCGGTTTGTTCTCCCATAACCTCTCATTGTCAGTTTGGTTGTAAGAATCCGCTACGATTGGTAAAAGGTCGTCTCTCGTGGGGCTAGCACAATCAGGCACTCAGGGATGTCTAGACAGTGGGTCAACATTGCTGTGTATCCATCCTGCTCTATGTATGTAAGATCTCCAGACCGGGGTATGCAGCATATACCGCCCCCCATGTGGCCAGTCGACGATTGGTATTCTCGTAAGATCTGGCCCATTGTAATGCCGCATGGTCAGTGATCAGGAGGATATGTTCTCCCTCGATAAAGGGTTGGAAATGGACTAGTCCCTCTTTAGCAGCTAATGCCTCGTGCTCCGTGGCGGAATAATTACACTCTGCTTTCTTGGGCGTACGGCTCCAGTAGGTGATGATGCGCTCAACTGTGATGCTGGTGTCATCAAAATCTGAAGCCCAGGAATCCATCCAAGTAAATTCCGGCTCCTTGGTTTTATAACGAGTGATGAAAATGGGCACGTCTCATGATTGATCGAAGGCCACTCTTGCTTGGGCATAAATTTTTGTATCCTTTAGGTCCTTAAGTGTCATTGTCTGTATGTGTTGAAGACAACTTCAAAGCGCGATATTTGAAGTGTCCGTGTATAACCAATAAGGCATACCGCTCACGGGGTGTCCGAATACAGGAGCAGAGCTCAGCGTGACTTTAATGTCTTCAAAAGCTCAGGCATGTTCGGAATCCCAGGTCCAACGAACTCCCTTTTTTAAGAGGTTGAAGAGTGGAGCGACCGTCCAGGAGTAAAATGGTATGTACGCAGAAAAGTACAAGACCATTCCAAGAAAACATTGAAGATCTGCTATCCTAGAAGGCGTAGCTAGTTCTAGTATTGGTCGAAAAACCAAGTCTAGACACCCTATGTCCTAGTAATAGAATCGAATTATACCCAACATAGCACTTTTTAGGCGAGAGAGTGATTCCTTCTGCAATTATGGCTTGCAGAACCTGATCTAAATGCTCTAGATGATTGTCCCATGTCTTAGAAAAGATCACGATGTCGTCAATATAGACTAGGCAGAATATCCATAAATAAGGTGCAAGTACAGTCTGCATAACTCTTTGGAATATAGAAGGTCCGTTACGAAGTCCAAAGGGCATTCTCCTGAATTGCCCCAGTCCTCGATGGGATCTGAAGGCGGTCTTCAGTTTGTCTTCTTCTAACATCTCAAGTTGGGTAAAGCCAGCTAGTGTGTCAAAGGAAGATAGGACGTTGGATCCTGAAAGTGCCTGCATGATTTCCGATTGTTGTGGCAGTGGGAACTCGTCGGGAACTGTTAGACTGTTCAATTTCCTATAGTCAATTACTACTCGTGGTTTCCCATTGCAGTAAATGACAAAGGCTGGTGCCCCCCAAGGACTCTTGGACAGTTTGATTACTCCCTGTTGGAACCAAGTATCCATTTGTTCATCAATGACCTTCCTATTAGCTGGGGAGGTTGTAAACATTGACATTGAGATAGGTTGCATGCCTTCCTTTAATGGAACGGTGACTTTGACATCTACTTGTCCTAAATGTCCGTCTACTCCGAAGGCTTGAACGTTCTTAGTTAGGACCGACTCCAAGCGGGAGGAGACGTCAGTAGGAATGTCAGGTCCTAAATTAACCAGTTTGTGCAAGTCCTCCACTCAAAACGACTAGATCGAGGATATTGAACTCTGGGTCTTTTGCTTTCTTTTCTTGTAGCCAGTTTGACATTCCTCCTGACGCGTCTACCGTTAGGTATCTCAGACGTAGCGTTCAGAAGGGAGTCATCCGCTTCAGAGTCTGACTCGTCACAAGGAATTAAGTTGGGTAGTTGTCCTGGATCGAAGGGGAAGTTCTCCTCCTCTGATCCCTCTGACTTAGAGGGATCCTCGATAACGTAGGTCTGACTTATTTCCTTAGATTGGTTCACAAATACTTCCTCGTCGACGATTTCCTCAATGGTGGGGGGTTCAGGTCATGATAAAGCTCCCGTCTCAGTCAGACCTTTCCAGTTCTGACAATGAGCACCTAAATCTCCTTTCTCGAGAAAATCACAGTCTGATATAGAAATATAGACTTGTGATGCTTCATTCTTATTTGAAGATGGGTTCACATCTGAAACAACATTGTCCTCTGTTTGAGGAAGGTAGACAGAAATGAAAATTGATTCCTCATCAACGCTATGTACTTGTCCCTGTATACTTAATCCATAAACTGTTTCGTAAGCTCTCTGATCCTCTGCCTCCTCAGTTGTATTCTGCATGGAGCATTTGTTAATAGAGACATAATGTGACATCCTACCAGCATGAGGGCAGTCAATCTTAAAATGCTCTAAACTCCCGCAAATCCAGCACTCTTTCGGAGGTTTAACGACACTTTTCTTGTCACTTCATTCGAAAAAGAGCTTGCCGTGTTTCTTACCCTGTCTCGCGTTCGATCTCCTAGGAATGGTTTTATCCTCCAGTTCACCAAGGAGGATGTGGCTTCGATTAGTGGGCTCGATTCCTCCAGAGTGTTCTTCCTCATGCCAGGGATCCGACTCAACTTGCTCGGTGATCATGACTCTGGGTTTCTGAAATTGATAATGCTCTCGATGTGTTTGGACCCAAGCGTTAATCAGAGCCTCTTGTAAATTGTTCACATAAGTCTGCAGGCTCATGATGTCGTCGATAGGTTGTCCCTGTAGAAGGTAAAGCCATTCCATGGGCAGCGTAAGAATGAGTCTGCACGTTTTGTCCTTCCGATTTTGGTGGAAACTATACAAGAATTGATAAAGTTTAATTCTCCATTGAATATGGTGAATGGGTGTCTCTCGATCGTGGCCGACTTGTCGAAATTTCATGGCCTCCCATTCTAAGGCTAAAGACTCGCGCCAATGACTTCCCAGTAATCCCTCTACGATTCCCCAAAGGAATGATCCGTGAGATCGACTGAACTCAGTGCGATGTTCACGGTCTAAGGTGCTCCACCAGATCTTGGCATTGCCAGTGAGTTGTCTTGGCAGAGCGACTCCTAACAATGTGCTCATGGAGTCTGAGATCTCCGAAAGACTCATGATATCCATGATGTAGTCCAAGGCCTTGGATTGAGTTCCATCGTATTCAGGAAGGTCAGACCATTTTATCTTGATGTTGTTGGTGTTCAGAGAGATCCTTTTCTCCTTAGGTAAGTCATTGATAAGCGCGCTGGCTCGGGATTGCATCGGAGTTCGAAAGGGAGGGTTAGGTACTCCTCCATGATGCCCCCCACGTCCCGAATTCCCTCCATAGCCTGAACTACTAGAGCTCCCCGACGAATTGCTAGGGGGTCCTCCTGGTGGCAGAAAGGGGTTTGAGGAGATTGGCAGGGAATGGCGGGGATCATCTGGGTTCAGAGATCTTTGACCAGCGACCTGACCAGCTATGCCCTCAGTGAATGCAGTAGAGAAGGACGGTCGACCCTTATTGGTGACCGATCTATGTCTAGTCGTGGGTATCTCATCACCAAGGTTAGGATGGCCTGAGATTCATTCGAAAGTGACGCGAAGACGATGAGTTCCCTGAAGAGGTGCCGGGCTGGGTTCCTTCGAAATTCCTCTCTCGATCTCGGTTGTATTCAAAGGCCAACGAGGCTGAGGTTGATAGAGGGGAGTGCAGATTTCCATTCCCTTTTCTTGAAGACGATCTGCAACTTGCATCCTCATATCTGATGGGAAGTCTTGCAAAACAATGGGACGGTTGAGCGAATGAAGGAAGCGAGTGTCAGGAGACCCATTCAGGGTACAAACAAATGAACTAGTGGTGGAGATGGGCGAATCGGGTACCTGGATGGAATCACCATAAGGGTAGAGCACCTCCAAAACCATCTTATCGAGCCTCCTCTGATTTTGCTTTAACCGACCCCTTAGAGTAAAATACACAAACGAAGAATTCTGAGTGATCCCATTAAGAGACTCCTCCAACATCTGGATGTATATATACTGGTAGTCAACCTTGGGGATGATGTGATCCCCACCGAGTAAGACGTGAAGGATTTGCAATGCATCATCATGTGTGTGGAGCGCTTCGAGGAATAAAGAGAACACTTCTTGTTTAAGAATTGTCCTTCCTCCTTCCATAACAGAAGTAACCTCACTTGACCATTCAGGAATCGAGCGGGTCAAATCCTCAAGGGTTCCAGGTCACGCGAATAGATCCTGCACCAATAAAATGGCCTGATAACAACCTAACCAGACTGCTACAGTCACCGGTAAAAGAGGGTAATCCGTATTGTACTCCTCCACAAAGGGAGTAACCTGATCTGCAGGGATTCGATCGGCATAGTACACATCCCATTGTAAGTCGATGGGCTGAGCGTAAACCATATGACCCCCAAAGAATTGCTTAAGGATGACCTGCCTAGGCGGGAACGAGAGAACAGGTTCAGGAGCATGGTGTATTGTCTTGACAATAGCTCCAGGAATGTTCGACTGCTCAGTCGACAGACATTCCTCACGTGGACTTGGGGGAGCATCCATTGACGGTCCAGCTGCTGCTCCAAGGGAACTTTCAGGAGGGACTGGTCTTTGAAAAGTCAATGAAGACTTCCTCATGGTGACATTACGGGGTGGTTCCAGACTTGCAGGTCTTTGACAAGGTTTTGAACTACTCAGGGTCATTGAAGATCTCAGTGTTTGGTTCTTGCCTGTTGTCATTTACATGCTTAGAAGCTAATAGTCATAAAGTATCATTTTCTTTGTAGGGAAAGAGTGGTCCGGCTTGGATCACCACTGTGAAGAGTAGTGGAAGTTCTAACCATTCTATATACGAAGAATATCGACCGTTTAGATACGACACTAAGATGTATTGACTGTCTAAGTCTAATACAGACTGAACGCATATTGACTACTTAGTTCAATACGATAGAAAGAAATAGCTATCTAAAGTAAAGTAGAGAGCTAGAACGAATAAGTCGAATCGACGGTTAAGTGCAATTCAGGGTGACTTCTCGAGTGTAAAGTAGAGCAACTAGAGAGTCAAATAAGAGAGTAGTGTGGATGTAGTCCGCGCGTGTTAAGATAAGGATTGAGTTTCGACTGGTACAGTTCGAAACTCTGATTGAGTAGATAGCTAAAGCCCATCTGTGATGGTCAAGATGATACACCAATCACAACTTACAGGACACTAACGGGTGCCTGGGTAAGTCATGGTTGTGGTGTAAAAAGTGTCTGAGTTTCAACTACAGGTGCTAGAATACATAAGTCTGGCATGTACATATGTGCCCACGAAAGTCGATGTACCGCAAACATAGGTCGTCGAACTAATTATAAGCGTATAATAAAATAGAGAGAAAAATAGAAATAATAAAGGAAATATAGTTTGAGCTTATCCGACTATATTTCCTGAGTATATTTCATCATACCTCTCACACTCAGTCCCGACCCTTTGGCCCGACACTCAACTTATCCTTCAGTCCTGATTGGTAACACACCGTGAGGCACTCATTAAGACTAGTCTTCACCTGTCCGAAATCTAAGGACACCCGACGGTTAATTGCAAGGGCACAGCTCATAAGCTGAAGCCAAGTCCTTCTGATCGGTCCCCATTGGCCTACCGACATTAGTCAGTTTTCAGTTCTTAACAAGTTGATAGTGTGTGGTACTATTTGAGCCCTCAGGTTAGTTGTTTACTGATTAGCCATAGGGCATGTAATTCAGTATTCCACACCTTGGCTGTGCTGGAAAGTGTAAAGGGACTTAGTATACACAGTAATTAATCTATCTAGCATTTTGCTTTCTCAAATAACTCAACCAAGATGGATGTCAGGGATATTACTGGCAAGGGTTTATGCTATAAGCAGGAATAACAAATATCTTTTAATTCCCATCTTGTTCATATGTATGGAGGATAACCCAAAACTTTAAAAATTATTTATCCACTAAAGTATATATATTTATATTGTTTGTTGTAAAATTAATATTTAATCAAATTCAGTTGATTAGGTATCACTCTGAAGAATGCAAAGATATTAATATTTATCCTATATCTGACAAAATTTAGTCAAACAATCATCTGTAGACTATTCTTTTGGAATAAATTGCACAATGGGTAACTCTCTAAACCAACTAAATTTAAATTATATGAAATATATTTGAAAGTTTGCTTGTATACAAGAGAATACATCATAACCCAAAGATTAAGTCATAACCCAAATAAGCTTGTTTAACCCAAATGATCTAGGTTAACCCAAATAACCTTGTTTAACCCAAATAATCATGTGTAACTATGTCATTTGTGTGTATTTTAAAAAGGCATGCATATTTTAAAGATGAAATTTCAAGTAATTAAATATAAACTCATAGAATAAGTTGTCATGGCCAGAAGGAATAGACTCACTTACAAAATATGAGGGTTATTCAGTAAAATTTTGTATATTCAATAAAGTGTGACCATCCTCCTATATCTTGGAGAATTTTGCTGCTATGTGGTGTGTTTACTTATTGGAAATGTGTGGACCAGTATACCCATGACTGTGATAGCTTAACATATTGCATCAAGATTGTATTTCTGGGACCAGTCTCAAACTGTTCATTTCACTTGCCTCGAACCATGTGACTGTGTATTAACATCATTAAACAGGAGTACAGAAGTCGATTGCATATGCCTGGAGACCTCGAGTTGACATGATTGTTAGTCACAGGAACAAGCACTCTTACAATTACATTAGAAGGATTCATATTATTCATGACATTGTTCCACACCATTGGCATGATTAGGCTACAAAGTTGTATTAAAGGAGTGGGTAAATGATCTATAACCAATCTACTTATGCAGCAAAGTAATTTATCTCAACATTTATGTTTATATGTTGGTATGACTTGATCATATTAATTGCAGGTGTCCTCTGATTTCCATTAGTGCTAGATTAACATGACTTTAGCAGATGAAATTTACAGGGTTTAATCATGGATAAGATTTGAAATTGGCCCTCATTTCTATCCTTTTCACTGATACTACATGTCTCCCAAGCTTGTTTCAGTGAAGATCATTTGTCCTCTGAGAATTCTATACCACACACTCATCTCACATCCAATATAGCCCACATTTGAAGACTTTGGCAGAAACTTCGAAACTTGGCAAGTATTGATCACATGCATTTTGCCTAACTTCTTAATCTCAACTGCAATATTTCCACCCTTCTTATTTGCTGCTTCTTTCTTGATCTGTTAGAATTGAACTTGTCATGTAATGCAATCACTATGTCAAACAATCTCATGGTCACTACTTTCTGAGGGACAGTATACATTATTGGAGATTCTTTGATTGAGGATGTTGGAGATGCAAATTTCACAGGAGATTCTATTTTGAGGACACATTGTGAAGGAGAACTCCCCATCCATTCCACAGAGGGGTGTGAAGAAACCTCTGGAGGAAGAGTTGAAGGCCTTGTTGTACAGTAATGCAAGGAGGTTGTGGTCTCAAATACTATGGGTGCAGTTAAAAGCTTTTATAACAGTCAAATAAGTATGATAAAAGTCACAAAAATGTTATTAGGCACAGTTGATATGTCAAGTAAATATTCTATTTACTCAGGATATGTAGGGTGCATATTTATTACGACCGGAAATCCCGCTGGACTCCAGGCACTAACTTATACACACCTGCACCCTATACGCACCCATTATCAGTTTACTGGAATTCCCACTGGACTCCGTACGTCATACTCATCTACATTCATCTTCATTACGTTGTGTTTCAGTCACCGGAAAACCCACTGGACTCCATCTATGTCTATGTCCAACCTCGTCCCGCACATCAGTCGCTGGGCCCCGCTCAGAATACCCAGCATCCCTCTAACAGAGCCCCATTCCCATTTTAGTCAAATGACCTGTGACGATTCGGACTCCGCCCCCGCTCCATTTCCCGTTATGGTTTATGATTTGTCACTATTCGGACTCCGCTCCGTTCCGTCCCATTCCTAACATCAATTTGGTGTTTACTATTCCTGTTTTATGTTTTGCTCATTTCATTTCATTATTACTGGATACGTTTCATCATGGGACCCGACAGACTCCGCATGGATGAAACTAAAGTGCAAGTCATCAAAGATTGGCCTGAACCCTGCGGTGTTCCGGTTGCAATGACCGGAACACGGAATGTAATCGAAAGTCCGGGTGGGGACCGGGGTGCTACCAGTGCATGCACCTTAAGGTGAGGTGCTCACTCGTCCATGAGCAGCCCACGGGTTCTGGGGCACGGGACGTTGGCAGGTCGGATGGATACTCCGGGTTGGAAGAGGCCCTGGGACGGATCGCTGACGGAATTGACACGCAAAATGAGTTGCTCCGGAAGAGCAACAAGGTTAGTGTAGTCATGGCGAATGATCTCCATGCACTCCGCTCAGACCATTACAAGTTCCTGATGGAGTATGCCAGCTTTGTATATGAGAAGCCGGAGGCCAGGAGTTCTGAGGAGGCCAGGTCAGATGAGGATGGGGTGCCTGTGGAGGTTGCGGAGCTCCCTGAGGAGATGAATGAGGTGGGAAAAGCTGAGGTGGAAAAACAGGAGGCGGGGAAAAAAGATAGCCCCATCAATGTAGATGAATAGAATAATAAAAGTTTTAATGATTTTTTGAATATATAAGAGTAAAGTGTGAAAAAGCATAAAAATCAAAGTCTGCGGAGACTCCGCTTGAGGACTTGAAAGACATGTCAGAACCTGTAAAAGCAAAGAGAGACATAGGGCGACAGGGAATAATGAAAATGAGTCCAAACGTAACACGGGGTCCATGGGGTGCGGTCAGAGAGATGATAGTGGTCCAGGTTTGAGTGGGTAAGCTGTATGAAAGTCAGTAATGATTTCTGTGGCATTACCGAGTTCCGTGGCCAAAATCCATGAGGTTTCTTCATTGGTGCCCTCGTAACCCACCCACTTGACCAAGTAAAGCAGTTTACAAGTGCATTGACACTTGTTGATTTTTGAATCTAAAATCTGTGAGATTTCAAACTTGGGTTCTCCATCGATAATGACTGGAGGAGGCAGAGATTGCATGTGATCCGGGATAGTGTTAGCAGTACAAGGTTCTAGCATAGAGACATGAAATACCGGGTGTACTGCACGCATGCTATCTGGAAGCCGTAGTGTCCAAGAGACTGAACCTACTTGTGTGATAATTTCAAAAGGACCTAAATATTTTTCAGCAAGCTTTTTTGATGGACGGGTAGTCCGGAAGAATTGAGCTTTGACAAAAACGCGATCACCAATCTTGAAGTTTGGTGGTGGGATCTGGTGTTTGTCCACTGAATGTTGGTATTGCTCTTGGGTGGACAATATTGCAGTCTGAGTTCCTCGTGGAGCTCGTGGAGGTCCATGGTGAACTCTTGAGCGCAAGCAGAGGTGAGATTTCATTCTGGATGTACTGTAATATTTGGATTATATCCTTTATTTGCAAAGAACGGGGAAATGCCAGTAGTGGCCGAAGGTGCATTGTTGTAAGCAAACTCTGCAAGTGGTAACAAGGATTTCCAATTGTCCTGTTGGTAGTTGCAATATACACAGAGGTATTGTTCCAATGTCTGGTTGACATGTTTGGTTTGTCCATTGCCTTCCGGGTGATGTCTGGACGTGAAATGTAATGTCATGTCCAAGGATTTCCCAAGGGATCTAAAGAAGTTAGACACGAACTCTGATCCTTGATCGGAAGTCACATGGGACAGAACACTGTGCTTGGAAAATACGTGGATAATGAAAAGTTCCACTAACTGCATGGATGTAATTGTGTCATATGTAGGGATGAATATACCTTGTTTTGAGAATCTGTCAACAATGACTAGAATGGTGGAAAAGCCTTCAGAACCTGGTAGGTGTTCAATGAAATCCATAGAGATAGAATTCCACGGATGTTCCAGTACCAGGAGTTGTTTCAAAAGGCCATATGGCTTGCATCGCTGAGATTTCAAGCGGGGACAAGTAGTGCAAGATTTACAATAGTGCTTAACGAATCCATGGAGTCCAGGCCAAGTGTATTCTCTTTGTATTAATGATAGAGTTTTGTTGTACCCGAAATGTCCTAAGAGTGGATGATCATGTTTGTATTGAAGGATCCTGAGGTGGAGGCCGTTGGAGTCCAGTACATAGATGCGATTGTCAAGTCTAATGAAACCATGCTGATCAAGCGACCACCGAGGTTGGTCAGGGTCCCGGGATTGTCAAGGTGAGCTTTAGTAATCAGGTCTAGTGGAATTGCCAACAGAATATCTTGATTTAACTTCTCGATATCCATAATAATAATTCCACGGACAATGGGATTGATGAGGAAAATTGCATGGACCGATGCGGTAAGGTGTTGATTCATGAAAATAGGTTTCAGGTTGTGCGGGTTTACTGTGACATAGTCGTTGCTCCCCTCTTTAGGATAGATGTCCCATCATCTAGTTAAAGTGTCAGGTTTTCTGCCGAGACGGCCAGGTCAAAAATGGATAATCATGTTGAAAGCAGATAGATATTCAGACCAGTGGGCCTGCCAGCGGGTCAAAAGTTTTGTGGTTGAAAAGTATTCCAGGTTTTTGTGATCTGTTACAACGTCAATAGGAGTTCCCGAGCCTTCCAAATAGTGTTGCCATGCTTTGAAAGCTGAAAAAATTGCCAGGAGTTCCTTATCATGAACATCATAGTTGAGCTCTGCTCCAGTAAAAGTCTGGGACAGAAAAGCCATGGGGTGGACTTCTCCATTGGAGTCCTGGATAGACAGAATGGCTCCAAGTGCATAATCTGAGGCATCCGTGTCAACGATGAGCGGGAAGTCCGGTTTCCAATGCGACAGAATAGGAGCTGTAGAAAAAGAATTTTTTAAAAGATTGAAAGCTTTTTGACACTTATCATTAAAATGCCACAGAGTACCCTTATGCATAAGACGGGTAAGGGGTACTGTGATGTCGGAATACCCACGGATAAACTGTCGGTAAAAATTGGCAAAGCCGAGGAAGGACTGTATATCTTTGACTTTTCAGGGTTCAGGCCAATCTTTGATGACTTGCACTTTAGTTTCATCCATGCAGAGTCTGTCGGGTCCCATCATGAAACCCAGGTATTTCATGGAGTCCATGTCAAAAGTACATTTTTTACCATTCGCGAATAAACCATGTTGTCTGAGTCTCCGGGGAACTTCATGGACTTGTTTGTCGTGTTCCGCAGGATCCTCGGAGTAGATAAGAATGTCATCCAAGGAAACAATGATGCATACATCGAGCATGTCAGAGAAAATGTTGTTGATAAAACAGACGGAGCATTGGTGAGTCCAAAGGGCATCACCAACCACTCAAAGGCCCCATAGTGGGTTCTAAAAGTGGTTTTCCATTCGTTGCCTGCAGCAATCCAGACCAAATGATAGGCGTGTTTGAGATCTATTTTGGTATAAATCCTGGCATTCTGTGGGGCATCGAGCAGATCAGATATAAGTGGGAGTGGATATTTATCCTTTTTGGTGACAGCATTGAGTCCTCTAAAATCAACACATAGTCGAAGGGATCCATCCTTTTTTCTGACAAACAGAACAGGTGCTCCAAAAGGAGACTTTGAGGGTCTGATAAAACCTATGGACAAATGTTCATCCAGGAAATCGCGGATTGCGGAAAGTTCCGTGGACGAGAGTGGGTAGATATGTCCTAGGGGTGGCTGGGCGCCATCTTCAAGATTGATTTTTAAGTCGTATTCTCTGTGAGGCAGAAGCCAGTCAGCTTTTCGCTTTCTAAAAACATCCGTGAAGTCATGATATTTCTGTGGGATGCCTTCTAGGTCAGCGGCTTGCTCAGATTCGGATACCAGGGTTGAAAAGTGACCAAATGAGTTGTTCCACAAGGGAAACAGATGGATAAATCACAAGCTTGGGTAACAACCGAATTACTTGTGCCATCAAAGAGGCAGAGACTGACAGGATTTATCGAATAAGTTGACAAAGAATTTTTTTGCATGAATTTTGTATCTAAAAAACAATGAGTCAAGGCGGAATCTATGAGAGCTGAGAAAACGAATTTCGGGATCATATTAGACATAAGTTTTACGAAAAATGAATCAGAATGTGAAAGAGCGGATGCATTGAGATGAGTAAACTCTTGAATGTGCGGAGAGGCAATGCAACCCCCAACCTGCGTGGAGTCCGCGGGGTTGCTTACTCTTTTTTGAGTCAGAAGCCAGTTTGTCCTTCGATGGGGTGTCTGTGGAGGCCTTGGCTGTTCGACCCTTTGAAGAGTTTTCTTTTGCCAGCGGACATTCCAGGACTCGATGACCAGGTTTCCTGCACAAGAGACAGAGGTTATTGTCCATGCGACGTTGTCTTTCCTGTGGGGTCAATTTGCCATCAGGTCCGAGTTTGCCTGAGAGGTCAGGTTTTCTGGCTTGCTTGCCGGACTGTTGACCCTTGTTATTGTCCTTGTTGTTGTTGTTGTTTGAAGACTTTTTATTGTTCTTCTTGTCAGATTGTGTGGAGTTCTGGTTGCTGGTTGACGAGTTGTTGTTGTTGTTTTTATTGGCCGTGGACTTGTTTACTTTGTCCGCAGAGGTCTCGTGGGCAACTTCCATGCGACATTCCCAATAACATGCATCCACGTTTTGAGCTTTGAGGTGCATACAGGACAGGGTTTTTGGCTTGCCATCTTCTCCTTTTGAGACTTCATCTTTAAGGTGGGACGGTAGACTGGCGTAGAATTGGTGGCAGAGAGCGGGATCACCCCACTGACAATGAGCTGCAAGATTATTGAATTGGATGATGTAGTCCGTGATGCGCTGTATGTCCTTCATATGAAGATTTGTGAGACTATTCTCAGCTTCTCCTGTTGGGTCATACGGGCCAAAGTTGGTTTCAAGCTCCTTAACAAAAGCATCCCAATCTTCGAGCCAAAGCAGCTCTTCCTCAGATGTACGGAGTCTGGGCGGAAAATCCTATAAACAGACATTTGGTGCATGTAGGGTGTGGTGGCATACAGGTTAGTACCCAGAGTCTGACAGGATTGTCCGGTCATAACACAAATAGTGTTTTATTCTATATCTAATCTTTTGACCTGTTTATAAATATTTGTACTGTTTGATACATAGTATAAAATATATATAAACTAGCTAGAATTGAAATTAAATCTAGCTTCAGAATCAGTAAATTCTTATTCCTATTTTAATAGTTGTTGTCACAGAAAAACAAAACCTTCTTTGCAAAGTAGGGTGCATATATTCAAGTAAACTCTTGACTTCAGGGGTTCTAAGTCTATTTAGGCTGCCACTGATTAATATCAAATACTTAAATTATTTTACCTTGCAGTGAATTGAGTATTTGCACATTTTGATAGAGCATTGGACTCCTTTTTCAGAAAATAGTATTAAAATAAGGCTAATACATTACAACTGATGTCCTGTATCATACTTATCATATCAATGTACTGTGTAGATTATCATTTGCCTCTTCCTAATTAGGAAACCAGCTTTCAAACCCTGCTCAATCAAATTATGGAATCTCACAATCATGGCATTGACACTCACTGGGAGTCTCCATGGGTGCTTGCACCATAAGAAGACACTATATCACTGGGAAAAGCCCTCGCTCCAAAAATTTTTAGGATCCTCAGTAGAGGCTTATTTTATGTAAACTCCACCAATCACTCATTGGATCTTTAACTGATTTAAAGTCAGTTAAGGATTGTTATGACCGTGTCGCAGCCTGATCAGTCCCTGAGGTCATCGCCACCTATCGACGATTCAAGTTACCGTTCAAGTCATCACATCGGAAACCATCAGCCCTCCGATGCCGATGTATGCTTTCATGGTGATCAAACTCCGTTTACGCCTACGTCAAAATATACTTGTACTATCTGGTTAAACTCTGATACATCCCTTTTATTATGATGATCCATTCTATCCTATGTTTCACGCATGTCTATATATACTTGTAACCCTCGAACTATTTCCTTTTTCTGTAATTCCACTCTCGGTTATCTCACAGCCTCCAAACTAATCATAACCTTCCCATTCCTAGTCAAGCTTATTGTTAATACCACTTTCCGCTCTTCTCCTAGTTAGTATTTTCTAGATGCCTGATACTTGTATATGAACCGGCTGTAGTTGTAGTTACTAGGCAATCAGAATATCAACTCAGAATACCCTCTTACGCCTCTAGAAGTCTCATACTAAGAATTCTGTCATCCGCCTTCATGTGCACTTGCCCACTCTCGGTCCTGACCCCTTGGCCCGACACTCGACTTATCCTTCGGTCCTGATCAGTATTTCACCGAAAGGAACTCATTAGGATTACTCTTCATCCATCCGAAATTTTAAGGACACTCAACAGATATTTGTGAGGGTGCAGCTGTTATGTATTTTTAAAGGTTTTTCTATTTTTTCATAATTTCCCCCAAAACGAGATTCTTAACAAGGCTCTAAAAATGTACTTATATTGCTATGGTAAAATTGTACAATATTCTCTCGATTTATATTGAATTTATGCAATTTAATTTGTATTTTTATCTTATAAATTGAGGGAGATACGAAATTTTTACTTTTATTCTTTTTGAACTATATACATATCTTCAACCGGTCACCTGGCGCTTATTACACAATGCGCGGGAATATTTGTCACAACAAGTGACCATCCGTCACAACAAGTGACCGGTCGTCACAATAAGTGACAGTCGTCACAACAAGTGACCGTCGTCACAATGAGTGACCATCGTCACAATGAGTGACAGTCACAAGGGCGCGCGACAGTCACAAGCCGCGATGGGTGTCACACGCGCACTAGCGCAGGAATATTATGTCATACATTATGTCATCTAGAAATATTATGTCATACATTATGTCATCTAGGAATATTATATCATACATTATGTCATCTGGGAATATTATGTCATATATTATGTCATCATATATGCTACAACAGAGAATGGCAGAAATGTCTAAAACATTCCAAGTAATATAGGTAAAATAGGATAGAAATAAAGTTCAGTATATCTCTAAATGTCTCAGATCTCAGTGTATATAAGGAGCTCGGCTCCAGCCATGAAATATAACTCATTTTATCAACCCATTTATCAACACATCAGTGTGTCACTGCAGCTAGCAGTTTATTGCCACCTCTTAGTTGAGCATCTGGCACCTAGGATTCCCTGTCACCTCTTGTTGAGTAATTTGACAGTTAATTCTACCAATCAGGATTCCCTGCCACCTCTTGTTGAGTAATTTGACTGCTTGTTACATATCTTGTTATTTGTAGTTTAAGACTTCAGTCACCTCTTGTTGAGTAATTTGACAGTTAATTCTACCAATCAGGATTCCCTGCCACCTCTTGTTGAGTAATTTGACTGCTTGTTACATATCTTGTTATTTGTAGTTTAAGACTTCAGTCACCTCTTGTTGAGTAATTTGACTGATTATTACATTGCAAATAATCCTTGTTACATTTCTTGTTATTTGTAATCTAAAACTTCAGTCACCTCTTGTTGAGTAATTTGACTGATTATTACATTACAAATAATCCCTGTTCCCTTGCTCATTTATTGTGAATCAGTAAAGCATATTCACATAAATAAATACTGAGAATATCCTTGCAAGATCCTAAGACTACATTAATATCCTGATAAGTTAGTATCACAGTAGACCCTGTAGGTTAGTGTAAATAAAGCATATATTAGCCAAATAGTGTTTTATTCTATATCTAATTTTTGACCTGTTTATAAATATTTTAACTGTTTGACAAATAGTATAAAATATATATAAACTAGCTAGCATTGAAGTTAAATCTAGCTTTGGAATCAGTAAATTGTTATTCTTATTTTAGTAGTTGTTATCACAGAAAAAGAACAAGCTTGCACAAGCAGCTCTCAAAACCTTCTTTGCGAAGTAGGGTGCATATATTCAAGTAAACTCTTGACTTCAGGGGTTCTAAGTCTATTCAGGCTGCCACTGATTAATATCAAATACTTAAATTATTTTACCTTGCAGTGAATTGAGTATTTGCACATTTTGATTGAGAATTGGACTCCTTTTTCGGAAAATAAGTATTAAAATAAGGTTAATACATTACAGCAGCACATAAGCTGAAGCCAAGTCCTTCCGATCGGTCCCTGTCAGCCTACCGACATTAGTCAGTTTTCAGTTCTTAACAAGGATCCAACATGTGATTGGTGGGTTTAGAATCCAATGAACTTGTGGATCCTTAAAAGATCCATAACTCTCCAAAAAAGTTTAGGATCCTTAGTAGAGCTGTATTTTATATAAACTCCAATAGTGATCCATTGAATCCTTATACATAAGAGTTGAAATTGATTAGGGATCTTTTGAGGATCTTAAAGTTTATTGGATTCTAAACCTGCAATCACATGTTAGATCCTTAACCAATTTTAACTCAGGGGGGTTATCCTGGTGAAACTCTCCTTTGTTCCAATATAACCTCCCTTTGTTCTCCACATGTTGGAACAAAGGAGAGTTTAACTCAACTGTGGGTCATCTAACAGATTCTATATCATTTTGTAATTCCATCAAATTCAGGGATGTGAATGGGATTTTAAATTGATCGATTATGCATATGTTCTATGTGATGTTAAATCCTGCAACCACATCTGGGAGTTTTGTGGATTTTTAATTGGATCATCCTCTGACAAGTCACAAGAAAGACAAAGGGATACAGAATCCCACTGGACTATACAAAATTGAAGGAATTTATATTTAATGATATGGTTGATGCTTAAAGAATCCTATGTACACCTGATCACTCTCCACTTACCTTTTGGATCTTTAACCAATTTTAAATCTTATAAGGATCCAGTAGAGATTATTGAAGTTTATATAAGATAAGGCTCTACTACAGATCCTAAAATATTTTGGAAAGAGGGGTTTTCCCGGTGTATCACATCGCTTCAACACTGTTTTTATGCTTCGCTGTCACAAGTGTGATCCTTTCAATCACGGGTTCCAACCGTGCCCAGAAACTGCACCGGTGGAATGGCCCTTCCCGCATTATTGATAGGCACGTCTTCCTGTGGCGGGCGCGGCGCTTAGCCCAAGGTCTTCTCTACGATATAGCTTACCATCTCACTTCGCACATCATCTCAGCCAGTCAACATCGAGCACATTATGTCGCAAGAACAGCTCGCAAATTCCAATAATCTTGTAGGGAGTACTGATAACGATGGCAGATTTTCCTTCTGACATCCAAATAGCACGTCGAACGTTTTCGAATTCTGGTTATTGGTAACGCCAACGCTGGAAAGACAACCATTCTGGAAAAGGTGTGCCATGCCTGGGGTCGCCAATCGATCTATATCAATGTAAGTGATCTGTGCATACCTAACTGCAATATCCCCAATGCACGTTACTTTATTCTTTTCTTACTTATTTGATTTAGAGCGATTCAAAGTTAGAGCCGTCAGCCTCAGCCTTGGTCTGTGTCGGATCGACTAGGACCTCCAGTGGTAATGCACTCATGATAGTTTTTTTAGCGTGGAAACCACGAGATCGAACACCAGTTTCAATATCCAACTGCTCACGGCTTCGTATTTCATGACTCCTGCGGGTTCGAAGCGGGTGGTGCTGTCGAGCTGCAAAAAGTCAACGACTTTATCGAAAACCGAGCAAAGGCTGCGCAATTAAAGGATCAACTGCATGCCATCTGGTGCGCTGAAGTTCCGTATTATTTTTCCAATTTCTGATTTTTGTGGTTCAGGTATTGTTTGCCAACTAGTAACGATAGAGGGATGACCACTGCAGAGATGAGTCTGTTTGAGAGCGGCACGGGAAATGGTCAGCGAGTGTCTGCTTCATGAGCTGAGCCTACTGATTATCATCCAAGTCCCCATTATCGCCATTTTCACGAAAATGGATGCTCTGGACCAGGAGGCACGCAGCCAGTTAATGTGGAATGATGATGATCTTTCTCGTGAAGAAATTGAAAAGCAAGTTCCCGGTCTCGCAGCGGACATATTTCAAAAGAAATATCTCAAACGACTCGCGGAAGTAAAACACAAGCCTCGGCATGTCGTCCGTCTCCGTGGTATGTTGCTTCTTGTCGATGACACAGCAACCTGTTCAGCCATACCCCTCAGACATGAACAAAGAGGGTACTAATTGTGATGAGTTGATCGTGAGAACCTCACAGGCCCTTGACGGTGACACTCTGAAACTGTTCTGTCTGTCGATATTGCGGATCGATATTGAATCTCGTATCAAAGAAGTTATCAACAGGTGAGCTACCCAGTTCTCCGCAGTCAAAGCACACTGCCAATACATGGATATCCAAGGATAATTATACCGCAGTTCCAAGGTGAGGCAGGATATGGCCAATGCAAGACAGACTGTTGAATTCATGGGTATCATTTTGCTCAGCTGTTCTCGAATCAGGCACATTTTCCGAAGAACAAGCAAACTCCTTGTTCTGCAAGGTCATGCGTTGTTTTCCACACGTCTTGGTGCGAGAATGTTGTAACTCCAGCTCTTACATATTTTGACGTTGGTAACAACAGCCTGTGAGTGACTCGAAGCTATCCTCTTATCATGTCATTCCCTGATATTTCATTGGTAGAGTGTGAGTGTCCATACGTATGTTGACAATATCCGGAGATTATTGATTCCAGTATCTTTGCCTTTTAGTTTGTGAGTTGATCTTCCTTGTGATTGTGATTGCCTCATCTAACTTAACATCATTGCTTCTCAGCAGAATGTAGGTCTATCTAGGGAAGTGTTATCATTATGTTGATCTCCACTTCTCCCTGCTCACCACAGAAAGTATGTAACACAATTCCACTGTAGTCTGCTTTTCTATTCACAATCACTGAATTATTTTATTATTATGTTTCCAGGTGGTGAATATTTTAGCAAATATGATTATAATACTGCTCAGGCTAGTTTATCATCCACTGCCCTCTTTTAGATTGTGAGTATGGCTAATTCATATTTTTGTTTGGTTTCTGACATATTTGACAGGTGGTAAGCTCTTGCTGTTGTTTCAAGGCTGTATAAACCTCTTCTGGTACATTGCCAATAGGATGTGAGTGTCTGCCCAGTTTTTTATATATTAGCTCATGACTGCTCTTGTAAACTACAATGTGGCAGATGGTAAGTCCTTTTGTACTGAATATTCCTTTAGTGGCTCAATGACTTGTGGAGGACTCAGGATGTAAGTATGCACATTCAATGCACAAATGATTGATGCACACTAATAAGATTATGATCCGACTGGTTTTAAACTGCATAGAACGTGAGTATGCTTATATGGTTATATTGAAGTTAACCTTATATATGATTTCCACATTCTGAAAAGAATGTAAATCCCCTCTGAGTTCTAATAAAATACTCCATTCACTCACAGCAATTTTCTGCCTGCTTGGACTTGATAGGCTGTGAGTGGGAATATTCTGTGGATTGGTTACC
Organism: Hysterangium stoloniferum; assembly: GCA_015178975.1. Classification (NCBI taxonomy): domain Eukaryota; kingdom Fungi; phylum Basidiomycota; class Agaricomycetes; order Hysterangiales; family Hysterangiaceae; genus Hysterangium; species Hysterangium stoloniferum. The sequence continues at coordinate 1,218 of WHVD01000158.1, read as the reverse complement.
AAGAAATTCTAATACCACATTTGTAATGCTCAAACAGGTTGATGTGAGTGTCACTTCAAAACAACTATAGTATGCTTATTAAAAATTGTCTTTGAGATAGGCTGTAAGCACTGCCTATCCAAGGTTTGGAAACAAGTTTATGATACTTTGGTTTTATCTTACCAACAGACTGTATGTGTTGTCTGGTTAAATGTATTGTCAGTCTGGATAACAATGCTTATGCTCTTTGGTTGTGTGGATTACCTACAGAGAGTAAGTGTATCTGACTCTGTTGCATTCCATGGCTAAATGGGCTGTGGATAATTTAGGAGGTTAGTCATATACTCATTGTCATGTATACATATGTATTGAGTGGTGGATTGATTGGATGAAAATAAGAGTGTATGTGTTTTTTCTTTTGTACCAAATTGAAGAGGGGTACTCAATGGGATTTCTATCTGGGATTGTAGGTGGTGAGGATTCCTTGCTTGTAATCAGAATTATTATCACAAACTAAACTGATATCTTGAACAATTGTGGGGGTGGTCATTATAGAATGTAAAGTTTTCCGCCTTGTCTGCCCCTCATAGCTCATCTCCCTTGGCATGCTCTTCCCAGCTTGTGAGTTTCTGACTTTGTCCTCCTCATCTACCCTTCATGGCTCATCTCCCTTGGCATGCTCTTCCCAGTTTGTGAGTTTTTGACTTTGTCCTCCTTGTCTGCCCCTCATGGCTCATCTCCCTTGGCATGCTCTTCCCAGGGAGTGAGTTTCTGACTTTGTCCTCCTCACCTGCCCCTCATGGCTCATCTGCCTTGGCATGCTCTTCACAGGAAGTGAGTTTCTGACTTTGTCCTCCTTCTCTGCCCCTCATGGCTCATCTCCCTTGGCATGCTCTTCCCAGGGAGTGAGTTTCTGACTTTGTCCTTGTCTATCCCTCATGGCTCATCTCCCTTGGCATGCTCTTCCCAGCGGGTGGGTTTCTGAGTTTGTCTCCTTGTCTGCCCCTCATGGCTCATCTCCCTTGGCATGCTCTTCCCAGGGAGTGAGTTTCTGACTTTGTCCTCCTTGTCTGCCCCTCAAGGCTCATCTCCCTTGGCATGCTCTTCCCAGGGAGTAAGTTTCTGACTTTGTCCTCCTCATCTACCCTTCATGGCTCATCTCCCTTGGCATGCTCTTCCCAGTTTGTGAGTTTTTGACTTTGTCCTCCTTGTCTGCCCCTCATGGCTCATCTCCCTTGG